>QEPC01000724.1:2226936-2248503 GCA_003113815.1 Sphenodon punctatus
CCTGCTGTGCCCTCTGGATTGCCATGTGGGGGGGGGTTGCCTGCTGTGCCCTCTGGATTGCCATGTGTTTTAGGGGGGCACAGCATAAAGATGTCAGTACTGCAAATAAATAAATAACTCATTTTTTAATTTTAGTAGTCTTGTTTTGTAACTTGATTGGGTTGCAGATTTTCCAATTTTGGGTCGCAGAATTTTGGAAAATAAATTGCAGAACAATCGGGGCCCTGGCCTTCGGTCCCCTGTATACCAGGAGGACCCGCGCTGATGCCACGGTGGAAGCGGACACCCAGGTGCAACCGTGTTGATGGCCCTGGTCAGGATGCTATTCCAGTTTGACTAGGTCATCTACCGAGTAGCCATAAAAATCAATGGGTAAATCCCCCAGAGAGTTCTGGAATCCAACTGGCCCCATAAGTCTCTGGAAACAGACCAACCTAACTGGTCCACCACCCCAACAGGGGACAAAGGAGTACAGAAGGCAATGATCCAATCATGACAATGGCATCTTTACAACACCCCCAGTAACCGGAACCCCATTTTCCAGGCCAATGCAAAATATTAAGTCCAAAGTGTGTCCTGCCTCATGCATCAGGCCATATATTAAATGGGATAGGTCCATCGTTGTCATCGAGGCCATGAAGTCCCTTTCTGGCCCCAAAAGGTTAGCCTCGGCATAGATGTTGAAGTCACCCAAGACAAAAAAGTCTGAGCGTCTTCAACACCACTGCCAAGACCAACTAAGCCAGATCAGTCAGGGAGTCTGTTGTGCAACAGGATGATTGGTACACAAGCACAACTCCCAATCTATCCTAGGCCTCACACACAAGGTGGACACACTATGTTGACCAAGTTAGGCACTGGATACCTTTGAAAGGCCAGATTTTCCCAACAGATCACCACCACTCCAAGTCCCTAACCTCCAATCAGAGGCTGATGCCCAGTCAGCACCAACTAGGCCAATATATGCCCAGTTGCATCATCCATCCCGGTCTCAGGAATACAACAAGCAAGGTCAGTGGCTTCATCCTGAATAGGATAAGAGATAATAACCGTTTTGTTCACCACTGACTTTGCATCGAGCAGCAATAGTGGGGTCTCCACTTGAATTGGGGTCTCCACTTGAATTGGCCCCTATGTATCCCAAGACAGGAGCGGAGAGGGACAGAACAGACATCAATTGCCTTCCCCTGTTCTCACGAAAACTCATCCTCCGCTCCCTGCCATACCTCCCTGTGCTGAACACAACCCCAATGAGCTGTCCACTAACTCCCCTCCCAGGAGCATTTCCCGCCCCGGAAAAGACAGCCACCTTCTCACATCCAGGGTAACAATTTCCAAAACATCCTTGGAGGTCGCAGGTGGCCGGGGGTACCTCCCAAACCAGCAAACCCTAAGGCAGAAAGGTCAGAGAAACAGGCAGGGGGAGACCCCCACCTCTCCCACCCACTCCCACTCCTTTGCCTCTCACACAAGAGAGCCCCCACTCAGAATACCCTCCTGCTCCCCAGCTTGCACCCCTCCCTCTCACAGAGGGGCCGTGTTGATTCCCAAATTCCTCCCATTCCCCCCCCCCACACACACACCATTTTTGCCCCCTCTGGCACTACTGAAGGGCAATGACAAAGAGCGGATAGGTCCATTAGCAACTATTAGCCAGACAGGATCAGGGAACATGACAGGAGTTGGGGGTAAACAACAGGGAATGGATCCCCCATCATGACCTGTTGGGTGCTTCTCCCAAGCCACAGTGATTGGCCACTGTCGAAGACAGGATGCTGGGCTAGATGGACCATTAGTCTGACCCAGGATGGCACTTCTTAGTGTTCTTGGTGTCACCCTTCAGTGGCACCTGCCCTGCGTGTGTGCCCCTAGGCGGGCCTATTATGACTGCTGTTGGCGTGGTGTCCTCATTGGTGCCTGCATTGCCAAACCCTACACCCTCACCCCTGGCAAACACTCCCCAGGGAAGGCTTATGAACTCACATGTGCAATAAGCTTTACCATCATCTCCTCTTTCAATCCTCCATGAAAGAAAGAGGAAGTACTAACTGACAAGTACAAAATTTCGGTCCTCAAGAAACGGTTGCATTAAAACACACACTACAAGTGTAGTGCAGCTAACTCTCACAATGTTATTTTGGACCTTGATGGTATCTGGTGTCTTCTTAAAACATCACCTCCAAGACTCAAGTGATTATGCAAAAATTCCAATTTTCATTTAGGGTTTAATTTGCTATTTGGCATCTGAGTTTTTAAAATTAATACACAACATATACATATTTTTAACTCTCACATAATTCTATAAGGTTCTTTTCATTAATTTTGGGAATCCAAATGAATTTTTCTTTAAGTTTGCAGTACAGGGATCTAATTTTTTTTTCCTATTCACTAACAAGTGACATTTACTTCTTCAAGCAAGTCTAGTTCTTAGCAAAGAGAATCGCATATCTGTATTTGCAGCTCTTCAGTTACTTGATGGACCTCACAGAAGGAGGAGAAGCAGCAATTGTAACCAAGACACAAAAGCATATAATTCCACTGTCTTCAGATTTTCCTGACTAGCCAAAATAAAAAGTAAGCTGATTTCCAAATTCATTGTGCGCGTGTGTGAAAAAACTATAAGGCTGATATCAACCATAAAAATATACTTCTCACATATTTACCTGTGTCTTTTTCTGGCTTTCCACATGTAATCATTTCCTAGAAAAATACAAACAATTCAATTTATGAATTTGTTCTCACTTAGTTAATGAAAATCTCTCTAAGACATTTCCTCCAACATTTGAGAAAAAAAATATTTCCTGAAATACACAGGCAGTAGACATCCCAATGAGGATTCTGTACATATACCTCCAGGACAGCATTCTCTCCTAAAATGCAATTCCCTAGTATTTGCAAAGAAAAAGTGTTGCTAGAAACAAAGA
This sequence comes from Sphenodon punctatus, assembly GCA_003113815.1. NCBI lineage: Eukaryota > Metazoa > Chordata > Lepidosauria > Sphenodontia > Sphenodontidae > Sphenodon > Sphenodon punctatus. The sequence continues at coordinate 2,229,861 of QEPC01000724.1, forward strand.
TCTCAATTCTGTGAGTGTGGCACTCAGCAATATCCCACTGCACTAATCAGTGTCTAACAAAAGATGTAATTTTTTGTCAAAATGGTTCTTCAAGGTAGTCTTCCTCAGATAAATCAAAAGAATGCACAGAGATGTTCTAACTTCAGCACATGCAACTTAATCTTCTATCATTAGGAACACAGATAATGGGTGTTAAACATGACAGTGACACACTTTGTCTGGCAGGCCACCATCATATTTGTTTTTGGGCCGCTAGATGTCCGGGATTGCTCCTGGGCATGTTAGTGGCAAGCCCAGGCTGCGATCCCAGAGACCTCCAGGGCCATAGTCTGGGCTTCTGTCTGCCCAATCGGTCAGAGTGGGATACAGCAAGCCATAACATTTGTAATGGCCTGCTGTGGCCCAGGCCAGATTGGATCAACCATGGTTGCCCGTCATGGTTGTAGCGGTGGTGGTTGCGCCAGGTGCTGCATGGGGTAGGGTGGCCGGCTGCAAATTCAGACTGACCAATCCCCGCGCACATGGCTGCACATTTGCTCCCGCAGCCAGAATATTAGGGGGGGGGGAGGGGGTCTGAAAGCAGCCGAAGTCTCTTTAACTAACTCTTTTAAACTACACTAAAACCTGAAACAGAGACGCGTGTAGTCAAAAAATGAATGTTTTATCAAGTTACAAAAACTTGTTTTAAAAAAACCCCATCTAAAATCTATATGTATTACTTAAGCAGTGCTTCTACAAATAAGCACTGTACTAGTTTTATAGTTTCACTACAAAACGAAAACTATCTGAAGTTAAAACTGCAAGTGAAACGGACTAGTTTGTCTTCATTATTCAAAGTTTATGGAAAACCCGAATTAGATTTTTAAAGTTTTCAATTATAATAGTATGGATGACAGGTTGTTGTTGTTTTAACTAACCTGTAAGTACATTTTCAAATATAAAATTCTTGTTCACTGACTGAGTGGATGCCCACTGGCTTTCCATTACATCTGGCTACATTTACAAGTAAACCGATACATCAGTTCAACCTACTCTTGATTAAGCCGATCTTATAAGATGATCCAAGAAGTCACTGAAGTGGCATGACAAAGCTATCTTGGAGTACAGTTCCTACTTATGCCATGACTATTACTGTATGGTATCATCTCATGGTGGAACTTTCCCTGCATACATTTAACACAATAGAAAAATTAAGAAAAACAAACACTTCTGTCTAAATAAAATAGACAGAAGTGCATCACCAAAAACACAATACTCACAGCTTGCAAGACATCAATGCTTTCATCCTTCTGAATCCCAGGCTGGACAGCCACATTTAAATCATGAGATAGATATTCAACAGTAGTAACACATGGTGCATCTGGGACATTCACAGATATCTCAAGCTGTAAAAATTAATGTCATTTCTATTTAATTTTAAATAATTTCAAGTGTTTAATAATATAGACTCATATGCTACAAGTGTTTTCAGAACACTTGTTACCTATTCTTCCCAGAGTAATGCCATGTTCATACTTTCAAGAGTTGAAAGGGGGAAAATATTACATTACATATTGTATATGTGGTCTAATTTAATGGAATGAGGAAGTTAAATTTTGTGGGAAGAAAATAGGGGTTTTCCTAATCCTTTAGTACTAAACAAAACCAAATCATTTGCCACAAACTGATCTCTGGACTGACAGAGGGCAGCAGACCAAGAAAGTGCACAGATGATAAAACAGAAGTGAGGTGAAAAGGACCTAGGGATGCTATATGCCAAAAATACAGGACAGAGTGAAGTGGAAAGTAGAGCACATATGACTGACAGCTACCTTCATTAGGGCTATGGGACAAAATGGAAGAAAGGAAATAAAACTAAAGTGTGCTTGCCTATTACGTCACAAGCCTCAAACCTTGCAATGATTCCATGAAGGTGTGCCACTGAGCTCCACCAACATCACTGGGACTCCATGCCAGAAGTTAGCACCTAGCCCATTGACCATTTAATAGAGCAAAATAACCTGAATACCCAAGGAATGCTTTGTAAAGGAATATCCTCCACATCTCTACAGGATACCCTGATCTGTAAAAGGAAGCTCAAGTAGTGCATGCCATACCTCTTCCATAGTTTCCTCAACCTGAACAGAAACTGGTTTTGGAGACCGAAGACCTACAGGAACAAACACTGGAGCTTTGTTTACTTCCTCTGGTGAAAAAAACTCCTCCTCATAGTCTGGCTCAAAGTCATCTGCATCATCTTCATCTTCTTCCTGCGAAGCTCTGAGGGTCACCAGTGTTACCTTTGAACTTCCATATTCTTTTCCAGATTTCTTCTTAACGTGAGGTCTCAGACCTTTCCCTTTGGTGACATTTGGTTTGCCATTTCGATGTGGTCTTCCCTTTTCCACATGATCAGACTCGCATTCAGAAGTGGAGGATGTTGCTCCTATCTGTTTCAGTGATCTCACAGGTTGCCTTCTAAATATGCAAAAAAGAATCATTTTTGATAAAAGTAGCATTGTTAAAAGTAAAAGGGAATTAACATTACAATAACAGTGAAACTATACGAGTATCTTCATTAGCCATAGTGGCATACATGTCAGTTATTAGCAAACAGATAAATAGCACTTCCTTTATGAATGTCAGAAGTACCGATGATTGTATTGTGGCTATTATATCAGTGTCCTTATATTAGAGCGTTCTTAAATTACAGAAGAAATTTTGGAAAAATCTGCATAGTGCAGCAAACTCCAGAGATTTAGAAATTATGGCAAGGGTGGTGATGTGTTTGCTTCATAAGGCAACTACATAAAGAAAGAATAATCCTACGCTTTCATTGACTTCATATGAAACAGTGAAATATGCTCGATTTCAAAAGGGTCATGAGAATTCCAGCCATAAAAGAAGATCCTGGCACATCAATATACACCATCTTGGAAAAAAGAGTAGTCAGCCAGAAATATTTTGGAACTACAGCACCTTTATTGATCTGACTAGTGTTTTAGGGACAAATGTGTGCTTGTAGTTTAGACAACAAAGATACCTTCATGATCTCACCTTGTCAATTTGTCTGAAGCTTCCTCCTGAGTAGTAAGAGGCCAAGAGCCCTCTCCTTGTTCTACTTGACCTTTGCTCTCTGACTCAAATTTGCCAGACTGCCTACTTCTCTTAGGGGCCAATGCCTCAATGCTGTCTCCAGATGCTTTTCTTTTTGAACCCTCTAAGGAAGACACGGTTTCCACTAAGCTATCAGAATGGTGCTGAAGAGACAGAAAGAATGCCAAGGTAAGTTTACTTTTAATGATGGGCAATGCTACAATGAAGCTAACACAAGTTTCTGTCCTCTCTACAAAGTAGATAGTTTTTTCTTGTTTAAAAAGTTAGATGCACAAACTATGACCTCTGATTCTTTTTCCAGGACTAATATTGCTGCCGAACCTCTGACACAGACATAGAACTTCAAGTAATTAAAGAGCATCCATTCTATATAGTAGTAAATTTTACTGTCAGTCACATGGCCTTAACAAAATATTATATACCTCTTCAAATAAAATTGATAAAAAACTGAACAGTCCTACCAAAAGAAACAACTAAATTAAAATACACAATATTCAAAGAATAATCTTTAAAATACACTAAATCACAGCTGAGCATTACATTCGTCATATCAGGCATCACATACCAATACAAATTCTCGCTTTGAGGGCTTTAACCAGATATAAATATATACTGTATACAGCGCTAATTTTAACTACTCATTTTCATTTAACAGTCCACTCTCTACATATCCAATCTCATCCTGACACTGCTTTTCATAGTTTCTGCATATGTTGGCAATTCTATGGGCATAAACTGCCACCAATTTGGAACGAGCAGGGACCTTATCTCCCAGCAGATGTATTAATTGTTGGATAAGGGGGTATGAGGAGTCCCCGCCAATGTTGGCTTGCAAGCAAGTGCGCTGTTTGTCATAAATAGGGCATTTAAGAAGATAGTGTCCCAGATCTTTCACTTCGCAGCCACACAAACACAGCCGCTCGTGGTGGGGCTAACCCCTATACCTCCCCTCAAGAGCAGCCGTACACATCATCTGGAGCCTCAGGTTCATCAAAGCTTTCTTAAGTATGGGGTCTGTCAATAGATGGATATATGCAGGCCCAACCCTACCAGGGATCACATATTTATAAAAGGGGTAAGCAAGAGATCCCGAGGCCACCACCCTCATACTTTATCAGTATCCATAATTCGTTGCTTAAGTGCTTTAACCACTAGGCCACTAGGTTTATCACAAACATATAATTCCAAAAACCCCAAATATTAAAGACATAGCTCCACCTCTACCCACCAGCGATCGATACACCCCACACTGTCCAGCTGTTTCTCTATTATGGCCTGTCCTAAAAGGGACATAACTTGCACATCCCTCAATTTGGCCCAGAAAGTCAATCAGCAAATCAGTAGATGGGCCATCAAAGAATGATTGCCTAATTCCAGATTAATTATCGCAAAGTTCACTGAAGGAGGAAGTGCCAGCATCCGTCTCCATAAGGAATTGAGCACTGGTTCAAGATATATGGCTGCCTGTCGTTCACCGCCCCAGATTGGGGCTCTGTATAGCATCCCAGCCACACGCTTTACACTTACAATCTTTTGGGCAGCCTTTATACATCGTTGATCGTGTAAAAAGAAGAAGCGCTGAATAGCCAGCGCTTCCATTTTTGCCTTCTGCTTTACCGCAATCATATGGGCTCGCCATGAGTTGTTATAGGTAAAAATGATACCCAAGTATTTGTACTTACGCACCTGTTCGATTCTTTGACCCTGCAGGCACCAAGGCAGTTTAACAAATCTTTTGGCAAAGACAAGGACCTTCATTTTATCATAGTTTATGATAAGATTTTTTTTATCACAGCTGGCCTCAAAGTCTACAAGCGATCTCGCCAGTCCCAGTCTACTAAGTGACACAAGGACCGTATCGTCCGCATACATGAGCAAGAAAACTCTTCTGCTGCCAACACGGGGAGGATAGTAACGCCCAACATCTCTGTGCTCCTTTATAAGTTAATTTAGTTGGAGCTGCCAATCTATTTATTTTTCTTCCTACAGCAGCATAGACCTTGCTTCTTTAGTTCCTACAGCTGCTGGAAGTTGACACACCTGTGCCGCCAATGCCTAACTTCAGTAACTAATGCTCCAAAAATCCAGATAGAAAGGGTGCAGTCCTGTGTATACTTACTTGTAAATCCCACTGACATCAAGGGACTTACTTACAAGTGTGCTTAGGATTTCAGCCAAAATAGCTACAGTAATACCTGTATTGGACCAATGGTCTGTTGGTTAGAGTATACAATCTTCACAGAGCTTGACCTCTAACCCAAAAGTATGGACACTGCATCAAAAGAAGTTGGTCCTATAAAAGATACTTCAATACTTGGTAGCATAGCCCTTGCTTCTTCAGTTCCTAGCTGCTAGAAGTTTACATGCCTGTGCCGATGTATTCAATTAAACTTGACTCTGAGAACCAGACAAACTTCAGAAAAACACTAGAGAAGTTCCCACAGCACAGGAAGCTATTAATTAGGAATATCCTCAAGGTGGGATAGAGCACATGGTTTTTGCACTGTTTCATAAGCTTTGAGTCTGTATAACTTGTTCTTTTGGCCTTGCAACAGTGCTTTGGGTTTCATAGGGATGCATTCAAAGGATAACTTCCAAAGGCAAACTTTTTAATGCAAAATCCACCAGTTACCAGAAAAAAGCATCAAGGGATTCAGTCATTCACCAAGATCTGGTGTTCAGAGCTTACCACTAATACAGGTAGTTTTTCTGTTTTATTACCACGTGTTGTCAGATCTTTGTCAGTTTCTTTAGCTTCAGTCTTGTCCTCAGTAATGGTTTCTTCTTCCGAAGAGGCTGGTTTCTTTCTAGTTGCTCTTATTACATTTGGTTTTGGCCTCCGCAGACGACCCCTTACTAGTTGGGCAGGTTTTATGCTTTGTTTACTTTCTTCTTGAAAACTGGAATTGACAATGGACCAAAAAAATATTGAGTTTGTACATATTAAGTTTGCAAGCACCATTACTTAGAATTAAAATAACTTTTTCCAAAGCCTAAACAGATGTATCTACTAAAAAACAAAAACACAGTCCACACCTCTAAGACTCAGGCACAAGTCCACTGATCATATGAAATGGAAAACTGCAAACCTATCTTTTCCAGCTTGCTTTGTGTATGTTGAGGGTCTCCCATTAAAATTTTGTGTAAACAAAGAATGTAACGTTACATCAGAATTTCAAAACAATTCATTTGTTAAACATTAACTTTACCTTGCAGAATTATCTGGAAGTCTCAGCTCAACATCTGAAGAAGTACAAGTCTGCTTTCGATCCCTCAGATTGACATACTCCAGTGACTTCTCAGGGGGAAAAGGTTTCTCTGAATCAATGCTTCTTTTTGGTAAGGCAACCCCAATGGATTTTGGATCATCATCTTTTCCCAAATCACCAAGGGACGTGTGAAATTCTTCTTCAGCCTTAATATTAAAACAAAGAGCACAAACCACAAACTTTCTTTAAAAAACCAAAGAAAATTAAAGAGAGTTATGAGTTTTGGTCTAGAAATTAGTCTGAATGAGAATTTCTTTCTAGACTCCCTAAAATGTTTTAGTCTTTAGGGTGCAGATAACTATTGCTATACCTTTGTTCAATAAAGACAATGTAGTTTCTACAGTAGTAAAAGGAAAATTGGGGCACTTACCCGTGAATTTCCTTCCTGGAAGGCTCCCTGCTCGGCACTCCTAGTCTGGGTGTGTTCTGCTCCAGTCAATTGGAAGGCAGGTCTCAAATGATCAAATTTGTAGGTGGACCAGGTGCTGAACACTCCCCTTGGTCTTCGGTTTGACATCTTCCAAAGTCACAGTGTGGAGACAAATCAAGAGAAAAAAGGGGGGGGTCAGCGGCCAAGCAATGTCCTAGGCATGAGCTTCCCCCTGCCAGCAGGCCCCAAGGGAGGGTTGGAATGCCGAACAGGGAGCCTACTAGAAAGGAAATTCACTGGCAAGTGCCCCAATTTTCCTTTCTCCCTGAGGCTCCTTGCTTGGCACATCTAGTCTGGGATTTACCAGAGCAGTGCCAGAGGGTAGGAGAAAGGAAAGTCCACCTCCACAGCCTGGAGGACTTTGCGCCCAAAGACGGCTTCCACCGAGGCCATGGTGTGTATCTTGTAATGTCTGGTAAAGGCGTGCAGGGATGACCAGGTGGCCGCCCTGTGTATTTCTTCACACGAAGCCCTAGATAATAGGGCCCACAAAGTAGCTGCCGAACAGAAGGAGTGAGCCATTACTCCACCATTCAAGGTGTGTCCCTTGGCCTTGAAGTCTTCCTTGATACAGTCTATGATCCATCTGGTGATGGCTGCCTTGAATGCAGAGAGCCCTCTGACAGGAGCCCTGAATAACACAAATAAACTGGTGGATCTTCTTTCTGTCTGCATTGCCCGGATGTAGTTCTTGAGAATTCTACATATGTCAAGTTTATGACACTTTGCTTCCCTGGGGTGCGCCAGCTTGGGGCAAAATGTTGGCAGTACTATTTCCTAAGACCTGTGGAACAGGGTGTTGACCTTTGGTATGAATGTCACGGGTTGGAGGTCCGCACTCCCACTTTACCGGGTTTGTGTGACTCAGTTTCCCTCGCGTACAGCCCACTTGAATCAGTTTTCTCTCTCTGGCTGATTCAAGCCTGCAGCAGGGACAACCCCTTTGTCACCCGAGGGCCCGATCCTTCCCGTTTACAGACTCTTTAATCTCTGGGTTCACAAGAGCTTGAGAACTCTTGTTGCTCACTTGTGTTCCAATGTTAGACACAGACACTTCTTCATAAAGATAAGAAGTCGGTTTATTGATTACATAAGCAAGATTGTTGATACAGAGTGGTTACTAGAAATCAAAGGTAAATATAACACATTCCTAACCTATACTGGTTGAGTTCCTAAATAAGCATCTTACCCTACCAAGGTCCATAAGTTCTTCTCAGTCCTTGATGTAAGCGACTGGGTCTTCAGTCTTAGAGTTGCTAGAAAGCAAAGTCCTGGTCTCAGTCCATAGTTTCCAGCCTTGCTGACTGGCAGGATCCAGGATGCAGATGAGAGCGCTCAAGATGGCTCTGACCAAACGAGAGAGATTCTGGCTTAATGGCCCTCGCTTAAGTACCTTTTATGGTCTCTTTGTTTCTCGTTCCCGCCTTGGAGAAACCTGAGGTCCGTCACGTAGGCAACCCAGCCAAACCTGAAGGTCGATTTGCATCTCCACAGGTCTGTCTGGCCAGGGTTCCCAATACACATTCTTTGCATTTCCTGGAGTTTCATCAGCGTCACAGTCCTGATTTGGGTTTTACAGTTCTCAATTGTAACGTTACATACATGTTGCACCTTTTGCTTTACATATTTACTAGACTTGTAGTCTACATGTAGGCCAGTATCACACGTGTGTGACCCTATGTTCCTCCGTGACAATGAAGGCTTGGTCTGGCCTGAGTACCACTCTGTTCTCGTGGAATGTGCATATGTTCTGTGAATTGGAGAGGGCCCCGAGCTCAGATACTTGCCTGGCCAATGTGATCACCACAAGGAAGACCATCTTGATAGTTAGGAAGAATAGGGATACAGTTTGGAGTGGCTCAAAGGGAGGTTCCGTCAAAGCTCTCAGGACCATATTCAGATTCCAGTTTGGGAATCTGTGAATCAGGGGTTGCGCCCTCATACATGCTGCCTTAAGGGCGCTTCGCAAATTCTGCAGGCTTGTCAGCGTACAGGACCACACTCAGTGCTAAAACCTGTCTTGTGAGTCTTGCGGGCCGCAGACTCAAGTCCAGTCCATCCTGCAGGAATTCCAGGAGCTTTGGAATCTCCAGTAGAGACCTGTTTCCCTAGCTTGCTGCCAGGTGAAGAAACACTGCCACGTGGAGGTGTATATCCTATTTGTGGACGTCCTTCTAGACAACAGGAGAGTGTGAAGCACCCTGCTGGAATAAACCTTGTGTTTTAGCGCTTGCTTGCCTTTCAGTAGCCAGGCCATCAGCTGAAAGTGTCCTGGGTCCTGATGGATCACTGGGCTTTGTTGCAACAGCCCGGGAAGAAGAGGAAGTGGAAAGTGTGGATGTATCTGTAGCTCTCCTAGGTCTGAGAACCATGCTCTCCTTGGCCAAAAGGGGGCGATGAGGCTGACAAACACACTTTCCTCCCTGATCTTTCACAGGATTCTGGAGAGCATTAGGAATGGTGGGAACACATACAAGAGTACCTGTGACCATGTTTGATTTAACAAATCGATCACAATTGCTCCCGGATCCCTTCTCCTTGGTTGCACCTTGAGACGAATAGATCGATGGTCAGGTTCCCCCACCTGTTCACTACTGCTTAGAAAACTTACGGATGAAGCTCCCACTCTCCCAGGTCGATGTCCTGGCAGCTCAGGCAATCAGCTTCTACATTGTCAACGCCTTGGATGTGGGTCGCTCTTATGGACTGTATCTTGGGTTCCACCCATCTGAACAGGGCCTAGGACTCCAGCTGCAATGTTTTCGACCTGGAGCCCGCCTGATGGTTGACATAAGTCACTGCGGTTATGTTGACTGATTAAATGAGGACATGCTGGCCATAGATCCGTCGTTTGAACACTTGCAGTGCCAGCTGTATTGCACGCAGCTCCAATATGTTGATTGTGTATTGATCCTCCCATTCTGACCATCTGCCGTGCATGCTCTCATCCTCAAGATGGGGCCCCCAGCCTCTCAGGCTTGTGTCAGTTGTGATAGTGATCCTTCTTGGTTCCGTTATTGGCACGCTCAGGTTGAAGGGCGACCTGGAGTTCCACCATCCCAACGGTCTCACTAGGGGGGGGCGGGTTGGGATGTCTACCCCTCTGTGGTCTCTGATCATTATCTGTCACTGGCAGGGTCTGAGGAAGTTTTTTAATTTTTTAAAAAAAATTTATTAAAACATTTTATATCCGGCCCCGCAGCCAAAGGCAGCTCGGGGCAGCTTACAATATATAAAAATCTAAAAATACACATAAAAATACACAATCTAAAAAAGGGGGAAGAGGGGGAAAAGGGAAGGAGGGAAATAATACCCCACCCTTACCACCCCCATAAAAATAAAAACCCACCCTCACCCATCTCCCTCACCAAAGGCCTGGTGGAACAGCCAGGTCTTGCACGGATGTCAAAAAGAGGAGAGGTCCGGGGCCTCTGTCTAGAGGTGAGTTCCACAGCCTCGGTGTGGCCACTGAGAACACCCTCTCCATAGTCGCCCCCCAGGATACTTGGGAAACTTCGAGAAGGGCGCTCCCAGTTGAGCGCAGGGTCCAATCTACAGCCTGGAGAGTGATGCGATCCTGCAGATATATGGGGCCCAAGCTGTATAGGGCTTTATAGGTAAGAACCAGCACCTTGAATTGGGCCCGGAAGACTATAGGCAGCCAGTACAGAGAACGGAACACCAGCGTAATATATCCCGGCAGCCCATTCCCATAAGGAAACGTGCTGCCTCATTCTGCGCCAGCTGCAGTCTCCAAACCATCACCATGGACAGCCCCACGTAGAGCATGTTACAATAGTCTAGTCTTGAAGTGATGAAAGCGTGGATGATAAGTGGCCAGGTCAGAGTCTGAGATGTATGGCTGAAGTCGTTGCACCAGATGTAGTTGGTGGAATGCGCTCCTCACCAAGTTCTGTAAAAGGCAGAGGTGCAGCCTCGCCCACTGCACCTGGTCTAGGCAGGCTACCTGGAAGCCCAGTAACTTTGTTAGGAACGTTAAAGAGATTGACTTCTGTTGAGCCAGCTTTGATACAAATGCCCATATTTTGGCCTGTCACTCCAGAGAGATCCTTATCTGTTCCTCCTGGGTGTCTATGATCTCCCCTAGGTGTTGGAGGGTGCGAGATGGGGATAGCTGGCTCTTTAAAAAGTTGATTACAAACCTGTGCTCTTGCAAGGACGCTACTGTTCTGGTTACGTCCCTGTCCGCCTTTTGCTTCAAGAGTAACCTGATTAGCATGTCGTCAAGATAGCTGTAAACATGGATCCCCTGCCTGCGTAGGAGTGCTATGAGCAGGGCTAACACCTTCATGACTATCCTGGGTACTGTGGCCAGCCCAAAGGGTAGAGCAGTATACTGCCAGTGAGTCCCGTTGACATGGAAAAGAAGCAGAACCCTGTAGTCTTGTGCTATGGGGACATGGAGATACAAGTCTTTCAAGTCCACTGATGATAACTAGTCATCCTTGGAGAGAGACAGTAGGACGGATTTGAGTATTTCCATCTTGAACCTCCTGTACCTTGTATAATTGTTCAGGAACTTGAGGTCCAGGAGGTCACCGTTCTTTTTGGGTACTAGGAACAGAATGGAGTAGAGCCCCTTCTTCTATTGGTCAGCTGGTTCTGGCTCTGTTGCCCGCAGCTGATAAAGTCACTCTATAGCCCCCTTCATAAGCCTTAGCTTAACTCTGTTCCTCAGTACAGGTGATTTGAGGAACCTGTTGGAAGGCCAGATGGTTAGCTCTATGTGGTACCCCCGAGAGACAATGTCCTTCACCCAAGAGTCCTCAAGGTGGGCCCCCCTCCCCCTTGGGGACTGTTCCCACACTTGGGTGAAGTGAGACAGTCTCCCCCCAAGTCTGGGGTATGACTCGGGGGGGGGGGGAAATGGGTTGTCATTGAGTGGACTTGCTTGCAGGGGCTTTACCCCCTGCTCTACCCTTGGTGGGGTATGTCACCTTTCTCACAGATTGCTGCCACTTTGGTTTTTGGTAGTTAGAATTCCTGCGGATCCACTTCCTGTTCTTTTATATGTGTTGTGAAAGCTGGTGGAGCAGCAAAAGGAAGTATACTTTTTCTTTTCTGTCATTGCCACCAGCGGCTTCTTCCTTTTCTCTTTGGCCTCTTCCACCATCGTATTGAGGGTGGGACCAAAGAGCTTATGGTCCATGAATGGGTCAGTGGCTAATATTATCTTAGAGGCAGGGTCTCCGGACCATGGGTGCAGCCAGAGACGCTGCCTTGCCACCACATTCACAGCCATCGCTTGTGATAGGGCCCTCATAGCATCATACGTACACATATGCTGTTGCAGAGGCAATCTTGTTGACAAGGACATCATGCATCATGAATGACATGTCCAGATTCCTAATGTCCTCCGCCCATTGGATGATTGCTCTGCTGAAGAAGGTACACGCGGCTGCAGGCTTCAATCCGGTTGCAATCGCTTTAAAGTTGTGCCTGAGGCATGCCTCAATCGGTCTGTCTGGTTGCAGAGATAAGAATCACCCCTAGGGGTGCTCCTGACTCTGACTCTCTCACTAATGCCACTGCTGCCAGGTGAACCAGTGGGAGAGAAAGAAGATGGGCTTCATTCACCGCGAATGGGTACAGGTTCGCCGGGGGCTTGTGCCATTTGGGCTTTCTGGTCAGCTACTCCCACATTGATGTCATGATTGCCTTGAAGGTGGTGGGTAATGGGAGGACAACCTCCTCCTTGTTCTGCTGGATAAGGAATTTGTGGCTGGCACCTGCATTCTCTGGTTGCTTTTCCTGGTCCTGCAACACCTGCATGTCCAGGGCCTCTATCACCTTAGTGATCATTTTATTTGCGAGGCTCAGAGTGAAAAGTCTCACTTGGGTCTCCTTCTCTGATGAGTGGTCACCGTCTGATACCTCACCTTCCTCCAAGGAGGACTCTGATTCCTCTGTGGAGCCTGCGTGACGATGAGCCAGTCTCGATCCCTTTAAAATTCGGTGGTCCTCTTTGGGTCTCTTAACTTTGTACCCCCTGCACTCGAGCTCTCTTAGGAGATCAGAGTCCAAGAGCTGTTCGCTTAAGGACCCATCTGACTCACGGTTGGAAGAAGCGGGCGAGGATCAGTTGGAAGCAGCCTGCAGACTTTGTTTCCTGGTGGACTTTTTTCCTTTCCTGACTGATTTGGAGCAATCCTTGTGGGGGTTAGATCCAGATGCCTTCCCCATTCTCTCCATCTGTACTTGGAGTTTATTGATGTACTCCACCAGCCATGGAGCCATGTTGTTTGGCACGGATCCTCGGCTTTTCACTGGATTGGAAGGTTTGCCTGGAGAATCGGCGGTTCAAGGTCAGTGGATCCTTTTCCTTTAAGGTCCCAAGTCCTCTGCCACCTGCTGCATGTGGTTCCTCCTGGACCTGGATGGAAGTCTAGTTATGTTCTTTCTGGGGTTAGCAGGTGCATGGAGTGCAGCTGCTATGGTATCCTCCAGCCTGGTGCCCAACATTCTAGTGGCAGTGCCCATGCCTGCTATGTGGCCACGACAGGATGGTGGCACCCATGCTCACCATGAGGCTGCTTCAACATGGCAGCACTCATGCCGGCCAGGTGCATGTCTCAAAATGGCAGTGCCCATGCCCACCATGTGGATGGGCCAACATGGCGGCACCCCTGCCAGTTATGCGCACTCCTAAAAATAGTGGCATCAATACTAGGCAGCTCTTGCTGCTTGGCCCTATGCAGGGACCCCTGCAGCCATATGGGAGCCAAATCGAAGGGAAGGGAGAGTAGGGGGGAAGAGAACCCTGACCACCTGGTTGATGGCAGCAGTACCTCCATCCCGGGGCTAATGGGGTCGGGGATGGCTGCACTAGACTAATAGCCAACTGCCAGTGACTCCTCCAGCCTGCAGCTAATGGTGCCAGGGGGGCGGCTGCATGGGTCTGATTAGTCGATTGCTGGCAGCTCCTTCAACTTGGAACTCCAGATAGCCAGCCGCTGGAACACCTGCACCCTCCACGATTAGGAGCCGCAGGGACATGGAGCTGCCCAGAGGATGCTCACCCTTTGAGTGGGGATTTTCCCGTGAGAAGGGAAACAAGGAGGCTGGTGGAGAGTGAGGCTCAGTCGTGGGGCTCCTGGTGGCAGGGGGAGGATAGAGGGGCCCCCACTGTCCCAGGAGTGGCGCAGATCGCGCTTAACGGCAGGGGGGAAAGAGGAGGCCTTCCGCAGAAGCATCCCACTCCCCAGCTAACCCCAGTCTGGGAATGAGACCACACCCCTTCAGAGGCGTTCTCCTGGATCCCGCTCACCCGCCCCAAAGTAGAGCGTGTGGTCAGCACGTTCCTGGAGAGAGGACGGCCTCCAAGAAAGTGGGGAGGAGGTAAGCCTCCCCCCACCGGCATCCCCCCATGGATCCTGTGCTCCCCTCCCCCCTGCGTACTTACCTAAGGGGCACTCCGGGGATCAGGGCAGATTCAAACCAAAGGAAGGAGATCTGTCCCTATGAGGCTCTTCCCCAGGCGAGAAGGTATGCCTGTGGATCAAGACTCCCTGTTCTGAAAGGGGGGGGGAAGAAACCCAAGAATCCTAGGATCCCTCTCGGTGTAAGGAGAGGGACAAGCAAGGCCGGTCTCCGGTCTCTACCAGTCTGGGTGAGCAGGAAGCAGGTGTAGAGAGGGTAAGTCCCTTATATCCTGGACTAGGTGTGCTAGTCCAAAATGAATCAGTTGAAGTGAGGGTTCAGAGAACTCAATCTGCTTCCATACAGTCTGAAAGCAGAACACAAACTGAAGACCAGGGGAGTATTCAGCATTTGGTCCGCCTACAAATTTCATCATTTGAGCTCTGCCTTCCGATTGGCTGGAGCAGAACACACACAGACTAGGACTGCCGAGTAGGGAGCCACAGGGAGAAAAAATAGGAAAAGTATTCTCCTTATGGCTGTAAAGAAACATGTACACTGGTGGAATGGACAAAAGATGATACTTTCACCCACAAAACCACACTTTTAGTTAAAGAAACAAAAATCTTACACAATCAGCAGAGTCGTAAGTTGCAGGTCTGTATCCCATGTTTCTCACCTTTGGGGAGAGATGCAAATCTGTTTCCTTAGGCAACAGATGACTCTCCTCTATTCTTCCTACCTCACCCTGGGCTGGAGCAGGAACTTCTTCTGCTGCTGGATCTTCTTTCTTTTCAGAGGCCCTTCCAAGGTTTGGTCTAGCTCTCTGGTACCAACCCTTCACCAGCTGTGTTGGTTTGACAGCACTCTGTTTTTCTCCTTGGAAACTGGGTTTTTCACTGTAATGGTTCAAAACAGAAAATAGTGTTACGTATCGAACAAAGCGAATAGATTTCGCTTACATATTTTAAGGCAATTTTACAAGAGAGATATAGGATTCATCTTTGATTCCCCCACCTCACCTTTGCACTTCATAGTCGGTTGCCAAGGCCTGTTGCTTCTCTCTCCATAATGTTGCTAAAATCCAGCCCTTCCTTACTGCTCCCACTGCCAAAACCCTAGTCCATGTCCGTCATCTCTTGCCTTGACCACTGCAACTCTCTTCTTACTGGCCTTCTCCATTCTCACCTTGACCCTCTCACTTCTGTTAAAACACTCCACTACCAAAGTCACTCACCATGCCTGCCACTTTGATCATGCTCAGAACATTCTCTGTTCCATCCTAGTGGCTCCCTTTCCTCCTTTGCATCCAGCACAAATTCCTTTGTCTTCAGTTTCAAGGCACTTCGTGGCCTTTCTCCTTCTTATCTTTCTGTACTAATTTTCCATTATGCTCCACCTTGCTCCTCCTCTGCCACTACCCTCACCCACTCCAGAGTCTCCTGATCCCTGAACCATCTTTGCTCCTTCTCCCATGCTTCCCTTATGATGGGAACTCCCTCCCTAAATACATTCACACTGGGCATTTTTACACGCATGTTAAAGTTCCAGATTTTTCAATCTTCTGAATTTACAAGTCCACACCACAAGTAAGTTCCAGATGCATTTTTCTCACACAAACACTGCCTTGAGGCAGCCTAAAGTAGCCGCAGCTGTAGATGTGACAGGCTGCCATGGACACCAACTGACCACAGCTGCCTGGAGTAAAGCAGTTTACCAGGAGAACCTTTTACACACAAAAGTTCTGGGAGAAGTTCTACACAGAAGTTCAAAAGATCCAGATGTGTAAGATCTGGGTGAGTGATTTAGACACACAGAAAGTTCAGGATGTAACTGTAAACATCCAGGAGAAATGTGTGTGTAAAAACACCCATTGTTCACGCCCAACCTTCAAATTCCTTCTAGAAACCTACTTCTTCCAGCAGCGTTTCCTTTGCTCCTCAGCCCCACAGACTGCTCACTGATGCTTCCTCTACTGTCTTATCATTCAGAGTCCCCTTCCCCCCGTAAGTAAGCTAAGCTTGTGCACTTGTGTCTTCTCAACTTCGTGAATGTATATCCCTATATCTCTATACAGCATAAGGGGCAGCATGGAGGAAGGAGCCAAGGTAGTTCAGGGAGCAGAAGACTCTCACCTCTCCTTATGTTCCACTCCCCTTGTCTCCCCCTCCTTAGTCTAGCCTAGACTGTACACCCCCTCAAGACAAGTACCTGTCTCTAATTAATGATTGTTTGGTACTAGATACATGGCTGGCACTATATAAATATTTAATAAATGGTTTCCTGCTGCATGTTTGAGTGTTAGGCCAAGAAAATTATTTAAGGTTTCTAATTCTGGGCATTTGTGGAGTAAATCAAATGCAACCATTAAGTCCAGTGTTGAAATTTCTCCTCTTATGTGATATAAGGCATTGCTAAAGAAAATATTTAGTAGTTTGCATACCAGGAAGCAGCGTAAAATGGCTGAAGAACAACTGCCAAACGGGAAAAAAGAACCTGTCTTTATGAGGACTAAATGAGTAAGTCCTGGTAATGATGATTCTTATACCAGTATAAATGAAAAAGGACTTAAATTTCATTATATTAGCAAAGCTGGAAATCTTGTCTACATAAAATATGTAAATGTTTAGTTAGAAAAGTTACTCCATGAAAGACCAAAACCAGAAGGAAAGAATTTTAAGATCAAGCATTTAAGACAGTACTGCAATAGAAACAAATCAGTGGCCTGGCTCAAATAGAGAAAGACAATGGAAGTTTTTTATTATTATTATTATTATTAGACATTTATATAGCGCCAGTCGTATGACCTGGTGCTGTACAGAACGCAGAATTAGACGCGGTCCCTGCCTGTGGCTTACAATCTAAAAGACAAATAGTTTAGTTTAATATGGCTTATAGGGAAAAAAATGTAAAGAGAATTCAATAAAAAGTTGAGACAGTTTTGCCACATGAACACATCTTATTTATACCGGACACACATTTCATGAAAAGTTTCAAATTAGTTTTGCAAACAGTCCACATACCTAACATGTTCATCTGAAATATTTTGAGAAATAATAGTCACTTGGGAGTCTCCTTGTTGTGTCACTTTCTCACAACCCATCAAGCTAGGCATTGAAGTGTCAGCAGATACGGCTTCATTTTCATTTTTCAACTTGCTCTGAAAATATTTAAACAATAGCAAGCATGGTCATTTAGAAAGATGGAGCTATTGTTCTGGTAATAAATATTAAAGTCCAAAGAAATTTTTAAAACACAACTACATTTTGTAAAATGGCACAACCAAAAATTCTCTAGACATGAGCATCTGATTTTCAAGAGGCTGGTAGGAGGGGAAATGTATCTTGCACACTCACATTTTCAGTTTTTTAAAATTGAAAATTTGATCATGCAGTTCCATTAACGAGCAATCGGTAAAACATGTCATAATATTTTGTCATTATATTCGTTTTTTCTTCAGATAATGTCAACCTTACTTACAAAAACTAATGAATTAACTCTCATGGCACGCAAAATAGCTAGCCTACCTCTATCTTCTACGTGAATAAGTTGAGGAGCAGAGGAGCTAGGTGACCTTTCCCAAGCTCATGACAATGGCACTATGCCCCATAAAGAAAAAGTTCACATGTATCAAATAAATAAAAGGTTTTAACTTTGGAAGAACTGAAAGGAATATCTTGCTCCTCCCTGATCTGGAACCGAGTTTTAGGGACATTCCAAACATCTTGGCTAATAGCCATGGATGGCTCCATCCCGACATAATTTATCTAATCCTTCTCTGAGCTTAGTTATACTATCAGCTTTCACAACATGATAATGGATTTCTACAACTCAAATCATGCACTGTGTAAAAGTAGTACTTCCTTATGTTTGCTTGAAAACTGCTGCCTGTTAATATCGGTTGCTCACAGTTCTTTTTCTTGTATTACGAGAGGATAAACACTTTCTCCACACTATACAGTTTTACACATCCCTATCGCATCTTCCTTCAAGTTCTCTTTTCTAAGCTGGAAGGCCCTAATATTTTTATCCTCTCCTTGTATGAAGCCATTCCGTACCACTGAAACTCTGTTGCCCTTTTCTGTACTTTTTCCAGTTCTACTACATCCTTTTAGAAGTGGTGTAACCAGAATGGCACACAGTTATGGATACCCTATGGTTTTATAGAGAGCAACACTGTTATACTTTTCTCTATCCATTACCTAGAAGTTCCTAACACTGTGCCATTTTACCTGCTGCGGCACACTGAGCTGATATTGATCAGCTTCAAGCTATTGAAGCTATGGATCCCCTGGACTTTGCCTCCTCTCTCTCTCTCCTTCTTCCTACAGTCTTCTCTTCCTCCTCCCCTGACTCCGCTGTCTCTGCTCTCAACGCCTCTCTCTCCTCCACACTTGACTCCCATGCCCCTCTCTCTTCCCGCCCTGCCTTCTCCCACAACCCCCGTCCTTGGCTCACCCCTAGTATC
>QEPC01000724.1:2250085-2268403 GCA_003113815.1 Sphenodon punctatus
AAGCCTGTAGCTTAGGCTTCATCTTTGACTCACCCCTTTCTTTTAAACCCTACATCGACTCTGTTGCCAAATCCTGTTGTTTCTCCCTCCATAACATTGCTAAGATTCGCCCTTTTCTCTCTATCTCCTCTGTCTCCCAAACCCTTCATGCCCTGGTCATCTCTCACCTCGATTACTGTAACCTCCTTCTCACTGGCCTCCCCCACTCTCCCCTTATCTCCGTCTAAAACACTGCTGCAAGGGTCATCCACCTTGCCTGTAGCTTCAACCACCTTCAGCCCCTCCTCTCCTCTCTTCACTGGTTCCCCCTTCCTGTACGAATTCTGCACAATCTCCTAGTCTTCACCAATAAAGCTCTTCACAACCTTGCTCCCCCCTACCTTTCTGCACTTATCGCCCTCCATACTCCAGCCCGTGCACTATGTCTATTTTATTACTTTGTAAAGTGCCAGGTACACTGCTGGCGCTATATAAATGTTTGTTAATAATAATAATAATAATAATAATATTTTCAGTATGCAACCTGCAATGGACTTCAGGAGCTCTTTCCTCAGTGATAGCAGCTAAACTATTCTAATCCAACCAAAAAGCTTAACCTACTTTATTTTCCCACTCTGAAGACATGTTATGAATAACCAGATTAAGGTGCTACTGACGTTTTTTACTACAACCTCGGAGCACAAAACTGTTGTTGCCTAACTGTTGCATTGTTTTTGAGCAGTTAAGTAACTAAGTCATTTTTTGGAAAACATTTCCAAAGGCTACACCTTACCACAGTTGAAAAAATATTAGCAGAGTCAACATTTTGCAGTTCTGAGTGCTCATCAATAAGATTTCTCACAGTTTCTTCCGTTGCTGTGGCTTGCGTTTCTTTCCTTCCAACTGCCCTTTGTAAGTTTGGCTTCGGCCTTTGGAATCTGCTCCTCAGCCGTTGGGCTGACAGAAGAGAACTTGGTATAGTTTCTCCTTGTGAATTTTGTTTGCTGTGGGATTCAAAGAAGTCACAAAATACTTTAGAATATAGTGAGCTGGTATGCAAGGCACCATATAAAGCAAAGTCCTAAGGCTAAAACTCAAGTCTTAAAGAGATAACAAAGCTTTAACAAGCAGGCAGACGCTAACTAGGCTGCATAAAAAACTGGCAGTTTCTCCCCACCTCTAAAGACACCTTACTTTTGTTTAATCCATCTGTAGGAGAACCTGGCCTGTTATTTGTTTTTAGACTTCAGCTCTGATTCTCCAAGTATTCTGCCAGCACAAGTCCCACTCAATTCAATGGCAGCTATACCAGCAGAGAACCTTGAGTACCAGAGTTTTTAATCAGCATTATAAAATCTGTTCATTTTCAACCAATGTCTCAGTTCTTAGTGAATATTAGTGCATTTCTGATGTCTTTTAGGCAAATCCTATTTTCATTAAAATGTGCAAGTAAACATTACCCTTAACATACAGAAGCGACACAGGGTTAGTTTCAGCATCTTCCGTGCGAAACAAAGTAGAATTCACTTAAAGAGGTATTTTACAGCTAATTTTATTTATTTATATTTAGACAATAGTAACCATGGTGACCACTTTTCAAAGTTCCTTTGCTATGCTACTCTTTTCAGGAGAAAACATGTAAACAAACCCTTACCCTGCATCAATAGGCGAGGCCTTTTCCTGGTCATCTGCAGATAAAGAGCTCTCACTTTGTGCACCACACTCAGAATCTGAAGACTTCTTTGGGGACTGATGGCTTGCCTGAGTAACAATTATCTGCTCTAAGTCTGCCAAGTCTTCCTTCCTTAATGACTGGGATGATAGCAGGACTTTACATTTTGTGATCTAGAATACATCAGAATATAAACACTTGAACCAAAATACAGTAGTATTGCATCATGAAGCACAGATTAGGGTGGGTGGGATCACAGCAATTTATACTACCAGGAAACAGTTAGTTAAGAGCAATATTAAGCAGGGCTGACTATACCCATTCTTTCTCACAAATTCCAATTTTTGTAGTATTGACACAAATTTTATAGAATGTGTCACTAGTACGGACACATTCAGGAATTTATGTGCAAGGGCCAAGTACTTTCACATGATTCGCATTTGCTTAAATACTTATTTAAATGTTTACTATACAGATCACTTGTTTGTTTATTTTATTTATTTATTTTGTCAGTTTATATCCCACCCCTCCAGAGAACAGCCCGGGGCAGCTAACAATTTCAAAAACATAAAATACAATTATAAAAATATATTAAAACACTAATAAAATCACAACAACAAAACAGGCTAGGGTTGCCACAGTATGTTACCAGCCACTATGGAGAATATGATCATTTTGCCAATGCAGAATTTACTTCTCACAGTCAATTATTCCAGGTTTTGCTGTTTACACTTTTATAGGTTTTCTAGTGAGATAAGAGTCAACACACAGGAATCCTAATCTTACATCTGGGTGAGGGAGTATATTGTGTTCATGGTCATGCCGTATCAAACTCTTCTCTGATTTTTCTGCTTGCTTGCGGACCTCAGATATGTTTTTCTCCATGCCTGGGACTTCCCTCCTTCCAGCTGCCTTTCCTAAATTTGGCTTTGGCTTCTGGAATCGACTCCTCAAAGGTTGTACTGTCTGAGCAGGATCCTTTTTTTCTTCTTGAGAACTGGAGCCTCTGTTAGACCAAAGACAAAAGGTAAACTTGTAGTATCAGCAACTGTTGTATAGGGGAGGGCCACGTAAAAACTCAAGAATAGCTTAAATGAACGCATGGGTTCTCTTTAAGACAGCTATTTCGCAGCTTACCAGTCAAGAGTGCAATTTCTTGCTTTCCAAGTAAGATTGCTATTACAAGTTAATAGTAGTCAGAGACAAAAATTGGTCACTTACCTCGGTGAATTTGTTTCTCTTCGTTCCACCTGTCAGTGCTCCGCATGGGTAGCTCTGCGTATGGCCGACAGGAGGCAGAAGAAATTAGTCCTGCGCATGCGTGGAGCTGCCCTGAGTCACCAGTCGATAACCAAGCCAAGAGCCGACTTGTGAACCCTGTAACACTTATGTACAATCATTAGAGTATGCCCCGTCCCCTTGGACATAGTGGGCTAACTGAACCGTTTAAGTTTATAACTACATAACTAGATAATGCTCTAACTGATAACTGTTAATCCCTATAGGCTCAGTCCCTTAAGATAAATGCTGTTTGGCAGGGAGGGCCGGAGCACTGACAGGTGGAACGAAGAGAAACAAATTCACCGAGGTAGGTGACCAATTTTTGTTTCTCCTTCTGCCCCGTCAGTGCTCCGCACGGGATGTACCCGAGCTCCAATTATGGGTGGGAACAAACAGCCCTGGGCACGTCCAGAACCGTCTGTAAGACCCTCCTGCCAAAAGCCGCATCCGCGGACTTGTAGAAATCCAACTTATAATGCTTAACGAAAGTATGCAGGGAGGACCAAGTTGCCGCCCTGCAAATTTCGTCATAGGACGCCCTTGCCTTAAAAGCATAAGATGTAGCGGCACCCCTGACGGAGTGGGCCCAGATCTGCAAGGGTGGTACTTTATTCTTTGCCTTATAGGCTTCAGAGATGGCTTGCTTAAGCCATTTAGATATTAAGGCTTTCGACGCCTTCCTACCCCCATAGCTAGGCCTGATGTTAACAAAGAGGGCCGAAGTGGACCTCAAGGACTGGGTCCTTCTAATGTAGATTTTTAAGGCCCTCCTGACATCTAGGGTATGCCATATTTTTTCCTTGGCATGTACCGGGTTGGGGCAGAAGGATGGTAGGATTATTTCTTGTGCCCTATGGAAGGTTGAATTTACTTTTGGGATGAACGCCTCATCAATTCTCAGGGTAACCGTCTGGTCCCCAAAAGAACAATAGTTGTCATCAATAGACAAGGCTCCCAATTCTGAAACCCTGCAGGCCGATGCCACTGCTACTAAAAACACCACCTTAAGGGTCAGCATATATAATGACACGTGGCGGAGCGGTTCAAAAGGTGCTCTAGTGAGAGCATCTAGGACCAGACTGAGGCTCCATGAGGGGCATCGATGAATTACTGGAGGGCTGATGTTGCGAGCCGCTCGTAGAAACTGTCTTATATGTCTATGCGGAAAAATTCTCTTGTTAGAGGTTGCTTGTAAGACCGAAGCAATAGCCGCCGACTGGCGAGCTAGTCTGCTCGGTCTTAGTCCTTTTTCCAGCCCATCCTGGAGAAATTGGAGAATTACATTCACTCCTCCCTTAGCGGGATCTAGTTGTCTTTCCCCCGCCCAAGTGGCAAAGGTCCTCCAGGTAGCTCTATAAGCTCGTCTGGTGGCTGGGCGTCTAGCCTGCTGTAACGTGGCTAGGACTGCCTCTGAATAACCCTGGGCGCTTAAGGCTGTGCGCTCAAGAGCCACGCTGTCAGATTTAGGGTGTGAAGGTTGTCGCACCGGAGGGGGCCCTGTAACAATAGATCCTGTCTCAGTGGGAGTTGTATTGGGGCGGCCTGGCTCAGATGAACTAGATCTGAGAACCAGGGCCTCCTTGGCCACCAAGGTGTCACAAAGATGACCCGGGCCTTTTCCCTGATCAATTTGGCTATTGCCCTTGCTATAAGGGGAAAGGGGGGAAAGGCATAGAGGAGGCCTTCTGGCCACGACTGATTGAGGGCATCCACTGCCTGCGCTCTTCCGTCTGCTGTCATTGCCATATACTCTGGCAGTTGAGCATTGTTCCTGCTCGCGAACAAGTCCATCACTGGGCGTCCGAAGCGCTGTGTCAAGTGCTGAAATACGTCTGGGTGTAGTTGCCACTACCCTCCAGTGCGGTTGGAGGGTCTGCCGACTCAGCCAGTCCGCTTGGATGTTGTCGGTCCCCTTGATGTGTAGGGCCTTCAATGACTGCAGGTTGTTCTGTGCCCAACTGAACATCTTCACCGCTTCGCGCTGAAGTGCCATGGCCTTGGAGCCCCCCTGATGATTGACGTATGCCTTTGCCGAAATGTTGTCTGTGTAGACAAGAACGTGCGCCGGTCCTATGAGGTGGCTCAGCTGTTGGAGTGCCAGTCAAATTGCCCTGAGCTCCAAAACATTGATGTTCTGGGAGGTGTCGGTGTGGGACCATAACCCCTGTACTGATGTGGATCCCATCTGGGCTCCCCATCCCGTTAGACTGGCATCCGTGGTGATGGTCACCCGATTTGGTTCGGCTAAAAGTACTCCCGTCTTGAATGTTTCTGGGTCTAACCACCAGGACATTGATTTTTTGAATCCTCGTGGGATGTTGACCCATGGATTGAGACCTCTGGTGAGTTCTAATTGCATAGGTCTGAGCAGCTGCTGCAAGGGGCGAAGGTGAAATCGCGCCCACTGTACTTGCTTTGTACAAGATACCAACAGACCCAATAGCTGTGCTAGGTACTTTAACCGTGCTCGCTGTTTGTATTTTAGACCCTCTAGCATGAGTCTGATTCGCTGTTGTCCGGCTGCCGGGATATACGCGTTGCCTGAGGAGGTATCTATGAGTACCCCTAGGTGCTCCAGCTTGTTGGTCGGGATTAGGTGGCTCTTTTCCGTGTTCACCAGGAATCCGTGGCTCTCGAGGTATGCAACGGTCTTGTGCACATCCTGTTGAAGTTTCTGTTGGGAGTTCGCCCGTATTAGGAGATCATCTAAGTATGGATACAGGTGAACCCCGTCCTTGCATAGGTTGGCTACTAAGGGCACCAGGATCTTTGTGAACATCCTCGGGGTGGATGACAACCCGAACGGGAGAGCTTGAAACTGGTAGTGTTGTCCCTGATAACAAAATCGAAGGTACATCCGGTGTGAGGGGCAAATGGGAATGTGCAGATATGCATCCCTGAGGTCTAACGAAGCTAGTCAATCCTGGCCTCTGATGGCCTGGCAGATGGATGTAACAGTCTCCATCTTGAAGCGGTGGTATCGGACTGACTTGTTTAGTCTCTTGAGGTCTAATACCGCCCGCCAGCCCCCCGATTTCTTGGGGACAAGAAATAAGATCGAGTATAGCCCCAGTTTCTTTTGTTCCCTGGGTACTGGCTCTATGGCTCTGATTGCCAGGAGCCTTCGGATCTCCCCCAGCATAGCAGCGTGTTTGAGATGGTTTGTCGATGTTGGAGACACAATGAAGCAGTGAGTAGGAGGGCTTTTTAACTCTATATGATACCCGTTCCTTATGGAGTCTAACACCCAGGCGTCGGAGACTGACTGCTTCCAAGTTGTTAAGAAAGGTTGCAGCCTGCCTCTCACCTCTTCTGGTTGCAGATAGTCATGCCTCAGTTTTTCTTTGGGCTTGAGGGAAGGCCTTCTGTCTTTGCTGTCTGAATCCCTGAGCCTTGCCTCCTTTTCTGGGGTTAAATCGGTTAGCCTGATCAAACCTGTGCTGCCCTTGTCTTCTGAATATGGTGTAGTTGGCACCAGAGCTTCCCCATGGTTTATACGTAGGGGTGCGAAAAAGATTCTTTTTATTCCCCATGTGTTGTAGGTTTTTTTGTTTTGTTTTATCATTGGCATCTGCTAAGACAGTGTCTAGGCAGATACCAAAGAGTTTAAAACCCTTATAGGGGGCTGCTGCGAGTAGGTTCTTTGCTGCTGCATCCCCTTGCCACGACCTAAGCCAGAGCTTACGTCGGGCAGCCATCGAAGATACTACCGATCTAGCAGCCCATAGCATGGAATCTGTGGTGGAGTCTGCCAGGAATGCGGTAGCTAAATTGATTCTGGCTGCCAGGATCTGCGCCCTGTTGTCAGAAATGATCGCATTCTGTGCCTCTTGTGTCCAGGCTAGTAAGGCTCTAGCTACATAAGAAGATACAACACTCACTCTCATAGAGATGGCTGAATACTCTAAACCCCTCCTGAGGGATGACTCTATTCCCCTGTCAGTGGCATCCTTTGGGAAGCAATCCCCTTCCGTGGGGAATACCGTTTGCTTTGCCAAGGAGACTGCTGCTGCGTCTATCTTGGTTTTTTTTAATAAGGGGTCTTTCTTGCGAGAGAGAGAATAAAGTGATGACTGTGTCTTACTCATTCTTTGGTTTCTTTCAGGTTGTTTCCATTCAGCCAAGATCAGTTTTTCGAAGGCTTTATCTAAAAGGCACCCCCATTTCCCTGCCGTGACAGGATGGCAGGTACTCTCGCTCCTCGTCTTCCTGAGAGTCAGAGGAGGCTTCTTTAAGGGGTTTTTCTATTATTTTGAGGGTCTTAGTGACTTGTGACATGAATTCAGGTCTACATGTCAGAGGGAATTTCCTTTCCCTGTCTCTAGGGTCCTGCACCTCCTGAGGTGAGTCCTCAATATCCTCCCACTCCTGTCCTGAATCGCAATCAGACTCTGAGTCCAGGCCTGTATGAGAGGCCTCTCTCGCTCTTTTTGCCTGTGATTCCCCCCCACTCTCCTCAGCTGAGGAGTGGGGGGATCTGAGCAGCCTAGCCATGGAGCCCCCTGGTGGCCACTTATTTCTCTTTGCCTTAGTTGAGGCTTTTCCCGCCTTAGGCTGTGTGGGAGGGGGAGGGGCAGGCCTGCCGTCTCCCTTGCCCTGCAAATCCCATAGGCGATCCAGGGATTGCTGCATGCGAGCCACTGCTGAGGTGAGGGACGCCATATCTGAGGGGGATTGCCCCTGCGCCGGGGCTGGCTGAATTGGGTCTGCCTGCCCTGTTGCTCCCTCATTGAGTGCCTGCATCGTGCCTGGGGGCTAAACGTATGTGGCAGGAGGGGAGAAGGAGTGGGGTCACAGCTTGTCCCTTATATCGGAGGGTTCAGCTGTAGGGGCAGTGAGTAGGGGTGCCGAAGAGGGAAACCTGGCTTAAGGGGTAGCGAGGCGTCTCTCTATGCTGGGGCCGGTGGGGCAGACACGGGCCCTTCAGGTCTCTACTCACGGTTTTTTACCACTGCGGCTGCTGGGCAGGTTGCGCGGTGCCCGTGACTTAAGCGGGAGGGGGTTCAGGTCCCTGAGATTCCCCAGTGGAGAGACGCGGTGAGAGCTCAAGCGTTCCCTGGTTCCCAGGCACTGGCGTGGCAACCAAGGGATTTCTCCACCTTGTTGCTCCCTGGTTCCCGGGCATATTGCGCGGCAACACTAGGGAGAAGCGGGGGGGGGAGGAGGAGAGGGAGGCGGGATCCCAGTTAACCCCAGAGCCCGCTTGTGCTGCGCCCCTGTCTCTTTCGGGCGCACACTGAGGATTTTCTTGATCCTTTTCTTCTTTTTTTTTTTTAAAAAAAAAATTTCTTTGTAACGTTCCTCTTCTTTTTAGGTTTAGAACGGCAAAGCCGAGAATACGTCCTATCGACCGAAGGCAGAAGATAAGACTGGTGACTCAGGGCAGCTCCACGCATGCGCAGAACTAATTTCTTCTTCTGCCTCCTGTCGGCCATACGCAGAGCTACCCGTGCAGAGCACTGACAGGGGGCAGAAGGAGAAAAGGGTGGCAGGTTTATACCACTAGAGAATGGTATGTAAAATGGACAGGTGGGAGCCTTCAGATAACTGTAGCCCACACTCAATATGGGGAATATGAAACTTATACACTGAAAGTTTGAGACCCTTCACCTTTCTGCATCTAAAATCCCCCACAAAAACTCAAGTTGCAAATACAAAGCTCTCAAATGTGGAGCATTAGCAAGTAATACAAACTGCATGGGGCTTGAATCAGTTAAGAACAGATCTGAGTGGAAGTGTTCATAAAGGGTACAAACCAGTAAGTTTTGCTACCCGCAGGTAATACCCGCATTTTCTCATATCCTGCCAGGTACATGACCAGCTACTCAATTACTAACTGGGTAGCCGATATCTTGAAAATCGGTAATTTCCAGTACCGATTTGTAAAGTTTCCAGTTACCAAATGGTCTAGGACGACAAAAAAACACAAAAAAACCTGGCTCTGGCAGTCAACATTCTGGGACCAGAAGTCAACGTTCCAGGATGCCAGGTACCCAGTATCAGGTTGAAATCAGATATCGATTGGTACCCAATGTTGTTGGGTTGATTCAGGTACTGGAAATTCATCGGATATACCTGTTTTTGAGAGTACTGTTTCACCTCTAGTTTAGACAGGTAAATGCGTACTGTTCAAAAAAGACAGTTATTCACTATCTTCGTGTGCCCTCTTTCACATACTGGCAGTCCAAAAGATGCTCTTAGTGGATGCTCCACAATTACAGCACTCCCTCCCCCTGGAGGTTTACATAAGCCTGAGCCTGCTCATTTTCTGGTGGTAATTAAGACTTTTATTCAGCCAGGCTCTGGCAGGCAGAGAAAAGGGCTGGGGAGGCATGGGTTGTTGAAGTTTTAATTGGTTGCATTTTTTATTGTGTTTGATTTTTAATTGTGTATTTTATACATTTCTGTGTGTTGTAACTCACCCAGAACCTTTTTGAAAGGGCAGGATAAAAATTTCAAATATATAAATGTAAATATTAAACACAAAACCTACCCTGAAGTGAAACCTGAAACATCTTCTAGACCACCTACTGACAATGATTCCTCCTCTTGTTCACAATTCTCAGAACCCAAGGGCTTCTTTGAGGAATGCTGGCTTGTATGCATGGAAGTAACCTTCTCAGAACCAACAATCATTTCTTCTAACACAACAGAGCATGGCTTGATGTTCCCAGGATTTGTTGCATCCTAGAAGATACATTAGTTTAACTCATTATGCAAGTGGCAAAATCTCATCTCTATAGAAAAAAAGTGTCAAAATAATATATTGGGGGGAGGGGGGGGGAATAGTTCAACACTCTCCATTCAAGAGTCTCCTTAAGTTGGGCACAAGTTAATCTCAATGTTCTTGAGATTTCAAATTTGATAGACATTAAAGGTTGGGGATAAATACATCTTAGAACAAAATAGCTGAAAATGAACATCTCCTTCACTTTTGACTTCATCAGTTTGGAGTCTATACTTCTTTTGACGTTGAAGACATCCCAAACAACATCAGGAACGCTGAAATGTAGTTTTCAGCTTCAAGAGGACACAAAATCCTCCAGATTAGGTCCCCATAGGCTTTATTGTATCTTTAAGTTGGCGGTGGCTCACCATTACACAAGTAATTCTATTAAACTCCAATAGTGCTGTAGAACATATTACTTGGGCCCCAGATAGTAGAACAAGTCATGCAGCTGCAGTCTCATTTTTCTTGTTAGTTTTTCTTTAAAAAAAGACTCAGGTGTACGAAACTTACATCTGTGATGACAAGTATGCTGCTTTTGTGTTCCTGATTTACCAGGCTCTTCTCTGCTTCTCCATCAACTGCTTTGGTTTTCTCCTCTTCTGAATCTGCTTTAATTTTCTCTTCTACATCCTTTTTAGTTGCTGCCACTTCTCGCCTCTCAGTTGTCCTTCCTATGTTTGGTTTTGGTCTCTGCATTCGACCCCTCATTAGTGATGCTGGTTTGAGGACACTATGCTTGTTACCTTCCTGCAAACTGGATTTTTTGTTAGCCCTGGAAGAATGCATATTCAAAATGGCTGTGTCCCATAGGTAGGTTTTCAATTTAAGTACACTGCAGCTAAACATATCTGCTATTTGATTTTATAATGTTTACAAGTTATAGTGATTAATTATTTAAAATGATTAAATTGCATCTTTAACCCAAAGGTATATTTGGACCTGCTATAAATTACAAGTAGAAATGTTGAGTTGCAACTTTTTTTAGCATGCATGATCAGCACCCCTCTTTCTTTACAGGGTACCTGGAAACATATTAAAAAATCTTAAATCAGCAAGGAGTCTTTTAGGGCCCCAATCCTAAACACACTTGCACATGAGCAAGTGTCACTGGAATCAATGGGGCTTGCTCATGCACAAGTGTGTTTAGGATTGTGGTCTAGGTCTTGACCCTAAGCACATGACTAACAGGGCTGGGTACATTTTTTAAGAGGGCAAAATAAAAAGATTTACTTCCTTAAATTTATCATAATTATTACCACTCTTTATGTATGCCCACACACACACCCCACTCCTTTGAGCAAAAATGTGATCAGTCATCTGACCCTAGCAACCCCCTCTTCAATAATCAGAAGAATAATGTCTGAGCTGCATATTTTTGGCATCTTTGGTTGCTGTTGTGGGATGGAAGGGTTAAAATAGTGGAAAAAATAAAATCCAAGACTCTAGGGTGTGGAGACAAAGAAACATCACATTTTGCTTTAAACAGGAGCATATAGTTATGTGAAACACTACCAGAGAAGAGAGGCTGAGAAACAGCTGAAAACGACAGGACATCTTCCCTACTCTTCACATTACTTACATAGATTCACTATCCGAGACACTGCCATCCTTTTCAGTAGTCTGCACACTGGGAGCATTAGGTGTGTTATGATGCTCAATGTTCTGATAATTAAAAAGTAAAAAACTAAGATTGATTTTTTGTATAAGCTAAACACATAGTAAATAATCTCATTAGATCCAGTGACCAAATACTAGAGACTTGATTGTTAAGAACTGGATACATTTTACAAAACAAAATCTTGCACATAGTTTCATCAGCATTCATAAACTTTAGCCTGAAGCCATTGCATTGTGCCATCAATGACCAAAATACAGATCTGTCACCATTCAGACTAAGCTCTTAGAGTAAAGACTTTCACTTCGCTATAAATGTGTAGAGTTTCTACTTCAATGGAGTTCTCAACCTAGTTGAAGCCTCATGAAGCTAGTGTACTAAAGCTGTGATAATTATATAATGGAATTTTAGGGTTAACTCAAATTTCTGGTCAACTTTCAGCTTTATCAACATGGCCATAGCCATAACACAACGAATGAAAACAAACAAGTCAATTTCTGGTCATGTCTGTTAACATGAAGATAATCAACTATAGAACTAAGTGTGGACGAATATTTTTCTAGTTACTTTGCAAAATAATAAATGTTTATAAATTTTCCTCTTTCACTAAGCACCTTTTCAGCTGCTCCCTCAGGCCCTGGAGAAGGAATTTTGCCCTCTCCATCTTGAGCAGGTGCTTCTTTCTTCCCAGATACTCCCACTACGTTTGGTTTCGTCCTCTGCCAACATCCTCTCACTTCTGCCCTTCCAAGAACAGTTTTTACAGCTTCTCTACATGGCAGAAAAAAGCATTCATTCCAAACAGGTCATATTTGCACCATAAAAACAACCCCAAGTCTATTAACAGGAACAAAGTAAAAGATTATTTTCAATGATTTAAAAAAAAAAAAAAAAAAGTTGTTTTTTAAAAAAAATAAATAGATTTTAAACAGTCTTGACTAAAGGAAGATGTGGGGAACAATTCCAGCTGTTTTATATAGCTTTTCTAAAAGTGCAGAGGTCTGCTTCATCTTAATGAAGCTGGGATAACTCCGGGGGGAGAGGGGGGGTTTAAGAGATTTTACATTTGTTGATGGAGCTGTGTATTGATTTTTATGGAATTTTATTATTGTGTGTTTGATGTTGTAAGCCACCCCAAGATGCCGTTGGCATGAGGGGGCGGCTAATAAATATTTATAAATAAATAAATAAATAAATAATCCGTTAGGTTCCTAAGTGGACTTTTGTAAATCCATCTTATTTTCGTATAGTTCTACTTCTCCTCTTGGAAGTAGAACTATATAGAAGTAGTATAGTTCTACTTCTTCCTTATTGGTAAACCCCTGGTAAAGTTGAGATTCTCAGAGTTTTTATTCAGATAGTACACAGGGGTAGGGAACCCCAGGCTCGCAGACCAAATGTGGCCCCTAGCTAGTTTTTAATTTGTCTTCTTCCCAATTCCTGAATTCAGTTCCTGACACCAAGCACTGAAAGACGAAGCTCAGGGGAAAAGAGCAGGGATGAGGGCATGCACACAACAGATCCATGGCAGAGATCCGTGATCTGGACCCTCCTCTTCCTTCCCCACCCTGAGTGCACCCCTTAAGCTTCCAATTTCCAACTTTATGCAGCCCTCAGAGCTTGTAAAAAGCTTCCCAAGCCTCCCATAAAGAAGTGTTAGTATATTGTATGAAGCAAGGCTCTTTTAAATGACTATAAGAGATGCAGCAGGGCACTGCCTTTCTGTATCATCTTCAGAAAGACAGTTAAACTTTCACACTTCTCTTTTAGTTAGCACGGCTATGACCATTCACCTTCAAACCCTACATTGACTCTGTGGCCAAATCCTGCCGCTTCTCCCTCCACAACATTGCTAAGATCCGTCCTTTTCTATCTGTCTCCTCTGCCAAAACTCTCATCCATGCCCTAGTCATCTCACATCTGGACTATTGTAACCTCCTCCTCGCTGGCCTTCCCCGCTCTCACCTTGCTTCCCTTATCTCTGTTCAAAACTCTGCTGCCAGGATCATTCACNCTTCACAACCTCGCTCCCCCCTACCTCTCTGCTCTGTCCTCCCTCCACTGGCTTCCCCTTCTTGAGCGTATTCTGCACAAGCTCCTCGTCTTCACCTACAAAGCCCTTCATAACCTTGCTCCCCCCTACCTCTCTACTCTGATCTCCCTCCGAACCCCTGTTTGAGCACTTCGCTCCTCTCCTATTCCCTCCCTCACCCTCTCACACCTCCGCTGCTCCCCAAACTGCCTTCGTCCCTTCTCCCTCGCTACCCCGCAGCCTGGAACTCTCTCCCTGCCCTTGTCCGCCTGGCCCCCACCCTCCACACCATCAAGTCCCTCCTCAAAACCCACCTCTTCCACTCCTCCTTTCCTAACTCCTGCTAATCATCCCCACCCAGGATTATCCCCTACCTGTTATCTGCAAACTCCCATTTACTGTAACCAACCCAAGAACGTGCACCTGAGTTCTCGCATCCTCGTGAATGTTGCATCCCTTGTCTCTC
Source organism: Sphenodon punctatus (assembly GCA_003113815.1). Classification (NCBI taxonomy): domain Eukaryota; kingdom Metazoa; phylum Chordata; class Lepidosauria; order Sphenodontia; family Sphenodontidae; genus Sphenodon; species Sphenodon punctatus. Next base: position 2,263,861 of record QEPC01000724.1, read on the forward strand.
CCTCTGTTCCCCCTTCCCTGTGTCCCCTCCCCTTGTCTTTAGATTGTAAGCTCTCGGGCAGGGACCGTGTCTATTTTATTCTCTGTTAAGCTCCGGGTACACTTCTGGTGCTATATATAAATGCTAATGCTAATAATAATAATAAGATAGATCATAAAAGAATCCAACACTAACAGTAGACAATTTGGCACAACTTCATGTATGCTGCAAGCTACTATGAAGCAGGCAGTTTTGTTTTTATAATTCTGTTTATCAATTGAAAGTACAGTAGGGACAATTGAGAAGAATTCTATTTTCAAAGTCTTAACTATGATCATTCCAGAAGTGACATTTTTAGGCTGAAAAGAACTTCAAGGAAAATGGGCACGCACTGCAGCAAAAGGGTTTTGTGCGACAGTCCTGATTTTTTGTAAGTGATGGGTCCCAAAGTCCTACGTCTTCCCATGCAGTGTTTTTCAAATAAAAGTGCTTAAGGTCAAACTGTTTAAAATCTTCTATATGTTCTTTACAGTATTCCAAACCAATATCACTTAATATTTTTTCCCCACAGTTTTTTGGGTTTTTCTTAAAGTGCCAGTTATTAACAGGAAGTTGGAACATAGTTTCTCCAAAATTAATGGTGGCTGGGCGTCTCAGACTCATTGGGCAAGTTTCATGCAAAAACATCCAAAAATAATTCTCCTTGCAGAACTCCCACTTCTGCGATTATTTGACACCTACTGTGTAAAGCCAAAGCCTGGACACAGGAGAAGGCTCATATCCTTCTTTCAGTCTGAAGTCTTGGAGACCTTAAAGTCAACCTTGAAACATCGTGGTATGAACAACATTATCTGAGATGCCAAAGTGAGTTTCAACAACTTCTTAAAGCTGGTTTCAAACTCTGAATAAGCTATACTGTCTAATCCCTCCTGGCTGGGGCTCAGTCTCCTCAGCAGCAGCAGCACGAGCAGGGGACGGGAGCTCCCCCAGCACCCCTCGGGCTCGGGCAGGGGGTGTGTGGAGGAGCTGGTGCCGCCCCGGCAGAGCAAAGTCAGCAGCAGCAGAGACGACGGCGCGGGGGAAGACAAAGGGGGCTGGATGGTGGGGAGGGGGAGGGAGGGGGCTTGGCCTGAGGTGGGCTGGTCCTGGCAGGAGGGGGGCGGTGGCTCCGCGGGGCTCAGTCACCAGGGTGGGGGCGTTGGGCTCCAGGCCAAGGGGGGGCTCCCTGCAGACAATGCAGCTAAGTCCCTCCTGCCCAGAACCTGCCCTGGCCAAGATGGTGGCCGAGAAACAGTGGAAGTGACGTGGGACTCATTAGCATATAGGACTCACTGTCTGGCGGGAGGGGAAGGGGCTGCGCCCCGGGCAGGCTGGGGGGGGATGAGCCCCAATGGGGTCCTGTCGTCTTAGCCCCTTCTGTTTATTAAAGGCTTTCAATTTAACTGACACAGCATTACAAAGGAGAGTTTGTCATACCATTCAGTTTTTCAATGAATGTGTGCTCAGTGGTACTTTAATACCTGTACGATTACAAACAACACAAGCAATGTTACAAAATGGTACATAATGGTAACCAATACATATAAGAGACTATGGTTGCCTGTTCTCTTAATACTTACCGTGATTCAGTTTCCAAGTCTTTGTTTTCTCTTCCTCTCATTTCCGCACTATTAATTTTGTGAATGTTAATTTCCCCATCGTCCATGACACACTGATTTAAAATAAAAATATTAACATTACATGCAGGACTGAATTCAGTTCAGGACAGTAATATCAAAAAATAATAATCTGGTGTCAAATGTGTTTGTAGTAACAATCAAGTTCAGAACAGGACAGGTGTTCCATACAACATAAAATATTGCCAACAGAGTGCCAAATGTGGGGAGGGTAAAGATTGAATGGTAGGGAGGCACAATATAGCGTTTAGCATTTGTAATTAATATTGTTGCTGCACACCTTTTCAGACCCTTCTGCAGGCTCTGGAGGGGAAGTCTCGGCCTCTGGTTTATCTTGAACAACTGCTTCTTTTTTTCCAGATGCTCTTGTTAAGTTGGGTTTAGGTCTTTGCAAGCGTCCCCTCACTGCCGACTTTCCATTAGCAGCTTTTCCAGTATCACTTAAGAGAAGATAAAAACTAATTTGAAAAAAACTTTTTATAGCAATAGGGATTTTTCCTAAATCTCAGCAATTGAATTAATAATTGATTAAATTATGGGACTGACACTGAAATCTAACACAAGAAGAATCACTGTTGTAGATGTTATTGTTTTCATGAAAATGTACTTTAAGGTTTGACTGGAAACTAGAGAGACTGAACAGCCCCCTGGTGGCTGAGGACATCATTAGCGTGCTCCTCCAGCCAGCTCACTGCTAAACTGTGTCCCTTTGCAGGCCACAAAACGTTGACACAAGACTGCAAGACTATAAGGTGACAAAGTTGCAGAGTGGAAGCAGGGGAGAGGGATTGCTAGGTTTGAGTGAAGGGAGAGTTCATGGAAAGCGTGTAGTCTGACTTTTGTGTGTTTGTGGGTCTTGCTTTTCTCCCTTGCAGCAGAGAGATTCCTCCCCTAGAGGGTTGGGGTGTCAGCAGATGTGATCAGAACAGAGGGGTTGCCTCTGGACTGCAGAAAGAGGGAGTCAGTAGGTGAATTGCAGCTCCTTCCACTTACTGGCTCACTCCTGACAGAGAGCTCTTTAATCCTAAATGTGTGGGGGCAGGCGGCAATTGTTCAGTCCAGGATTTGTGTGCTTGGGGGGTGGGCAGATTTAGTAGGGGGTGTCTAGATCTTCCCTTTGGATTATCAGCTCCACGATCATGGGCAGTGGGACAGACAGCATGGACACGAGTTACTGTGTGTCCAGCAAAGGCTGCAAACTTAGTAGTCAAATTAGAATAAAACGGCTTGTCTGTGCAGGGCTAGCAGTCTCGGGTTAACAGGTTAGTGAACAATCTTTCATTCTGTGCAACTCCTGGTACAGGAGCCCTGTCCGGGGGGGTGAGGGGAGTTAGCTGGCTTTGTTAAAGCAATCTTTAAAAAAACGACTTGGAGAAAATTAGTGCTTCAGGGCAAAAAGGTTGTAGCCTAGCACTCTTGTGGATGGACCAGTTCTCTATTTGCACGGAGTTTTCTTTTCTTTTTTTTAATGAGGGATTATTCAAAAATGCCTTCATTCTGGGGGTACCACACAACACTAAGAACTGTATGTGTGAATCACGCCTCAATCCTTGCCTGTCTCTTACAGTGTGGAATGACCCTTTGTAACAACGATGGACAGCAGAGAAAACACCCCTAAGTCAGTTGTGATGGAAAGACCCAAAAGACATTACAAGTATTCCACTGTACACAAACACATCAAAACAAACTTCCCCATAAAGTTTTTGTATGTGCACTGCAAGACGCAAAACAGAGGAAGACATGGATCAAGGTTGTCAGAAGAAATGAGAGGAACAGGAAAATCAGTGGCAAAACTATGTACTTTGTATGTGAAGATCATTTTGATGTAAGTACATTAAGAGCAGCTATCTTGCATCACAGAGCCCTGGGGGTGGGGGAAAGGGGGGAGGGGAATGTCAGATCTACACAAATCCTTGCAGATGCTTATTTTTCTTTAAAGGTAGACACCAAAATCCACCTTCTACACATATATTTGATCCATACCCACTGACTGCATCACAAAATTCAGTGCATCATGGCACTGCAGTAGTGTAAAAATCTCAATCCAAGCCATGGATACTTGTGTTTTTTACATGCAGACACCACCCCAAAGTGCAACAACTTATACTTGATATCACATTTTAAGTGTTTGGACCACTACTTCATATGCAACTATATGTCTGCCATATATCATCTTCCATGCGTATTTTCAGGAACACAACTGTTATTTACATAGAATTAAGCAGCATCAAAATTATAGACTGCAGCACAGCAGCGGCGACCCTACATACAGGGCTCCTGGGCGATTCCCAATCCCTACACGCGAATTCGTGGCCGCCGCTGCACTCACTAGCTAGCTGGCTGCGGTGGCAGCAAGTTCCCTCGGCGCACCTGTTGCGCTGCTTGTCACTGTCTTGCTGCTCTCTGCTGCTGCTCCCTTTAAAGTTTAAATCCTCCTCCCTGGCCGAGCCAGCCAGCAGCACGGTACCAGGGCTGTCAATCAGCTTTGGCTTCTAGCTAAGCCTGCATTAGGTTCTGCTCCCCGCCTCCAGAGGCGGCAGCGGAGCCCGGTGATATCTGGTAGTCCCAGCTGGCTCCCACGGCACTAATTGCCTCACCTCACCCACGTCTAGTCACACGCATGCACAGCGCCGCTGGAGACCTCCCCCTCACTGGGGTGGCTTGGCCTTGCTGGGAGCCTCAGACTGTGGCCTGTGCAAGACTCTGGTGGGTGGGTGACCTGACAGCCACACTGGGAGGGGAGATAAGGAGCAGCAGCACACACTACACAGGTGGGTGGGAGGGAGCCGGGAGCGGACTAGCAGAACAAGTTGGAGGAACAGCAGAGGAGCCTGCCTGGTGCAGCTGCACACACCAGCATCACCAGGTCAGATTCAGAATCAGGACCC
>QEPC01000724.1:2313295-2328008 GCA_003113815.1 Sphenodon punctatus
GAAAATCTAGAAGGAAAATTCCCAAGGTAAGGGAACCAATTTTCCTTTCTCCTCGGATCTACTGGACATCAATTCTGCACTACTCTGGGGATGTATCAAAGCAGTGCTTGTTCAAATTCTACCATGGGATAATAATCATCATAGAATCCTAGAATTGGAAGGGACCTCAGAGGTCATCTAGTCAAACCCACTCAACGCAGGAAATCTGTTTCTTTATACAAGAGACATTAAAAAGTTCTGAGCATCTCCTCCTGAGCTCTAGCATATCTCTGTGAAACTCTCTCTCTTATGCAATCGACTTATTTTATTGTATTCGACTGATGTCACAATGGCCCACCTGTCGTCTAATTCAAGATCTGCTGCAGGGGCAAAAAATTCAATTGAAATTATTGAATTGTTGTAACATGTTTCTTTGTTTTGACTATGGCATTCGCCAAGACCTTGTCAAGACACACCAGAAATAATTTTCCTCCCTGATAAGCCCCCCAGGATTTGTAGATTCCTTGTGTGAGAATCAATCCACCAGGATCATAATCAGCGTCTCCATCTGGCAACTATTTTAGCAGATATAAACCAGGCCACCCAGAACAGGGCTTCAGTAGATGCATCTGCTACACAGGCTGTGGCTAAGTGGCTTTTTGATGTGAGCCCTTTCACACGTTAAGCAGAGAGTCCCAGTTCCCTTGCCTGTTTGAACCATCTACAGAGCGCTCTGGCAGGGTATGATGTTGTTACGATTATGTGGAGCACTGCTGCAACGGCTTCATAGTTTCTCCGCAGGCCAAACTCAATACTTCTATTGATCGAGACTTTGGGCTATAAATCCCCCTCAAAGGGGAATACCAATTGTTTCACTATTGAGGCTGCAGCTGCATCCACTTCGGGTGTGCACAAGACCTCTTCCTTGTGATTTGAGAAAGTAAATATGGCTTCCTGCATCTTAGGGGCTTGCCCAGCTGTTTCTCCACTACTCTAACGATCCTTTCAAAGGCCCTGTAAAAAGATCAGGATTCAAACTTCATGCCTGTAAGTAGCAGCGCATGAACCAGCACCCTGGACACAGCAGTTGACTCTGCAGCACCACCGGTTCTTCCAAGGAAAGCTCCTTTTCTCTCCCTGGGGAGTTTGGAACGTATTTCTTCTTGTTTATTTTTTCTTTGTGGATTTTAGGGCTCTCTGAAAATGTTTAAGCATGAGGAGTGCCAAGCAGGGAGCTGAAGGGAGAATTCTTGGCCCTGTGCCTTTGCCCCCTCTGCCTGAGGGGACTTGGGGATCTTCCCTCTTCTAAAGAGGTCATGGAGAAATAGCCTTAGAAGGGACCACAGTATCCCACTTGAGGGATTGCCACTGCCTTTTTTGCAGTTTCTTTTATGGACTCCCTAGGTTTATTGGAAAGCAAAGGGGCATCCTCCCCTGAGGGGAGTTCCTCCTGGCTTTTATCACATTTCCCTTCCTCCTCAGAGTTTCTCTCATATTTTTATGCAAAGTCTTACACTGTCTACGGAAAGAGGGGAGGTCCACGGACAGGCAGACCTCCAACGGGGAGGGAGTTCCACAGCTGTGGTGCGGCCTCCAAGAACGCCCTCCTCATAGTCGACACCCGGAATCTTGAGGTAATAAAAGCATGGATGGTAGTGGCAAGGTCCATGTCCGAGACGTAAGGCCAAAGCCGTCACACCAGATGTAAAATGGCAAAATGCGACCTTTGCCAAAACTGCCACCTAGACATCCAGGCAGAGCTCTGGTCTAGGAGCATCCCCAAACTATGGTCCTGTGACACCAGGGGAGGAAGGACCCCATCACCCCCCTGGCTTATCCCACAACTATCACCTCCGTCTTGTTGGGATTCAGCTTCAGGCGGCTTGCCCTCATTTGGTCCCCCACAGCTGACAAACACGGGTAAGCCCCGAGACTGCTGGGCCTGGATCCGATGAAAAAGAGAAAGGTACAGTTGGGTGTATTCAGCATATTGATGACACCTTACGCCAAACCCTCTGATGACCGACCGCAAAGGCTGCATATACACGCTGAACAAGAGAGGGGATAAGATGGAACTTCGCGGGACTCCACACGTGAGATCCAAGGGAGATGTTGAGCAATCGCCCAGCACCACACGTTGAGTTCTCCCAGCTAGGAAAAAGCCACACCATTCAAGAACAGTTCTGCCCACCCCAGTTCAGTCCTGCAACCAAGTCACCAACAACTCATGATGCACTATATCAAAGGCAGTCGAGAGATCTAATACAATCAACAGGGTCAAACGACCCTTGTCCAACTCACGGGAGATGTCATCAACCAAGGCCACAATACAGTCTCAGTGCCATAGCCTGGATGAAAGCCAGACTGCGAGAGATCTAGGAAACCGATCCGGTCCAGATGCTCCTGAAGCAGACGAGCCACCACCCACTCAGTAACCTTCCCTAAAAGGGGAAGGTTACAGACCGGACGATAGCTGGTCAGGGCGTCAACGTCAAGTGATGGGTTTTTGAGCAGAGGCCGCACCACTGCCTCCTTGAGGCAGTCTGGCACTCTGCCCTCCCTATCCCGGCCAGCAATGGCCCTATCTCCTGGCTGGCCTTACCAGTCAGGACGGGCATGGATCCAGTTTGCAAAAAGTGGTCCAAACAGCCCCCAGCACATCCTCCTCATCAGAGGGAGAGACACTGAAATTGATCCCCTAAAACAGGACAAGACGGGGCTTCGACTGCCTCCGGTTCACCCACCATCAAAAGCACGGCATCAAAACCGTGATGGATTTGAGCGATTATATCTGCAGAAAAGTCCACAAACAAGCTGACTCCAGGCAGAGGGAGGCTAGACTGATCAGCCCCCTCACCACCCGGAAACGTTTAGCTGACCGTTACTTAGTGGACACAATGAGGGCAACAAAGAAAGCCTTCTTTGCTGTCCACACCACCACGGCATAGGTACATAACCAGACTCTATGCCACAATCGGTCAACTTCAGTAAGAGAACCACACCACTGTTGCTCTAACTGCCGCCCTTCCCACTTCATCTGCCGCAGCTCCTCCATATACCATGGGGACCTGCATTGTCAGCGGTTTGGGAGTGGATGCCTAGGAGCCGTACGGTCAATGGTCTCACTCAGTACAGAATTCCAAAAGATCACGAGGTCATCAAGTGGACAGCCATTGAAACCAGAGGCTACAATCCCCAGGGTATTCCAGAACCTCTCTGGTTCCATAAGACTCTGGGGGCGAACCGACCGAACTGGCTCTGCACCTCTCCAGGGGCTGACGTATGCCAGGAGACTGGCCTGGAAATAATGATCCATCCACAACAAGGGCACTGCTGACACCTCCCCCACTAACAGATCCCCTGCCTCAAGGTCTGTTCAGAATATCATGTCCAGGGTGTGTCCTCCATCATGGGCAAGGCCGACAACTATCTGAGACAGGCCCATGGTTGCCATGGCGGCCATGAACTCACACTCCACCCCTCCAAAACTGGCGTCAGTGCAGATATTGAAGTCCCGCCCAAGACCACTATCTTGGGGGACAGCAAGACCACCCCTGACACGAGCTCGGTCAGAGCGGAAAGGGAAGCTGCCAAACAGGTAGGTGCACAGTATATCAGTAGCAGCCTCACTTTGTCTGTGGCCAAATCAATCACCAGGTGGAGGCCCTCAATTCCCAATGTAGATTGCATAGGAAATCTCCTCACAGACCATGTCTCCTTAAAAATAATGGCTACACTGCTCCACTCCTTTTGAGTTGGGGTTCAAAGTTTCAGAGGAGTCCGATATGTCCTTGAACAGTCTCTTGCCCTTCTTAGGGGCTGGTTGCTTCCCCTTGCCTGCAGGCTTAGGGTGGCCCTTGAGCCCTAGTCACTTCTTTGGCGGAAAGGTGGGAGGGAGGGGGAAAACATCAGAATGATTCAGGGCCTGTCTTTTTTCACCACTAGGTCTTCCCTACCCCTCATTCATTTTCTCCGGTGGTACCAGGATTTTCCCCCAACACATCCATTTGGAGTGCCTCGGTCAGGAACATAAAATGGGGTGATCTTACTTTCTCCAGGTCGTCCTACTCCGCCTCATGCTCTGGTAGCTTTTGCGCTCTCCAGTGGTGCAGGCCAGTAGAGTTTTCCCCTGGCTGGGTTTTCTCTGCTCCGCTCCACCTCTGCCAGACCTGCCTCCTGCATGGGCTCACAGCAACAGGCTTACGGTGGGAGTACTCACAGGGAGCTCCCCCGCACCCGTTCTTCCCCTTTCCTGCACTGGCTGTGATGGGAGGAGGAGGGTTGCGTACCAAGATAGGGCCTGAGGTTCAAAATCCCTGTAGGGGGATACTTCCATCTTTTGGGCTGAGCCCAGGGTCACTAGCTCTCCCCTGAGCGGCCATGAAGGTTACACACCCACTTGGGGAGAACAAAAATGAAAATGAAACTGCCATCTGCTGGGAGCCCAGCAGCTCTGCTCCTGCAAGGGACTAATCCCAGAGCATATTCCACTAGATCTTTGTCTTCCTCCTACTGGTCAAGGTGGGGTTCATTTCCCAGAGTGCAGAATTCTATGTCCAGTAGATTGAGGAGAGAGGGTGCATGCATAAATTGTGTGCAAAGGCACACTCTGGACTTAATAATAATTATAAATTATTATTATTATTATAAGCACTTGTATAGTACCAGCTGTGTACCTGGCGCTTTACAGAACAATGAGATGGATGCGGTCCCTGCCTACGGCTTACAATCTAAAAGACTCGGAGGGGGGAGACAAGGAGAGGAGACATAGGAAGAGACAAGGGATAAAACATTCAAGCAGATGCGAAGTTTCAGGTGCACGTGCTTGGCTTGGTTGAAGTTAGGGAGGAGTCAGGGGGAGAGCAGACAGTAAATGTTGAGAGGAATGTTCTAGCAAGTGTCGGGAAAGGTGGTGAGGAAGAGGTGGGTTTTGAGGAGGGATTTGAAGGAGTGGAGGGAGTTAGTTCCAGGCATGGGGGGCAGCGAGGGAGAAGGGATGAAGGTGATTAGGGGAGCAGGGGAGACGAGGGAGAGCGAGGGAGGAGGCAGAGGAGGAGCAGAGAGTGCGTGCAGGAGTGTGTAAGGAGATACGGGCTGAGATGTAAGGGGGAGCCAGGCTGCGAAGGGCTTTGTAAGTAAATACCAGGAGTTTGTGAAGGATGCGTTGGGGGAGGGGGAGCCAGTGAAGTGAGGAGAGGAGAGGCTGCATGTGGTCGAAACGATGGGCCGAGTGGATGACCCTAGCAGCGGAGTTTTGGATGGAGATAAGGTGGGACAGGTGAGAGTGGGGGAGGCCAGCAAGGAGGAGATTGCAGTAGTCAAGACGGGAGATGACCACATCGTGAACAAGGGTTTTGGCTGAGGAGACAGAGAGAAAGGGGTGAATCCAAGCAATGTTATAGAGGGCAAAGCGACAGGATTTGGCAACAGAGTCGATGTAAGGTTTAAAGGAACGGTGAGTATCGAAGACGAAGCCCAAGCTACGGGCTTGGGGAACAGGACGGATGGTGACACCATCAATAAGGATGGATAGAGAATCCTCATTCAGAGCAAGAGGCATTAGACGCATCCTCACTTGTGCATCGAGTGTCAATTTGCCCTGTAAGTGTAGTATGTAGTGTGTTATTGCACAGTGTAAAGTACACCCTAGGTGCAGACGTGTGTTACATGCTCCCACACTGCAGGCAGCAGCCTGCTGATCATGGCTACATTGCACAATTCCACCTCTTGCTATGAATGAACACTCGGCACCTATTTAAGTCTAGCATGGCACTTTGACATGTAATTTATGTGCTTGCAAGGGGGTTGCGCACTCAGATGAATGAAAATTGCATGCACGGAGCCTGAAGTTTTAAAAGTGACTAGCAATTTTGGGTGCTTGACTTTAGACACCTGAAAGGAACCTGATTCTCAGAAAGTGGTAAGCACATCTGCTCTGCAAAAGTCAGTTCCGTTAAAATTAATTGTGATTGGACCCCTCAGTTAAGCCATGCCTGCCACTCACCACACTATTTTTTAAGCTAACGCTTATAACTGGAAGTTAAGTCAGTCCCCACTGCCTCAATTCCCTCCCGTGGCGCGAGTGCCCTTCCCCTTACCTCCAATGCCCACCTCCCTTCCCCAACAACCGCCTTAAGTTTACCTAATCATGTCTCCATATGGTAAATAAATTTATCATAACTTTCAAGAGGTTAGTTCAGTCATGAAAAGTTTTTCCTTCCTATTTTCACTGACCTGCAAGATCTTCAATAGGTGAGACCTCACCTAAGCTACCATTTAACTTAAAGATAGTTCAAAGTGAGCATAAGCCCACTTCTTGGAACATACACAAAACATGTCTAACATTTGCACTGGCGACCTTATTTTTCAGGAGTAAATTCAAGACGTTTAGTCTAGAATGGTTTAGACTTCTCACTGTCTGACACACAGGCTATCTTCTTGTTCAATACCTTTGCAATCGAGATCAACTAAAATGCTACAGCAAATTGCTCCCGACAAAAAGATCAGCTCCAAAATCAATTTTCCCTGGCCTTTGCTATACTTAACCTCAGGGTACAATGCAAAGATGGTGCATTTCCCTATGGATCTGAAAAGCTAGCCAGCTAACAAGTGACAATAGTGTAAGTAAGCTAAGAGGCACTAGTAATTATTACCAGTTTGAAAGATTTTGTAAGCATTGTCATTTTTATGCTGTACATGTGCTGAGCAAGAACAAAATTAGGCAATTGTGCAGTCCTAGAACTTGAGTACTCTTACAAGTACCTGAAGCAGTATATGTTGCCACAATTGCAACAGCAGCATCAGAATTTAAAATGTTTAGGCTCTTACTTCTCTTACTGGATTTCTCCCCCATAGCTGTTTCTGCAGGCATGTTTCTCTCTTCAGGTGGATTCTCCACTTCCTGATCAGTTTCATCTTTTTTTCTTCTTTTTCTTTTCTTTTTAGTTGACGCTGAATCCGATGCAGAACGTCCCTCTGTCTGTTCTGAAACATTCAGAGATTCTTCATTTTCCTTCTCAGCCATCTCAGCATCCACTTCTGTTTCTGCATCAGAAATTCTCACACTCTGAGGACTGTCCTGATCATTATCTCCTCCTCCACTGACAACTTTAGCTATAAAAGTAAGTATAGTCCCAGGTCAATACATTATGAACTACGAATCTTCTAAGGAAAGAAGCTCGATATGTTATGGGTGTACTATGTTTGTCATTGCAAGATAATCAATACCACTGCATTGATTATGGTGGGCCCTTGAAACCCATCACGGGGGAAAAAGACAGCAGAGTTTCCATTTTTTCGTTGACAGTTTTAGCATTATTGAAATGCTGGGCATATGAAGCTCTCTAAAAATAAATTATAAGATGGCCCAGCATCCAGGATTTGCAAGTAAGAATACTATTAATAATCATATTTATTTAGTGCCAGCAATGTGCCTAGTGTTAAACAATCAAGATTACAAAGACAGGTTCCTGCCCCCAAGGGGCTTACAATCTAGCCCGTTCATGGAGCCGAGAAGTTGCAGGTGCACATGCTTAAGCTTAGTTACAAGGAAGAAGGGGGATCTTGAAGGAAAAGCATGAAGGAGCAATCTATGGAAGTGAGGAGGTAGGGAAAGCCCAATAAAAGAAGTAGACTTCTAGGAGAAAGGGAGTTTCAAGCATAAGGGGCAGCATGAAAGAAGGAAAGATGATGGTTTGGAGAGCGGATAAACTGGGGTCGGTGAGGATAGTGGAAGAGGAGAAGCTATGTTCCCAAGTGGGAATACAGCAGGAAATGAGGGCAGAAAGATAGGAAGGAGCAAGTCCATTAAAAGCCTTGAAGGTGAAAGCAAGGAGTTTTTGCTCAATATGCAAGACTCTTTTACCAAAATATATAAGGCTCTAAAGCCTCTTTCAAAACCCCATCAGAAGAATTTCTGAGCAGACCCTGCAGATCCATTACTAAATGCCAACCTGGAATAGCCCGAAGACCATACCCATATGTTCCGGCACCAACTTTTTAAAAATAAATAAATAAAAAATGGGGCATGGGAGGAGAATGCCTTCTAGAAATCCATTTGTTTCATACAAGTGTCCCTTTCCCCTCTTTCCCACAAAGCCATAACTATAGCACTATATGACAGTGGAGCACTGTAACTTTAACCCTGTACTACCATTATGAACAAAATTCCAACAAAACAAAACTGTACCTTTTTGCTTTTTCCAAGGCTTGGGTTGTTTTTTCTCTTTTGAACTTTGACTTTTAACAGATTTGCGCTTTCTCTTTTCTTTATCTTCCAGGACCTTCTCAAGCAGTTGAGCAAAAAATTCAAAGTCAAATGGTCGTTTTTCCTCTGCCCAATTGAAAAAAGGGGTCACTGTGAGAAGTTACCTTTCCACTAAGAGTGTAAACAAACACGACAGACACAAGTGTTTGATGCCGCATTTTTTAGGCGACAGCAATTTTTAGAATTTTAAGGTTTTGGACCAGAAGCTGCCTCTCCATTACAGAAACAGGGAGCAAACAGAAAAGGCAGCAACCTGCTTCCCTGCTGAGGGAAGTGGTGGCAGGAAGGCAGAACTAGAGAATGTATGGAAAGCCCCCAACCTGCCTCCCCACCAACCTCATCAGCAGCAGCAAAAGCAGTCCCCAGTCCTGGGGAGCAACAAGTGGAGGGGGCAGCAGTGGCAAACACACTGCTCCCCAGTTGGAGGAAGAGTTACCTGGACCTGGGAAGGGAGCAACAACTACCAGGAGCACAGAGAGCATCAGGGACTCACTGTTGCTCTCTGGTCCCAGTAAGTTCCCCTTCCCCATCAAACCGCTTCCACTGGCAATCCTGAAAACATAGCTGACATTTTGTCTTCACCCTAAGTTTCCACTTTAAAGTAAACTGCTCACAGCAGATTCCATACTTCATGTTTCCCAAGACAAACAGTCTTAAATTTAAAATAAAAGACTGTAAAACGAGCATGAAACCATCACTAACGTCAACAAAAACCAAACTAAGTATTTAAAAAGAAAAAGAAAAAGTAACTCCATAAACATTCCCCTTATGTGACAAATATTCCAGCTGTATCCCTATACAATGTACACCAAAGGACTAAGGAAGAAGTTCACATTCAAGTGCTTATATTTGGTATATACACTTCTATACAGAATTTGACAAATAAAGTTATCTTCAGAAATTATATAAAATACTGGATCCCATTTCACAGATACAAAAGGCACGGAGACTACATGCTTCACCCACAGACAAGTCAGTCAGCATCAGAGCTGGGATAACACCCTAGAATTCGGGGATTCTCAAGCTTGCATTTCAGCCACTAGACTCCTTAATTGCTACATCTTAAAGTACCAGGAAAAGCACCTTTTAGTTTATTGTACCAACCTAAAGTAAACGATTACATATTCCAAATTTCTTCTAATAAAAAATTTAATTAAATGTATGTCTCAGATGCAGACCTGGCCACTATCATCCATGCTTTTATCACCTCAAGATTAGATTACTGTAACGCGCTCAACATGGGGCTACCCCTGGTGATGGTTCGGAAACTGCAGCTGGTGCAGAATCCAGCAGCCCAGCTCTTAGCAGGACGGTAGTCACGAGCACGTTACACCAGTGCTCCGTTCTCTGCACTGGCTGCCAATAGTTTTCCAGGCCCGGAAATTCAAGGTGTTGGTGTTGACCTTTAAGGCCCTAAACGGCTTGGGCTCCACCTACCTGCAGGACCGCCTCACCCTCCGGGTCCTGGATCGGTCCCTGCGGTCGGCCAGGGGAACCCTCCTTGGGGTCCCCTGGGTTTCTACCATGAGGAGGGCATTCTCTATGACTGCACTGCAGCTGTGGAACTCCCTCCCATTGGAGGTCCGCTTGATTACCAACCTCCCCTCTTTCCACAGACAGTGTAAGACCTGGCTGTTCCACTGGGTCATTATCGAGGGAGATGGGGTGGGTGGGTATGGACTTTTTAGGTTGTTTTAATTGTCATTTTATCACTGTGTATTTTAATGTTTTCAATGTTTTTAAAATGTTGTTAGCCGCCCTGAGATGCCCGAGGCAGGAGGGGCTGACATATAAGTTTTAATATAAAAAAATAAAAAATAAATATTCCCCGGGATCCGGATCAACCCCTGCGGCTGGCCGGGGGCGCCCTCCTTGAGATCTCTGGTGACGATGAGGAAGGCATTCTCAGTGGTCACACCACGGCTGTGGAACTCCCTCCCAGTGGAGGTTCGCCTAGCTCCGGACCTCCCCTCTTTCAGACGACATTGTAAGACCTGGCTGTTCTGCCAGGCTTTTGGTGAGGGAGATGGGTGAGGGTGGGGATACATTTGTTTTTTGTTTTAGCTTTACTGGTTGTTTTAAATGTTTTTATGCTGTTGTATTTTTAAATGTTGTAAGCCGCCCCCGAGCTGTGAAGGCAGGAGGGGACAGCATAAAAATGCAAATAAATAAATAAATAAAAACTTACTGAATGCTTTGTCAATCCTCCACCCATTTGCTTTATCTTCACGTTTAAATTTATTCTGAAAAAATGTTTTGTTGTTTAACTTTAATCATCTTCACTGAGCAAATGATAATAGCACATATAAAATACTCATTTAAATTACTGGAAAATGCTGTTCAATTAATAACTTTGTGAACGATGTGCAAGTTATAGACATGGATCTACTTCAAATTAGAAATCATTTAGCTAGTATTAATAAGATCAAAATACTACTTTAACCCATTCAAGCCACATTAACTTGATACCCAATATGCCCTGAAAATTTACTGATATTAAAAGCTTTTTACCCCAAAAGTAAAATTGCATCAAAACTAATCAATAAGATTAAAATAGCAAAGTTGAGGTAAAAGGCAGAAGTGAAAGTCAGCAGCTTCTCTAGCCATTTCTTGTTCTGCTTTAGATTACCTTAATCTCTGTTCTTGCTCTGTGAGGAAACAGTTGACCAATCATTGAAAAGTCTGTTCCTACCATACTGATAGCTAAGAAGAACATGTCTGTTTCTGCAACAACAACAACAAAAATAGAAATAAGTACTGAAAAATTTCTTCTCACCGTTTTAACTAAATACCTTTACTCTTAAAAGTACAGCGTTTAATCCAGGTATCACTATAATTAGCTATATAAAAGCTAAATTCCAAACCAACTCATTCTGCTTTTTATAAGATTGCTGTATTTTACACAGTTGCTACTTATCACATTGTATGGCATTTAGATCCCTAATTTCCTGTCCACTTCCAGCCTACTTGCCCTCCCCGCCCCTCACAGATTCCTATCTCCATTTAATGCAGGCAGCCTTCCCTTTGTGTCTGTCCCATTGAACAAGTGCAGTCACTCTCTCCCCCCCGAGTCAGGTCATGGTAAGGGGAGCTCCCATAGGCCTTGTCCTTCTTCCCCCACAGAACACTCCAGCAGACAAGGACCACATAGAGACTGCTCTGGGTCGTCAAATTCGTAAACATTTTCCAAGTGGCTTGCAGTAAGAGGATTTCCCACCCTTGACTTAGATGCCTGTGAAAAGTGCTCCTTTTATAATCATTTTCCTAAGTATTCCTATGGCCTTCATGACTGTTGTTAGCCATTCTATTAATGCTTAAAACAAGCTAATTGCTCTCACTGAACATAAGAGTAAGCTGGAGATAATTTACTCCACTCTTTGCTTATGCGAATACACTTGTAAAGCAGCATATTCCAAACGACCCAGCACAAAATTATCTCACTAGCTGTAGTCTGAGTATGCTTTACACTAAGCACAAGCTTGACCTTTTCCTGTTAAGATCCCAATCCTGCCACCACTTCCCTGAAAACTTCTACTTTTCACAAGCAAATAGAGCCAGCGAGGTCATCGAGGCTAAACATGTGCATAACCAATTGCCAATGGTTTGCAGAAGTAGGATACCGACCTTTAAACACTGAAGAATTTACTTACCCTTATTTGACCATGGCTTGGTATAATAACTTTTCCTAAAACTGGAATAGGTAGTTGTGGAACCACGCTCAAAGATAGGATCATTTTCTTCTACAACACATGGCCCTTTTGTCCTTAAAACCTCTACTGTTAAACTGGAAGAGTCAGAACACCAAGAAATGCAGTTAGGGGCAGTAAAACGCAGGAAGGTAATCTGATGTCCGTTGATAAACAGCAAGCTGAAATTCTCTCCTTGCCATACTCAAAGTTTACAATCACTTACTTACGTTATCAATCAAGGCAAGGCAACTTTTTTTACTTGAACATATTGAAAGCTAACAGCAGCCTATTTAAAACGTTATTCATGTAAATTTGTGCTCACAGAACTTTATTATGGAGTTCGCATCCTTTAAAAGATTCAGTATGGGTCCCATATCATAGCAATGCCTGTCTAATTTTAAACTTTCCTAAGATGCCATATAAGAGAACTTCTACACTTGCCAATGTCATTGCTTCAATCTCTTTAGCACACTTTAGCCATATTTGGACCCAATGCTTTTCCCACAATGACCACAGTTCACGAATCCAACATGGTTTGAAGGGGGAGAGTGGCTAATGTACTTTGCCTGCCTGAGTGCAAGACTTCCCTTACTAATTCAACATGAAATTAATTCATAAAAATAAGAAGCTATGCTATCACCATAATTGCTCATCTCTCTGGAAAGCAGGTATCAGTTACATAATCTTACCTTTCTTCATCCAGAATAATTGAGCCATCTTCCGCCACTTTCACCCGAGGAACGAGAAGTGGGCCATCCTTATCCTTATCCTCATCCCCCTCCTCTTCCTCAACATCCTCATCCCCCTCTTCATGTTCAGGAGCATTTTTCTCTTGTGATCTATAATTTTGGAAGACAAGTTCAATAGACCAGCACAAGTAGCATAATTTCTGATCAGAACAGATCTGAAAAGTTTGCCCCATATCTTAATCTATTATATTTGTGGTCTCCTGTGGCCCTCATCACTGCAACAACCAGGTTCCATCCAAGAATGCATTAGTTATTTGTCAGTTATGTTTGGCTATCTCATAATTGTGTGCATCTTGTAGCATTTTGTTTGGAATGTTGTGTGTGTCCTTCTCTCCTTAAACTATGATAGGAATCTTTTCTAGCAAGCTTCTAATGGGGTGCAAAATCTGGCTAGCACTTCCCATTAATCTGAATCCTGATGATTTACATGTAAATAATTTGAAATATGAAAACCATGTACCTACTACCTAATCCTTTGGGTGCAGGAAAGATAAACACCAAAAAGTTAAGGAAGGATGGTATATAAATTTGAACAAATACATAAATATTAAACAATTAGCTGCAATAATAATTCCTTCTAAATAATCTGCTTTAATTTATAAAAAGGCATGGGTAGTAAGCCATTTACCATGAAAAAAATATACCATCACAGCGAGTTTACTTAAAAGATTCCCTCCTACTCTGCTTCTGGACAACTTATCAAACAACTACTGCTAAATTGTTTCCCTACTCCTGGAAAAACTTCATGTCCCCATTAATTTCCTTTAAATATGTTGAGAACAAGACATCCAATTCCTTTTTACATTAATGACTACATATTAAGTGCACTAGCTTTCTATCATGAGGCATATAACGCTATAGACAGAAAGGCTTACGGTTTCATTTGGGCTGGCGCAGGAGTCTTTTCAGTTCTCTGTTCCTCTGCTAATGAAGACCTATTAAAACATTAAATATATTATAATACATACTGATGCACTATTGATTTATTGTGAGAGCATAATGCATGCTCACGTTTGAGTAAGCAGGAAAAGAAGTCTTAATATCACTAGGAATTATTTATACCATGGCAGCTCACTCTCTAACTGTACTTAGCCAATCTTGCGTAACTGAACTCAAGAGAATTGATGAGAAATGGATCTCCTCACTTCGCATCACTTGTATGAAATAAAAGTGGATGATCGCTTAAAGTATGAACCACAGTGGAATGTTTGGTAGTTTATAAAGAGCAAGTCCTTTGATGAGAAGTGGCACTGCCAGCACAACCAACACAAATGGCAACTTAGCAATCCAAGTAGAAATGCTAAGCGGCCAGTGAACATAAAATAAAAAGTACACTTATTCACAAAGATCATCCTTCTAGATCACAAGGGGAACTTTGGCCTCCCATGGGCTACTTCAGAAATAAAGTACAAGTTCCTTGTGCTAGAGAGAAGTTTGGTATGGAAGTGCTTAAAGAATATATTCAGGCTGGAAAAAAAGGGTCCAGATCAATGCCAAGGAGGCTCTCCCTCCCCATCCTTGAGTTCATGGCCTCATCTCTGCTGTCTTCACTGAACTCACTCCTTCAGGGTTTGAGGGCAGGGACTGAATCCACGGAGTCAGCTCCAAGAATTGGAAAGGGATCAAATAAACAGTTGTGGGTCAAATCTGGCTCTGGGTTTTCCTTTTCTAGATAAAAATCACATGGCTGAGCCAACCATGTCAGAATTGCCCCCTTGTCAGCTTTTCACATGAACATCTTTGTGCTTGTTACATGATGCATGTCACACCCTTTGACATGACCCTTATGGTTACTACCCCTCTACCCAAGACATTTCTGTGATGCCCATGAAGAATGCTATCTATTTATAATGGTGATAGTTGGTACATGATCCATAATAAAAACTTTAAAATGAACATATGTGTCTATATTAGGGGTGGGAAACCGGTAGAATCCGGTATCCGATAATGCCGGTATCGGGCGTACCGGCATTATCGGATTCGGCCCGGTAATCCGGACCCGGTACCGGATTTCGGGGTACCGGTTTTTT
>QEPC01000724.1:2337556-2409836 GCA_003113815.1 Sphenodon punctatus
AGAGTCCCGCTATCTTTTAATCTTTTGGAGGGCAGGCTGCTTCCCCTTCCCACCCTCCTTGGAGTCTCCCTTAAAGGGGTCCTCTTCCCCTTCCCAGCAGGAACGGGACACTTGCACTTATGGCGCTTGAGGTCTCGCAGGAAACAGAGGATTTCTTTTAGGACCCCCACCACTATGGGGTTTGCATCATGGGAAGACCTTACAGATTCAGAGTCTCCTTCTTGTGTCTCCTTGCCATGGTTCCTCCTGAGAGACACCATCTTGTTTTGGTGTGAAACCGTTCCTGGTGGTTCGCAGCCTGTCCCCACCATGGTTGCTGCCCTGGCACCAACTCGGATTTCTAGTGGCAGTTGGAAACCACCCCAGGCAGTTTGTAGCCTCCCTTTGCCGTAGCTTGCCCAAGCACTGCACTGCGGTTTGTGCCTCATAATGGGGCAGAGGATGCCGCAGCAGGCTCCCAGAGCAGAACAGAGCAAGCCCGCTGGGGGGGGGGGCGGGAGAGAGACTCTATTGTGCCCGCTCTTCCCAGCTCCCAAACCGACTAGGACTGAAGCCCAGGGTAAGGTAGTTTGTGCCTCCCCTTTGGGAGAGAAGGAATGGTGAAGAGGGAGGACATCTGCTCTCGCCTGGCATTGCAAAGGCTGGCTATGAAAGAGGACTGGAAGTCCGTGTCCTGCTCATGCGGAGGGAGACTTATTAACTGGAAGTGTTAGGGGTCAGTTCCTCTCTGCACATGCTCCAAAAAAGTTGAAGTCTGCCACTTGCTGGTTGAGGTGGGAATCTAACCACAGTGTAGACAGCTGGCCGTCCATAGGACCCCTTGGAAGAAGACATCAATTCTTAATTTATCTGACTTTTAAAGAGATCACTTTACTATACGTGGATCTGAGCATCTGGCTAAAGAATCACAGTTACAATGGAGAGAGAACATATCAGAATAAGAGAACTGAGGTGTGCTGAACTAAGGGGTCCAACATGCTTTGGCTTAATTTTTAATTTTCCCTTATTTAAAATATAGCACATAGCAGGTTTCAGCGGTTTAGAAACTATCCACTTTTCATCATAAATGAATAATTCAACTTTTAACCTCTTGTTAATACTGATTGGCAGTGCTATGTTTAACTCTTTCAGGTACTGCATACTCTCAAGTTCCCTAGCAAATTCTCAGGGTTAATATCAGCAGGGAGCCTCAGGACCAAGTGTACTACTGAATTAAAGGAAAGCTGTGGCTTCTTCTCCCTCTCATGTTGGTCTCCTCTATCGCATCCTACTTTGTGCTAATGTATTCTGTTCTCATTAGAATCTCTTAAGGAGTTAATATTTGTGAATTGCCTTAGCATCACATACTACAGACTAGGACTATTACCTTTTTATTAACAAGCAAACAGCAGTGAACCAGCTTGTCCAACATCATGACAAAGATGTTTCAGTGACAAAAGTGAAATTGGAACCTGGAAGTCTGACACACAAACTCCTGTATTTAAAGTATATAGTAATAATAATTGAAGTTCAAATACAGTCTTGTAGCAGTTAGTTCACTAATAGAAGCAAAGCATCTAAATTAATTTATATTTATCATGAAAGCACACTGTCACTTCACTGGCTTCTAACAACTTATTCCTCTGATAAAGAGATATTAGCAGGACTCACTCCTACAAGAGCACAGCAGCAAGCCGTGGTGTGGCTGGCAGTTTTGTGACCACCAGATAATACCACTGAAGTCAGGAGTTCACTTACAAGGATCAGACAAATGCCCCCTCTGTTTCATTTCCAGTATCCTCCCTATAATATTGTGCAAAGCATTACGTTACCCTCTCTTTCTTCAGTTCCTCTTTGAGCATCAACCTTAGCTTCTGAGCTTTGAGGATTCTTTCACGGTCTGAGGATATCTGTTTTCCTGTTACTGAAGTGGGTTTTGGAAGTGTTATTTCCTCTTGAATCAATCTTCCCTGTGTGGGTCTCTCCTTGAGGGGACAAGGCATGTTCTTCTGCAGGATTTCATCACCTTTATTAGAAGCTAAACACACATTTGTATCTTTGCTAATAGATTTTTTAAATGGTGAAAATTGCGGCACTTGGGGGACAGGAGTTTTCTTTTCAGGCAATATAGGAGACTTTGGAGAGCTTTCAATATGTGTCTTCTCTGATGGAGAAGACTCCTTCTGAAGTGAAGAGTTACAATTAGCAGGAGACTGAGGTACTTGTTTTTGAGGAGATTTTGATACTGAACTAACACAATGCCGCGCAGATGGAAGACTAACTCTGGGTTTTGCCAGGTTAGGCATAGTGGATATTCGTTTTCTTCTTTGTAAAGGTGCATCTGCAGGTTTACTAGACCCTCCATCATCATCTGCTTCACCAGCCTTTTCATCTCTGTAGAAAAAATAAAAAAAAGTGTCATAAAATGCTTTACAAGCACTCTTGCTACTTGTAAAACTGCAAGGAAAAGTGAAAATTTAAAATCCCAATAATAGTATCAGTACTGATCAGTACCACCTCAGCCAACACACCCCAGGTCAGGGTAGCAAACAAACATGCCCGTGACTAGAGAGCCATCACTCCACCTGCATGGGCAGGGTGTGAAGCTACACAAATGTGCAGGCAGCCATTCCCACCTCTGCCCTGCTCGTCCACCCCACCACCACCATGACAGACAGTCATGGTAGCACCTGCCCCAAGCTAAGATGGACTGGTCTGACTCAATAAGGCAGCTCCTTATATCTTTGGCTGCTTTTACATGAGCGGCCAGATGCAGTGCGTTGATGAACGTGCTTCCTGAAAAGTCCTGCGGGGTGCATTTAGACACACCAGAAGTAGCCAGCCGCCAAAGAAATCACGACTCACGTAGTCTTTTTGAAGGTGCATTTGGGAAACCCCAATATTGAGGTTTCCCAAATGCGCCTTCAAGACCACCATGCAAGCGGAGATTCCTATGGCGGCTGGATACTTTCGGTGCATCTAAACGCACCCCACAGGGCTTTTTAGGAAGCACGTTATTCAACGTGTTGCATCCGGCCACTCATGTAAAAACTACCTTTAACCCTCAGAAGAAGGTAGGGAAGGGAAACAGAAGCTTTGAGTAACACACCATGTTAGGCAGCAGAAGCCCCAAGCCTTTTGACATTTTGGCGAAGTTGTAAAACCTGGCTGTTCGCCCAGGACTTTGGGGAGGGGGGGTTAGAGGGTTTTTATCTCCCCTACCCTATTTATTGTTTTATGATGACCCTGGTCCTGTTTTAATACTTGTATTTTGAAATGTTTTAGTTGTTTTAAATGTTTTATATATGTTATTACTTTTTATTGTAAGCTGCCCGAGCTGTTTTAGGAGGGGGGGGGGTAGAAATTTGAGAAATAAATAAAATAAAAATAAAATAAATATGATCCAGACTTCTCAAAGATTTAACCCCTGAGGATATCAGCTCCCTAATACCAGATGTTAATTGTTAAAAGGTATCAATTCCACAATCCTCTCAACCTCTGACAGCCTCCTCCCATCACAGAACAGGGCCCACATTCAAATTGCACTTCACCGAATCAGGGCCAAACCCTAGAACCTCCCCAGAGGCAGTGCTTACTCTCACTCAAACCAGCCCGCCCTGGTGGCAGCGCCTTCTCCACAGCCACCTCCAACTCTCCCTCAAACAAGGGTCACTCTTTCTCCAGGGGATGCACCTGCTTCCTGCACATCTTCAATCACCCCCTGAGGCAGAGTTCACTCTCACTCCTCCTCTCCTGCATTAGTGCCACCTTTGCATCAACTCCAGATAGCCTTCAGAGCACAGCCTTATCGTCACTCACAGGAGCAAGCACCCATTCTCAACTAAGATTGTTTTCAAACGAGACAATAGCCCGCTGGAGTTCAGGTTGAGTCTGTGTAGCATCCACTCACATATTTAGTATGTCCAGCCTAATAAATGGGCAGCCCGCGGCGTGCATTTCATGCGCTTGCAGGCAACACCCACTGGCAGCACCAGTGAAAGAGAGAGTCGAGAGAGAGGCAGGAAGCAGTTGCTTCTTGGACACTCTAGGATTTCCACCCACAACTCTATGGGACTGGCTGACCTGTATGCACAGAGGTGCTCATGTAACAGACATACAACAGGACACAGACATACAACGCACACAGCCTGCATTCGCCCACACAGCGGGCTCCACATTCTCCGAGACCCTGCTGTGAGTTGGGGGCTGTGTGTCTGGTGGGGACGGACGTCTACTAAACAGGTAGGTGGACACCCACATGGTGTGAGCAAACATCTAGTTTGTTAACACCCTGACTTTCTCAATTTCCTCCTAGAACAAAGAATTAGAACAGAGAGCAGAAATTGTTCCCTTTCCCTGAAGATGGGGGAAGAGACCCTGAAACGGGTGACACTGGGGTGTGGCCCAATAAGAGTTAGGATGAAGGAGAGTAAGAGCTGATCAAAAAATTATTTAAACTCGCTCAAATCAGTAACTGAATTTCTTATAGGTGGCTTTAACAAACTGAAGCAAAATACATTGCAGCACAACCCAAATCCAATCAAAAAGAACAAAAACAAATAGAGGCTAAACTTCCTGTTTTCAAGCCCCCTAGGCTGCAAAGATGAAACATGAAATATAAAAGATTCAAAGCATGAAGTGTAAATTTACCCACTATCGCATGGGTGCAGAATCTATTTCCATCTGAGCCACTTTAAACATTAGCGTAAGCTCTACAGAGAGAGCTAGACCAGACAGAAGTAAATGGGGATCTGAGGGGCTAAGCTCAGGACAAGGAAAAGAAGGGATGAGTCCAGATCATGGATCCAACTCACAGAGCCAGTCTTTATTTTCAAACACATGCCCTTATACTCTACGCCCTTTCTGAGTGCACTCCTTCAGTATTCGAGGGTAAAGGCTGAATTCATGGGCCAGATTCCAGAACTGGAAAGGAACCAAAACAAAAACTGATGAATCACATTTGGCCCACAGACCAGGATTCCCCATTCCTGTAGTATCATCTGCTGAAGTTTGCAGATAACTCCAATACCTCTACTGCTTCACATAACTGTTAGAAAAGCTAGTTTGTCCTAGCAACTCTGTGAGATAGGTCATTATTATTCTCATTTTACAAATGGGAAACTGAGGCTAAAAGATAGTAACTTCTCTAAGGCCACCTACGGAGTTTGTGGCTCCGATGAGATTTAAACCCGGTTCCAAGTCCAACAACTTATCTACTAGGCTACGCTGGCACCTCTGGTTAAATCCTTATTGCAATAAAAAGTATGTCATTGTTCACAACATTGCTAGGATCCGCCCTTTTCTATCTGTCTCCTCTGCCAAAACTCTCATTCATGCCCTAGTCATCTCATGCCTTGACTATTGTAACCTCCTCCTTGCTGGTCTTCCCCGTCTCACCTTTCTTCCCTCATCTCTGTTCAAAACTCTGCTGCCAGGATCATCCACCTAGCCCATCGCTTTGACCATGTGCAGCCTCTCCTCTCCACTGGCTCCCTGTTCCTGAGCGTATTCTGTACAAGCTCCTTGTATTCACCTACGAAGCCCTTCACAACCTCACTCCCCCCTACCTCTCTGCCCTGATCTCCCTCCGAAACCCTGTTTCAAGCACTCTGCTCCTCTTCCATCCCCTCCCTCCCACGCCTTCCCTGCTCGCCCAACCGCCTTCGTCCTGTCTCTCTTGCTGCCTCGCACACCTGGAACTCCCTCCCTGCCCTCGTCCACCTTGCCCCCATCCTCCACACCTTCAAGTCCCTCCTCAAAACCCACCTCTTCCCCTCCGCCCTTCTGAACTCCTGCTAAGTATCCCCACCCAGGATTATCCCCCACCTGTTATCTGCAAACTCCCAATGTACTGTAACCAAGCCAAGAATGTGCACCTGAGTTCTCGCATCATGAATGTCGCACCCCTTGTCTCTTCCTGTGTTCCTCCTTCCCCGTCTCCACTCCCCGTCTTTACGTAAGCTCTCGGGTAGGGACAGTGTCTATCTTACTTTTTGTAAAGCACCAGGTGCATCGCTGGCACTATATAAATGCTTATAATAATAGTCCTTTAAACTACAAAAGATGTCGCTTTGGGAGCATGAAAACACAAGCAACTCTCACCTCAACCTGCAGGATGAGACTGTAGGCTTGCGGGGTTTTTTCAAGCCCTTTGGTGATGTGATTTAGGGTGTTTTATTTCCAATATGTTAAGGAATAATAAATGACACACCTAGTGTGTTATCTGACACGAATGTGGCCCTGATTCTACAAGAAATCCACACGTGCTTAACTTTAGACACCTGCATCATCCCACTGAATCAATGAGTTAAGCGCCCGCGCAAGTGCTTGCGGGCTGCAGGCAGGAGGCTAGAACATCTTAGCACAAGACATGGGGCTAGGATGGCTCCAGGCAGCGATACCCCCTCTATCCACATCCGGGACTCGGGAGCGTGACTCACCTGCACCTGTTTCCCCCCGGCTGGGGTTCGGACGGGGCGGGGGCTCCGGGCTGGCACTCTGCGCTTGCCGCTGCCGGGGAGATGGAGCAGGAAGGGTCCAGGTCGCGCTGAGGTTCCGCCGCAGGGGCGGCCGGGTCGCTCCCTCCACCTCTGCCCTGCGCCCCGGGTCTCACGTTGGGCTTCACGCTGAACCTGGCGCGACGAAACATGACGCGGAGAGGCGAACTCCCCACCCGGCACGCGCTGAAACCAAATGCGCCCCTTACTCCCCCGGCCGCCGAGGCCTCCTCATGTCATCGACCCCCGCTCCCAACTCAACTCAACTCTCGCCTCGCCCCGCCTGAACTGCACCGGGCCTGGCGCCCGCGCACGTCATCAGATTGAGACAGCAAGGATACGAGCCAGCCCTTCCCTCCCCGTGACCGGAACAAGGAAAGATCGTTCGGTAGCTGCTGGAATTTCAATAACTTTATCGGCGGTAGCGGCTAAACGGCCAGCGCGCTGGGCTGGCTGCGGCTTGCTCGGGAGTGGCTCCGTCCCACCCCGGTGCATGCAGCGGCGGAGTCCTGGATGCTCGTCACCCGGGAGCGGCCAGCACTCGCGGCTTTTTGTTGTGCCTGTCCCGATTGAGACATTTGCTCCAGCCTAATGTCGCGATACCATGGGAGAGGTTCGGGTGCCGTTTTCTTAACGCAATTTTCAGGTTTGCGCGAACAGAGGCTGCGGGCTCCCATGCCAGCGGGGTGGAGCAAAGACCCAGCCTGGGTGTGGTGGGTTATGGATTAATACCTGAGGGTGGCAGTCCTGGCCAGTCTGCCACCCCAGAGCCAGGCCCAGACATCAGCTGTGGCCCCATCACTGGCCAAGACGTTTACTGCTATGTTGCCACGTGCAGTGGGTCCTGGTGGCGTCGTTTAGTGCAGGTTCTAGCCCTTGGCACCAGCAGGTCCTGCTGCTGAAGCGAATGGCACTAAGGGAGCATACCCCTGTACCAATCAGCTGCAGGGCTGTGCTGTCCTTGTGGTTCTGTGCACTTGAGATCACAACCCTGTATTCTCAGATTCTTAGTTCAGGCCTGACTTCATATGCAATCCCAATTTCAAATATAATCCAAGTTCCCATGTTTTGTATGTTGGAGAGAAAAAGATCACATTTCGGAGGACTTGACTGATGCTTGTTTTAGTAAAACTCATGGTATTCCCATTTAAAATATTCGCTTCCTTTTTCTCTGCACATAAAAGACTCTTTGTGACCAGTTAGTGTAATTAAATATTGAGAGGGAGCAGTTACAGAGGCAGGTGAGAGTAGGGGAAGAGCTTGTCCTTCTTTGGCTGCTGGAAATGTTGGGAAGTATGTATTGACACTATAAATAAATGTTTTATTATTTATCTTTTATGTTGCACTTTCAGTGTTCAAAGTGCTTACAGTCTTTATCTGCTGTTTGGTGTCTTGTCTCTGCAGTGCCGATAGGAGTAAAAAGCAGCTGAAACTTTCTCATAAAAAACTGAAGACAAAAATCAAGCCTACCATCTCCTGAGGCGATCTGGGCTCCTCCCCTCTCTGATCTGCCTGCAGACTGATTCTCGCAGAACTTGGAATATCAGGATTTATCATGTCACTCCGGTTTGGGCAGCACCTCATCAAGCCCTCTGTTGTGTTTCTGAAGACTGAATTGTCATTTGCTCTTGTAAATCGGAAGCCAGTGGTCCCAGGTCATGTTCTCATTTGCCCGCTCCGCCCAGCGGAACGTTTCCATGACCTATGTCCCGAAGAAGTGGCAGACTTGTTTCACACAACACAGATAGTTGGAAATGTGGTGGAAAAACACTTCAGTGGAACTTCACTCACCATCTCAATCCAGGATGGCCCTGAAGCTGGACAAACTGTGAAGCACGTTCATGTCCATGTACTCCCAAGGAAGGCTGGAGACTTCAGCAGAAATGACAACGTGTATGAGGAACTTCAGCATCATGACAAAGGAGAAGAGGATTCTCCTGAGAAGTGGCGATCTGAGGATGAAATGATAGCAGAAGCTGCAAGTCTCAAGAAATATTTTCAGTAAAATGAGTTAGCAAATGCCTTGAATGAATCCTGAGGCATGAGAACCTCCTTCTTCCCCCTAAAAAGAGAAAGAGACAGTCTCTCACGGTCAGTGGTATCAAGAGTAAATCCGAGCAAACTGGATTGTATTCCATAAATACTGAATTCTTGCATGAATTCCTCTGGCTGCGGGTACTTCTAGGTTTGGGTTTCTGTTAAGACATCTGACATATTGGCTTCCAAACATAATATCCTGGACAAAGTAGTGTATTTCTAAATTGTGTACTTGGGAGTGAATTTTTATAAACTACAATCCTTATCTAGTTCATCCTCCCAACAGCTCTGTAAGGTAGGTCTTAATATTCCCATTTTATGGATGGGGAACCAAGACTGGGAGAGAGTGATTTGCCCAAGAGTAACTAGGAAGCACTAGCTGCTTCCTTGTCCCTACATGCAATCCTTTGTAAGCACAGTATGCACTGCACACTCTTTCCACCCCTTTAAGGTGAAGGTCAAGCAAACCTGGGGTAACCACTAAGGCAACACCACATGGAACATAATGCAGGATACAAACATTGACTGAGGCAAAATATCTGCAACTTCTGCAGACACTGCATGTGATGCATGCTTTTGAAGAAGTTCATTCCACTCCCTTCTCCCAGAAACCAATGCATACAGATGCCTATAAATAAATAAGTGTGCTACGCATGGCCACTTCCTGCTTTGTATTAAGGGGTATCGTTTAGGGAACAAGTGGGAGAAAACACTCAAGCACTTAAATGTGTATACACCTGTCTAGGCAAACATGGTGATATCATTTTCATTGCATGTTGACTGAATGTGTATGTATTGTTACATCTGGCAACACCCAGGGAAGAGTGGTGGCTACAAATGCAAGATCTGTGCTAGAGCTTGGTAACAATTAAAGATGACAACAAGGTTCTTGATCACCCCCGTGCAATGCCGAGTACGAACTGATAGAATGGTATTCATCTGGTGACCATGGTATCGCGGTGTTAAAGATGGTAGGTCACAGAGCACAGATACACACACACCACTTTGAGAAGCTATACCCTATCTCCATCTGGGGTAGGGGATGTACATTGTGACTCAGTGATGTGGTCTCTTATCAGAGCACACTGAGCCACTCCACAGGGAGCAAGAGCGGCTGGACCCAAAGTTTCCATGCATGTCCTCATGGTTCACCTAAAACAGGGGTGGGGAACCTTTTTCCTCCCAGGAGCCACTCTGCAAATTAGTATAAGTTCTAAGAGCTGCATAGGAGTTGGGGATGCACTCAGGAAGAGGAAGGTCCAGATCCAGTCATGGATTTGGACCATAAATCTCTCACCTATCCTTGTGTGCATGCCTTCAGCGCTGCTTCCTTACCAGAACTTGTTCAGTGTTTAGGAGTAGGAACTGGATCCAGGGGCTAGACTGAGGAACTGGAAAGGAGCCACACAAAACCTACCCATGGGCTGCATTTGCCCCCCTGGTCTGAGGTTCCCCACCCCTGACTTAGAATCACTATTCCCATGTTCTACTAATCAAGAGGAGAGGTAACCCCAACACTGCCAGAAGTGCCACTTCGCTAACCCTGCCGCTGTCACCTCTTCACAGAAGTCTAGCCCAGCCATTACCACCTGGAGATCCCTGCCAACAACAGCTCGGCTGGGAATGTCCAGAAAGCAAGCGAACCTTGCAAACAGTGTTTCTGTAATCCCATATTTGATGGTCTACAAATTGCTGGCTCTGCTATGTGGTAGAGGCAGTAGGGAGACATAGGCTCTGTAGATATAAAGGTACAAACATACAGTGTCTAATCAAATGCCACCTTCCAACCCCTGCATCTTCACCCCCTAAAAACTTACAGCTGTAGCTGCTTCAATATCTCACATGATGTACTCTCCTGTAGAAGAATTGTTCTCATATTCTCTCTCTCTCTCAACGAACACACACACACGAGATTAACTCGAACAGCTGCACATACCACAGGTATTGTCTTAGAATCACAGCCTCGCCTGACTTCTTCCCTGTATTACCCCACACCCAAGGACAGCCCTGTCAGGATTCCAGCCATAGACAGCAATGTGGAAAAGGGAGTGTCAAGGTCCAGGCCAACATGGCAGGAAACTAAAGCAGGCGTTGGGATCAGAGAGGCAAGTATTGTGGTATGACAAGGCTGGGTCACTCTTTTGATGTTCAGGAGTAAGGGCTGATCCTAACCCAAGAAATATATGTAGGTTTCCTTAGCCAATCTGAAGGCAGGATTCTGCTGGCCAGTCAGGATCCTGGGTAAGGCAGCTTCCAGAGGAGAAGCTGATCTTTGCTGCTGTGAACACTTGTCCTTTTGGGACCCTGCAGCAGTGTATTGCCCTGCTGTGCTACCATTTCAGCCTCCCAAAGCCTGTTTATTGCTCTGTGGAGCTCTCTGCTGTGTCTTGTTATCTGCACCTGGTCCCTGTTGTCGCCTCTAGCCTTGCCTGCTGCTGCCTAATTGACTTCCATTGGGTATAAAGCCTGATGAGAACAATAGAATGGTGGTAGGGCAGTTGTTGCCTTTCTTGTTCCTTCCTACTCATGGTGGGAGTCTTGGAGATTTAGTCTGGTGTTCCTGCATGGCACTTCTGCTCTAGTTAAGTTACCCTCCTGCTGTCTATCTTCTTCCCTTGAAAGTCTTAAGTCCTACTCATATGCTGTAGTTTGGTGTCTATTATAGCCTCATACCCTGACTCCCCTTGGCGGAGTATTATCTCTAACCTTGCAGTTGTGTCCTGTAGTGTTATGCCTTGTTGTGTCTGTTATTGTATCCTTGTATTGTTAAGTTGCCTGCTTTTCCCTCTTCATCCCTCATCTTGTGCTAGTTAAACCTTGATGCGTCTGAGCCTGCTTCCCCACCCACCCCCCGGTCCTCATTGCATGTAAGTTTTGCTGTGTATACTTTTGTATTGTTAAGCCTTGGTGTTTTGAAGATCTACCTGCCTCAGTTCTCATGTGATTCTTGTTAAGGCTTGCTATCTCTGAAGCCTGCATTCTTTCCTGTGCTGCTTTAGCCCTCGCCTTACTTCTGCTAAGCCTGGCAGTTTGTTTTTATCCCTCTACTTTCTTCTCTCCGTGCTCCACGGTCTACCCTTGCCCTTCCCCTTAGAGCAGGGGTGGGGGAACCTTTTTGGGCCCGGGGTCTGCATTGGTAGCCCCTGAATGTGCTGAGGGTTGTGCACTAAAAACCAATTTATAAACAAATTAGAATTAAGACTAATTAGGGGCCTCATTAAAAAGCAATTAAAATCAATTACGAATAAACAGGTAAGTTTCCCTATTGACACAACTGGAATTTCTTACACGCACACTTATACACGCTCCCTCCTTTCCCACACACGTGTACACACTCCCACCCCCACCCCCCGTGTATGTGCCTCACACACACAGCCTTCTTTCTCTGATGCACACAATATACTTCCTCCTTCTCTCTGACACACACACACTCCCCCATCTCATGGACACACATCTATATACACACATTCCCCTCCCCATTTCTAATGCACACATTTGTACACATGCCCCACCCTCGCTGGGCAGCTGCTGGGAACAGAGAGCAGGAGCCCATGTTCTCAACTTCTTCCTGCTGCCCAGTCCCCGCACACAGAAAGCAGCCCATGCTGACTGTGCCCCAGGGTGCTCTTTTTCACACAGACACTCCCAACAGCTGTTAAAATGTAACACCCATTTTATCATCGTTGGAGTATCTCTGCAAAAAGGGCCAGTGAATGGCTGCAGGGAGGTTCCCTGGGGATTCCCTAGATGGGGAGGAGGGGTCCCTTCCCTGGCAGCTGTGCATCTGCTGTGCCAGTGCTTCCCATTTTCTTGCTTGCTCTAGCAGCTGGCTGGCTGCAATCGAGGGATCAGCTGTGCAGCCTGCCAAAGTCCATCAAGGTCACACAATGCTGAAGAAGGGACAGTTGGTGGTGGGCCAGAGATAAACATCTAGGCTGGAAGTGGCCCATGGGCCAGGAGTTCCCCATCTCTGTCTTAAACCCTGTTCCCTGCTATCTTCCTATTGTGGCTGGGGTCCCTCTGCAGCTTGCATTAATCTCTCTGCTTGCCTCTTCCCACTCTCTGCTGGCTACACTCACCCTTCCCCTTAGAGCCAGTTCCACTCCAAGTCTTGCTAAATACAACTTTTCTCTGCCTGGAGTCTACTTCTCCCCCAGCTTGCTGATTTCAGTCCTCCCTCAACCCTTGCTAGTTACATACTTCTGTCCCTTAGATTCTTTCTCTTCTCAACTTCTGCTCATGGTACTTCTTTCAGTAGGTTCTTTCTCACATATAACCTTGCCTTGTATTCCTGTCTGGTAATAGGGTTCCTTGTCCCAGTCCCCTGGAACTCGCCTGTGGGTTCTCATGGACTATCGGGACCCTCGTCAGGCTTACTTCATCCTGTCTGGGGCTACAAAGGTCTGTCGCATCCTTCTGGTGATCTTGGCCAGTAAGGGCCAGACATTCTTGATCGTGATGGATTTCCACCTTAGACGTGTTGAGGCCCCTGACAGCTGCTCCAGAACTACAGCATCTTGAGCTTCCAGGGTGGCAGTTGTCCCTGTTTGGAAGCCCAAAGGATCTGGGTTCAAGACCTTTTAGATGACCAGTTTTGACAAACTCTTCCAGGTGTGAATGGCTGAAAAGGGGCCCCCTCAGCACTGCTGTCTTTTCACGCAAGGATCTACATGCATAGTGGAGCATGAAGCTTCTGCCTTGTAGACGTGCAGTACAAGGGTTAATTTGTATCCTTGGTGCCTACACCATTGATCGGAGGTGATGCCAGTACCATAAGGGGCTCTCTCCTGCACAGCAAGCAGCTACAGATAGAGATGACCTTGGATGTGCAGTAGACTACAAGCTAGACTGTTCAAGTTCTGAGTGAGATACTCACCACTGTATTCTACAAGGAGAGGAGTGAGGAACAGGAAGCGGTTAGGGTGACCATAGCACCCACAGGTCAGTCAGACAGCTCATTCTAAAACCTGCCAGTGTTTGTGAGTTTGCTTGGAGAAATGTCTGCCTGAACTGTTAGAAGTATGGTTGCCACCTTGAGTTGGGTTTTTTTTTGTTTTGAGGGGGGTTACCTGACAATTCTATTTTGGCTTATGGGAGTGCTGGGTAAAAAACCACCACAGCAACCCAAGTTGGAAGGTAGATGTCTTTCGTTAAGGTGTTAACTTGACCCACGCTGCTGCAATCCAATAGTCTCTAGCCCAGCATCCACAGTTGTTGAGCAGCTATGAAGTGTCCCCACACTATATTCTGCCCCACTTTCACCACTTGTGGAATTTCTATGGCCCAGGACAGGCGACAACCAACGACTGCTCTGATGGCGCCTCTCCCACTCTGGTTCCATGTATGAGCAAGCTGGTTGCTTGTACTTTACCATGACAGGTTTCTGGTGAGTGTAAGGCCATCTCTAGCAGCATACATTACCCAAACACTGTCAGGCCACAAGAGAGAAAGGATGTGCTAGTCACCTTTCCACCACTTCATAATGTACACTTGTCCTTTATACTAGTAAAACACTGTTTGGGAGGAGAGAGTGATCATTTTAACAAGCAGTGGATGTGAGATCTCAGATGATAAGGACCTATGCAAGTGATTCAGTGGTAGGAACACATAATACAGGCTCAAAGTGTAGCACATGAGGGGGAGTGCCCCAACGGGCTGCGTAGCTGCTGTTTTGTTTTTGGTAGTCTAGGGAGGGGTGGGGGGGGAGAGAGAGAGAAAGGGCTGTTGTCTGAGAATAATATGCAATTTACCCTATCAGCACGTTATGGATCTCGCATCAGAATAGTTTGAGGATCATGGTAATAGCATGAAATCCAGATCCCACTGAAATTATTATTTATATAGTGCAAGCAGCATGCCTGGTGCTGTACAATTGTTAGTCTGGTCCCTACTCCCAGGGGGGCTTACAGTCTATGAGAGGAGGGGGAAACAATTGGGAGAAATGAGTACATTCATGAGGCTGAGAAGTTGCAGGTGCACATGTTTCACTTAGTTACATGGAACTAGCAAAAATCAATAGCAATAGTTCAGTTGGCCTCATGAAGTCAGGATTTCAGTAACAGACTTTAGCAGGCATATTTAGAGCATAACATTAACACCTGCATCACCCTTCTTTTCAGGACTGTGGGCAAAGGCCAAGATCTTCCTGGTTTGCCATCTGGGATTTGGCTGGAGTAAGTGGTTTGAGGGTTGCAGGCAGAGTGTATATTGTTCCATAAATATTTGCAGGACTGGGCCTCAGAGCCCTGAGCTCCACTGATCTTAGAAGATGGAGGGTTGTGCCCCCAAAGTCCTTTGGGGCAACCAGGTAAATATTCATATAGAGCCAAGCAGGACTCCGGATTCATTTCTGTGGCTCCCTGTAACACCACAAAACCATACCCAGTAATGATAACTCATATGCCTGGTGTACAGTGGTTGCAGAATGGTGGCTGCAGTAAATAGATATTAAATAATAACAACAAGGGTGGTTTTTTCAGTCTACAACTTCTGGTTGCGTCTAGAACTTCTAGTGCACTTATAGGTGCCAGAAAAAACAGGCTTACAGTAATCCCTGGCTGCAGGCGCACGGCCCTACGCCAAGCTTACAGCCAGCGGAGTCTCCTCCCAGTCCAGCCTGGTGGACCACTACGCCTCCGGGTTACGCATAAATACTTGTCCTGCTGCCGTTGTCAACGCGGTGGAGCATGCGCAGTATAATAGCAGAGCTCCGCCGTGGTGAGGGCGTGGCTAAGGAAGATGGTTTGGAGCTGTGTTACGTCACACCGTGAGGCTATATAAGGCTGTCTCCGGTGGGTGCTGGGGAGGCAGAACGTTGTGGCAGGCAGAGCGGTTGGTTGGGTGGAAGTAGCAGCGGCGGTTCAGTCAGTGCGTCCCATCGCCGGGCACAGATTTCTCGCCATGGCCCGTAAGTGCGCGAGCCGGGCGCCTGCCGTTGAGACAACGGCTCCCCTTCCCAGCGCCTCGGCGCGGCTGCGGGCCCAAGGCGATGGCGTAGAGGAAATCCAGGCCCGGGGGTGGCTCCAAGCCAGAGGGAGGCGCTGCTCTCTGTTCGGGGCGCTGCTTCTCTACTAGGCTGTTGTGATGGCAGCGGGAGAGACCCTTACCCGCAACGCCCTGGGCGCGCTGCCTCCCGGGTGGATCTCGTCCCCCCACACGCACACACCGCCCGGGCCAGAGGGGAGCGGTCTCTGCCCGTCAACCGGCTCGTCGCTTCTGGTGAGAGATTCGCCCGGAGAAAAGAACAGGCCAGTGGGCCTGGCTCCCCGCTCTAGCTCGCCTCTTGCGACGGTTCTTCCACTCGGTAGTGAAAGTGCTTATTGCCCGAGTCCGGTGTCCCCGTCCCGCAAAGGGAAACTGCCCAGAGCTCCCTGACTCTAGCGACTCAAATCCGAGTCCTGATCTCGAGCCGCTGGTTGCTGGGGGCCAGTCAGTCACTCACTGAGAGTTAGGTTCTCTGGCTGAAAACAAAAGGTCTTGGACCACTCGGGCTACAAACCATTTCGGCGTAGTCCCCATTGAAACCCGGTTTCAATGGGATTTTATTTTGGAATAAGTGATAGTGTCTAGCAAAAGGCAACTTATTTCTTGTTGAAGGGCCAGTCAGTAAGGTGTAACTCTTGTAATGGAGAGTCTGAAGGAAATTACTCTTGGACATGGATGTGATTTAACACCTTGAAGTCAAATTAGTTTGGGATTTGATGTATTCTGTGGAATAAAGCTTCTATGTAAAGACATTGCAATTCAAAGAAAGACTTATGAGAAACCTATTGCCCCACCTTGAGAATTTGAATCCTTCGAGAAGGTACTAGTGAAACAGTCAACTGAACAGGTTAATATCTAGCATGATAGAACTGCCTGTAACTTATTCATATGAAACGCTGCTTGCACCTCATAACTGATGTCATTTGGATAAATTCAAATTAAATGCTTCTACTTCAGATAGGAAGTAGAGACAGGACTATGAAAAATATCTTGACTGCTTGCCTCTGGCACCTGGGTGCACTCCTCCACTGCAAATTAAGCTTGGGGAGTAGCTTTTGCCTAACTAGCCAGTCTTCTATATCGTTACAACCCTGAATAAAACTACTAGGCATAAGCAAGTATTCCATGTGTAGGCTGGCAAATTCTGATCTCGCAAAGATGGATGAAAAGTCTCCAATAGTTTCTTAAACAGCACTGCATTTGCCTTACGGTCAGGGTGGCACTGTTAATAACGAATCATGATTGCACTGGATATTGCCCATATTTCACTTCAAGGCAGAATCAGTCTGTTAGCAGTCATGTTAAAGAGATGGAAGGAATGGCTGGCTTTTGTAACCTCTTGTCTAATATTAGGTACACACTTTATGTAGGTTATGGTGCTTTGCCCAGAGATCAGTGTCATTCTGAAATCAAGGCTAACGTTTCCAGTTGATGAAATAGTGCTAAAGTGCAATTTAGTATTGGGAGTATTTGACATCTATGGTGACTTCTGAATATTTCAATCTATTTCGTAATGATACTGAAGCTGACCACCTTTCACAGCATTAACGCTTGGATAAGAACTTTAAGATGTGGGGAGGAAGACCTTGCTCAAAATAAAATTAGAACTAGTTGCTTGAGCTCTGCTTGCAAATGGCTGGAATACTTTTCTTTTGTGGGGTCAAGATAGGAGGGAAACAGTGCACTCTTAAACCTAAATATCTTGTAGGTGGAAACCAGCGTGAACTTGCCCGTCAGAAAAACATGAAGAAAAGCCAGGAGCTCAGCAAAGGGAAAAGAAAAGAAGATAGCTTGTCTGCTTCTCAGAGAAAACAAAGGTAAGCTGTTGTCTGTTTTTCTTGTTTTTCAGTCAACAGGGCTGGGTG
Organism: Sphenodon punctatus; assembly: GCA_003113815.1. Classification (NCBI taxonomy): domain Eukaryota; kingdom Metazoa; phylum Chordata; class Lepidosauria; order Sphenodontia; family Sphenodontidae; genus Sphenodon; species Sphenodon punctatus. Next base: position 2,354,919 of record QEPC01000724.1, read on the forward strand.
CTGAGCAACTTTGGTTTGAAAGCAGCTGATTGCTAACCTTCCTATGAGAAAACCTGGGTTGCTGGAGTATGAATCAGTTAATAAAATTTGCGTTTAGAAAGCACTGTTTGAAGGGTAGTGCTTTGATTCCTGTTTGGAATACACATAACAATGGAGTTAAAAAATAACAGGTCTGTCATAGCTTTTAAAGATTTAGAGAACTGTCTTAGAATTGTCAAATATTAGAAGGCTGCTGAGACTAGTGGGGAAAAAAAGCATTTGTAGGTGGTTGGTGTTGCCTAAAAAAGCTTATGCTCCTTTCACCAGTTAGTCTTAAAACTGGTACCATATGTGCTCATAGCAAGCCAACTAATTTAGAAACTTAACACAGCCTGGTTTTTATCCTACAGAACAACTTGATTGCAAATCCTTTAGTTCTAAGTGCTGAACTGTAGTTGTAAATCAGCTGTCTCAAAATACTTGGACTGAAACTTATTCTGGAAGCTAGTTAGACCAATGAGGAGGCTACAGCATAATGTGTTACAAACTGGCATGCTCGCTAGTCTGCTACAGTTAGGTAAAAAATGTAAGACTTCTTTACTTGAATATATCCTCTTGAAAATAGTTTACTGTAATACTTTTATACATGGGTCATTCTCATACTGGGTCTTGCTTCGAGTTCTTTACGTCGGCCATGGCAAAGCTCGAATGGGACATCGTGGCAAAGCAGAGTTTGTTTTTAATGTGTGTCTAAAATGTCAGTTTCTTACTACACCTAATAGGTGGTAAGTAGGTCTGGGTTTGGACCACAGAACTTTTCAGTGCAGTTAAGAATGAATTGGAAATATATTTGGTTTCAAAGAATATCCACCTGTTCCTGTGTAGCTGAACTTGAAGCGTCCCTTTCAAGGGACAAACTGAATACAAGGATTACAGCTTTTTTTCTTTTTCTTTTTACAGAGACTCTGAAATCATGCAGCAAAAGCAGAAAGCAGCAAATGAGAAGAAGTCCTTTCAGACACCAGCAAAATGATCTGACTACTCAGAGAACCCAAAATGCTGCAGTGTACCAATTAGGGCCTAAAAAGATCAGATGTATTTGTAAAAGTGGCCAGCCATGATTACATGTTTATCTTAACTCTTGCAGACTTGTCCAATTTGCATTTATTTTAGAATTTGCTGGTTAGCATAGTCCTGAGTTAAACTGTCATTCATTGAGTTATCTGGAATGTCTGTTCCCAGAAATGAGATTCTAAGAACTTTGCATGCCTTTTAATAATGGTAGCAATAGCTTGACTGCAGTGCAGCTTCATTGTTAAAAGTGTTGACTTCACTGAATTGTTTATGTAATTACACCAATTATTGAACCTGTAGTTAGACTAGAACACTCTTAATAGTGGCTTTTATAGTGTAATTTCTTTCAAAGTGAACACTTTAAAAGCCTAATTCTTTGTAATATGCTTTCCAACTTGTAAAGGTCAGAGCTTTAAATTTAACCTTAAATTATTTTTACAATAAAATGTTGTTGCATGAAGTATTGTCTATTCTAGAGTGGGTACTCTGGATAGCTTGTAGCCTCTAATTGACTTTCATTTACTACCTTAACGATTCAAAATAATAAAGTAACTTTGGGAAACTAATACGCTACATGACTAAGCAATATTTTACTGAGTAAAAGACTATGGGTGCAAATACTACGCATCTAGCATCTTCCCTGGCTGAAACCTTGACAGGTGGTGGGTGGAAAGGGCAGCCAAGAAGAATATTCCATAGCTAGACGATCTTGCTCTGCAGAGGTACTGGGCCTCTGCCATTCCCATAGAAATAGGGATTGGGGTTGTCCCTGAGGAAGAGTGAAGCTCCTTGGTTACTTCAAAAGATTGCCCTAAAGCTAAGTAACTTTTAATAGTAAGAGGGAAAGTGGTGCATTCTGCTAATGGTCGAACTCTTACTTGATCTCTTTAGTTACTATTCACTTATACAAAAGTATACGCTCATAGGACAGACAAGTGCATTTCAAGTAGCTTAAAGTTAGTATTCCACGTCGTGTAAGCGAGGAGGGAAAGCATTCATGGATGTACAGCTCAGCATCTTGTGTGTGTGTGTCCTCCTCCTCCTTCCCCCCCCCCCCAAAAAAAAACAACCCCAACGTCCTGAACAAACTGGTTACTCTGAACTAGGACTTTCTGCTTGATATAGATGGAAAAAAGGTAGTTCAAATGATACTTTATTGAGCCAACTGTTGATGGAAATGTGCAAGCTTTCAGACCTCAAAAGGGTCCTTCCTCAGGAGGAGTTGGAACTGAAGACGAGCAAAGTACATAATGTAATGGGGGTGGGAAGAGAAAGGGAAAGTGTGGAACAATGGAGAGGGAGTAAGAAAGCAATGTGGGTGATTTATTTTTTTTAAATGGAGGGGAAGGTAAGAATGGAGTAATGCAATAGAAAGGCAAGGAGTGCAAAGGGAGTACAATAGATGCAGGAAGGTGGCAAATCAACAAGGTAAAATGTGAAAAATGAGTAATAGGAAGGGGCAGGTGAGATGCACTAGAAATAAAGAGTAGAACTGAAAATTAGCAAAGCACATTGGGGAATGTAACAGACAATACTGATATAGTATCTCAGGTTTTTCTTACTTGGCAAGCAGGGTATTTTTAAACAAGTACTGTGGGGTGGTGGTCCTATGGCTGCTGAGTGGCATGGCTACAGGCCACCCACCTAAATAGGGAGTGCTTCAAATGAGTGGATCCCAGCATAGCTATAAGCAAGGCAGCCACCCTGGCCTGCATGAGACCCAAATTTTCACGAGTGCTCCATGTGTGGCTGCTGCATGGGTCACAGGAGTGAGCCTCCCCATCGCATGAGCAGTTGGATGCATGGACATTCAGTTCTCATTTAAAAACACCTGTACTCTGACAAGTAACTGGGACCTTATTACAGATAACTATCACCTGAAGAGCCTTGCACAACAACCCAGAGATAAGATTAGTTGTCTGTCGTGCATTTGTACACTGCTGCAGCTGTATGTGCTATAGTATAACATTTAGTTATTTAAACAACATCCAAAGTCCTCTGTGGAACAAATAAAAACTGCTGTGAATATTTTAAGTCCAAAATAACTAGTGGAAAGGAAGTTGGGGAATGTTCCTAAGCCTTGGATTATTTACACTTCCAAACTAATGCTTGGACAACCTCATCAGTGTTACACATGAGTTAATCCAAAAGTTTGTACATTAATATGTCCTGTCTGACAGCTGCATTAGTTTCTTTTTAAGGATGGTCATAAAGGAGAGCAATATTCTGTACTTCCAAGTCAGGTAGGAGAGATTTAGTGGTGCTAAACCTAGGAAGACTTCTCCACATGAACTGATTTGATCAAAGCTATGCTAATTCTCTAGTTCAAGACCTTGTTCAAAATAACAGGTGCCTGATGCTGGGAATTTATTTTTATTTATTTATACTTAGATTTTTAACCCGCTCCCTCCTGCTGCTGGCAGCTTGGGGCAGCTTACAATAGAATCACTTAAATATAAAAATACAAAATAATCTCTAAAGGTCCTGTATTAGCCTACAGGACATGCTACAGTGACATTCACAAGCCTCTAGAGTAGCTATACTCTCTGTATAAGCCATGAGGTTTAAGGGGTAAAATTAAATTGAATAGCTGTTTGTAGTTGCCAGTTTGGGCTATAGTAGCATTGTGTTCAAATTACCTTAGGGTTGTACACTGAACAACTGAGGGGGTGGTGGGGGTGTTTTCCATGACTCTATCTTAATCTAGAAGTAAAGCCACTGACCGCTAGAAAACCTACTAGAAATCTTTGCAGAGTTAGCAGTAGAAGCAATGTGTAGCCAGACATTTTATGGCTACCGATTTTGCCCGATAAGAAGAAAACTTGCTATTAGACATCTATAACTTGCATTTTTAAACAAATTGGGAGGAAAGATTTGGGGTGTTTTAAATATGCAAGACTGTGGAGAGGTTCATGGCTGTTGAGCGGCACTGCCACAGGGCCCCCCCCATCAGGTAAAGTGCATGGGGAGCAATTCTAATGGATGGCTACTGTGACAGCCACCTTGTACTGCCCCTGCCACAGGCCATGGGGAAGGGGGAAGTGCACCAGGCTGACCTTTGAAACTGACCTGTTCCAGTGTGAGCGCTGGGGAACCTGAGCTCACCAGCGCTTGCAGCCGGTTCATCTGACGTGCGTTGCAAAGGCCTCCGAGCGGCGGACTGGTCTGCTGGTCTGGCTAGCCGCCCCAGTTCATACAGGCAGGAGCTGTATGACTGCTCCTTGCACTGGGCCTTTTGGGCTTGCCCCACACAGAGCACTCCGCATATGTCACTCCAGTGCTGTGCTCCTGACTGAAAAAAGGTCAGAACCTCTGTCTGGGCAGAGTGTGTGCACCAGCAGTTAGCACAGACGTGAAGTTGTGCCCTAAAAGGCTCTGGGGCACATACAAATCAAGCAGGTATGCAGTGCAAATGCATACGGGCAATCCACCGATAAAACCAATGGGAGTTTTGCCATTGTATTCTGTGGCAAAACTTCCTATGGATGGGAGGGCTGCGATCTGAGTTTATTAAAACAGACCAAAAAAAGTACAGGAATCAACATCGTGCGAACCAACCAGTTACCATTAAAACCAATAGGAGCCGAGACACTCCAACGAGGACGGGATTCCACGCAACTTTTCACAACCACTAGCGCCCAGCACGAGCAGTGGCTAGTGGGGGGAGTGTGAGTAGACGAAGGCTTTGGCTTGCAGCATTAACATCAGTATCAGCACCGAGCGCTGCCGCTGGGCGCTAGAGATGGGGGGGGCAGGAGCTACAGCCAATCAAACTCCTTCCACGTGTCCCGAGCCGATGAGCCAGAGGGTAGGGAGCGCGCTTGCGCAGTGAGTCGGTTGTCCTAGTAGCGATCCCCATGGCGGCGCGCGGCGGGGCTGAAGTAGAACTGTTCAAACGTGGGACCGGGCAGGTATGAAGCGGGCGGGGCCCGGGAACTGCACCCCGGCTGGACCTCCTGCGGCAAGGAGGCTTCCCGCCCCGGCGTCGGGCTAGCGGCCTCTTCAGTCTCATGGGCCTGGCCTAACCTGCCTGCCTGCCTCTTCCGTTCCCGGTAGTGTGGTCGGGGGCTGCGGGCGGGGGTTGGAGCTTTCCCCTGGGCTGGTTATCTCGGGGTTTTCGAGCGGCCTCCCTGGATTACTTATGCAACAATTGCCAAGGTTAGTTAAATATCGCCTTCTGTGCTGGAGAAGGAGCTGTGCAGTCTTGTTCAGACCCAGCCGCCCAGAGGAGGTTCCTGCTTTAGATGTGGGGAGAGAAATGTGTGCGAGCTAAGGGGCTGCCCCTCTTCCCCGGCACTTCTATGCTTCCAGCTCCTATGCTTTGTAGCCTGTGCCTGTCTCTTGCTCCTATTTTTTTTTTTATTAGCTGAACAGAAATGGCCTGTTAAATTTGCATAACTTTACACGAAGCAGTATATGTAAACAACCAGTATTGTCAGGTTTTCTTCTTTGGGAGAGGCACTAATTGTAGTCACCAGCTGTGTGTATGGTGCAGGGAACAGACCAGCACTAGTCTCCCCTGCTCCCCTATCAGCGTGGGTGCATGTGCTTGGAGCCTGGCTCAGGCTAAGCTTAACATACAAAAAAGGAAGCATGTTCTGTCTTTCCTCCCCAGAGTGATGATTCTGACATATGGGATGATACCGCACTGATAAAGGCATATGACAAAGCAGTGGCCTCATTTAAGGTAAGGCACTTGGCAGTGGGTTAAAAAATTTTTTTTTATAGAGCCTTAAGAAATTGGCTTAGCCTGTGTTCTACAAAAAAATATTGTTAAATTACCGTTCCTTTATGTCAGAGGTGGGCAAAGTTCCTAAACCTAAGAGCTGTGTACGAGTTTTCATATGGACCAGAGCCACAAGGCAAAACATGTGCATGCACAAACCTCTCCTGGCTTGTGATTAGCTGCTGAAGCCAGTGCTCTGGGGTCCTGGCTGCTGAAATTCTGAGTCGTAGCTGTGATTCAGCTGCCGAGACTCTAGTGCATGGGTGGCCACAGAGCCCAAGAGCCAAAATGTTCATATCATCCAGAGCCACAGGATGCATTACATTGATCATGGCTTCCTTCAATCCAGGGAATGTGGCAGCATGACTTTCTCTAAATTCCCCCTCTGGCTCCCAGGTGGGCTTGGGCAGCAGCAATAGCAGCACAGGACATGCTCCCCCTGCAGCCACAGCCCCTGTGAGGCTCCGGTGGCCAGAAAGGTGACTTGACTTCTGTTGCTTCTGAGGGAGCTGCACGGACACGGTCTCCTCTGGGGAGAGCCACAGTAGAGGTGTCCAAGAGCTGCATACGACTCCCAAGCAGCCATTTGCTCACCTCGGCTCTAGTGCAGTGAAGACACAGGACCATTAGGGCAACATGGGGCCAGGACTGGTCCGGGCCAAGAGAGCTGCAGTTGAACTGCCAAAGAACTGCATCTGGCTCTCAAACCACAAGTTGCATCCCTGCCCCTGCTTTATGCTGACTGTGGCCCTGATTCTGCAAGGAGCTCTGTAGGATTGGGCGGGGAGGGAATCTTGTCACTGCTATTGTAGACAAAGCTTTGAGCATCCAAACTGAGTAATGATAAATGAACTGCATTCAGAGGAGATTTCCTTCTGATCTCCAGTCCTAAGTTTGCTGTGTCCTGCTCTGAGGCTCCTTGCATGTGGTGTTTGTTGTTTTTAAAGCAATTAAGGGGGTACTGCTGTATTCCATTGGTACACAGTACAGTTTTATTCTTTAAAGAATTGGAATCTTACTAAATAGTTCATAAGAATGAAAATGTCAAATTGTGTTTAAAATGGGCTGGATTTCTTACAGTATTTAACATACTACCCTTACCCCACACACCCTTTATTATTATGACACTTATGAGGATGAGAGGAATCCACTCTGTCTGTTCATTTAGCTCACAGTGCTGTTGTGGTAAGGGATTGAGAGAGCTGAGCTACATGAGATGCTGGAGAATAATTAACTGATATATTTTATTTTGCCTAACAGAATGCTCTGAAGAATGGTGAGTGTTCAGAATCTTTGGACAAACCAGAACAATGTGCTGGGACAAAGAGAAAAAATAATAAAAAGAACAGGAGTAGGAAGAAAAGCAATTCAGCACCACTGAAACAGGTTAATTTAAAACTGCATTCCAACATTTATTTTATTTTATTTTTATTTTTAAAATCTTCTACCCTGTACCTCCTGCCACATCATAATCCAATTAAAACAAAACATAGAGGAGACTTAAAAAAAAAATCTCCCTCCACCCCACAACCCCCCCCCCCTGCCAAATGCCTGGCAGACCAACCAGTCTTACAACTTCTTCGAAAGGAGGGACGATCCGGAACCAACCAGGCCCCCACCGGAAGGGAGTTCCACAGCCGCAGTGCGGCTGCCAAGAACACCCTCCCCTGCATAGCCCATCTTGAGCAGGGCATCCCTGGACAACTGCAGGGGCCGGTCCAGAACCCGGGGAGTGAGGCAATCCCACAGATAGGCAGGGCCTAGGCCGTTTAGGGCTTTATAGGTTAAAACCAATACCTTGAATCGGGCCCATATAATGTTGATGCTTTTAAGATGCACCTGTCCAGGGGGTATAGTTTTGAAATTCTGCTCAGGTTTTATTTGTTCATGAAAGTAAGATTTCAGTTACTGACCAAAATGATATTGTTCTCATGAGCAAAGTTATTCAGGGACAGGTAAATACTTACAGGTCAGGTCTCCAAATATTCAGCCTCCTTATATTTCCAGTAGTATTGTTTGTAATGCTTTGGAGGGAAAGAATTGACTTGGATTCAAGTTGAGTGTTGTATATGGACTCCCTATCACTTGAAATCTTTTAAAAATAAGCTGGACAAACATCTGTTGGGTATAATTTTCCTTTCATAAGGATATAGGAAATGAATTAAAAGATCTTTTAAGGTCACTTTCACTCCTAAAATTCTATTACCCTTACATTATCTCCATTACATTTCTCTGTGCTTCAGTGCTTCTGAACTTGTAAAATGAGAACTACTTCTCTGCCACCTGTATTTTGAATTTAAAATGTATCGAAGGGTCTGACTGGAGGAGGGAGTCAAGTTCAGAAATTGTTGTTGAGTACTTCTAACACCCGAGTCTATTTGCTGTAAATCTAGACTATTGTCAACTCAATTCTGTTGGTGATTTCTTGTATGCATCATCTGATAGTGTTTCTAGATGCATTGAATATTCTCTTGGGAGAAAAAATGCATTTTTAAGCTGCTGTTGATATTAAGCTAGTCTAGTTTAGCTAATTGACCTGTTGCTGACAATATTTGCATTTGAATAAAATTCATTCTAGGATTCTGAAAAAAAACCTTTTAGAGCATGTTTAGAAAAGGGCTTAACACATGATGTGTGATAACACCTGCTAACTACATAGATATTCCTTCTGCAATGGTTGCTGCTCAGGTGAAGTGCCCTAAGGGTCAGAGGTTACCAAACTCTGTGTCATGATCCCATCATCGATAGATGGAATGGGATGATCCCTATTGATATTTGATATACTTTCTTTGTTCTTGTCTGATGTCCAAGATTACAATGGGACCTACTTAAGTTGAACTTGCGTAAGTTGTATTTCTTAAGTCAAAGACATGCTTCTCCAGTTTGGCTCTAACAAATGCATTTCTTTTTGAACTGGATAACTCAAATTCTGCGCCCTGACAACATAAATTTTAAGGTATGTCAAGTATACCCTCCCCACCCCCAAAACTAAAAAAAAAAAAAAAACAGTACTTTTGAGTTTAAATGATACTATATATACAATGTGGTGTATACCTCCAAGCTTACAGTGCACATAGCCCTTGCCTGCGTTGCAAGCCCTCCTACTCAAGTGAACTATAGGGAAGAAGAGTGATGTACATTGCATTGCAAGCTTGGAGCCCAGTGTAGGGCTTATAGCACAGCAGGCATAATGCTTCTGTTTCCTGCTGTTCAGGTTAGCAGTGGGGAACAAGAGTTCTGCTGCATTGCATTGTAAGCTTAGAATGTATAAACTACTGCATTTTAACCACAAACCACCAAGAAATTATTAACTTAAAGGTACTAAAACTTTATAAGTACTAATAACTTTATCAACAAATGGGGAGAATAAAATAGTGTTCCATGAATCTTGCACTCCCCCGTTTATTTAAATCTACACAAGCTGAATTTCAGATAAGTTGAACTTTTTATAGAAGTCCTACAAAATTTGATTCAACAGAACTCCACTATTGAAGTCTCAAAACAGGACTACATAGGAAAAGTTTAGGCACCATTTTATTAGTATTTACATCAGGTAATTCAAAGAGTCTGTCCACATATGAATTTTAATATGTTGGTTAACATGTCTTGACTAATATGTATTAAAATCCTACCCTTTAGCCACCATAACCCCTTGCAGGAATGCCCGAAGTCTGGGAAATGTACATCATGAGATGTTTTTTAAAAAAAATAAAAAATTAAAACTTAGTGACGTGAGAGAAGTTAAATTTATATGGGACTGTGAAGAAACTTTGGGGTTGTTTTTTTTTAAAGAAACGTCAATGTGGTTACTTGTTTCTTGTGTATTGCAGTGGAGAGTTGGTGACACCTGCAGTGCAGTTTGGTCTGAGGACAGTAATGTGTATCAAGCAACCATTGCCTCGATAAATCAGAAGAGAGGAACATGTGTTGTTGTCTACACTGGGTATGGAAACAGGGAAGAGCAGAATCTCTCTGATCTGCTTCCTCCAAGTGACGTTGAAGGAGCAAATGAGAGAAGTGCTGGGGAGGTGAGCATAAATATACTAATATTCTAGTAAAAAAGAGCAGCTACTTTGTTGTTACAGCTCTTGCAGTGAAAAAGAGTGTGGATCTAAAATGAACACCAGGGCAAGAGTTATTTAAAATAATAGAAATGTACTTGCAAGCATTTGACTGAACATGAATCTCTGATTCTTGCACACACCACTTTTGACTTAAGGGCTAACTAATCCTGTCCTGTAGCGCCCCTGTAAAAACGTTTAAACTTATTGTTAATTAATATAGAGAGATGTCGCATTAAGCCTTGTATGTAACAGTTTGGACCTTTGCTCTTTCAGTCTTTCATCTAGTGATGTTATTGGAAGCCGAGAAGCTTGGATGTGGAATAAGCTTTTCTTCCATAAACGACCTATTCTTGGCCATTTATACATGAAGACCAACGCTTTACTGATGTTGGGTTCAATGCTGACAATAGAGGATTTCTCATGAAATCTGAGGTGGTTGCTGGGGAAAAAGAAAGCCTTGGTGTTAAGATGTTTCAAAAGTTGCATTCTCTGTAGATCCCAAATATGCATCTGACAATGTGGAAGAAGGTGGGAGGACCAAACAAGTGGGCAGTTGGTGCTAATGGAGATGTTGGTAGAAAGCAACATAAAAAGAAATCTATTAAATAGGAAGGGATAGAACTACGAAGAGCTTTGAACCTGAAGGATGACCAACTTTAATAGGGGAGGCAATGCAGACTGTCACAGGAGTGGTAGTGTCCAAAATAATGGATAAAGTGTAGAAGTTGAATTCTGAACACTCCTTGGGGTGTCAGGAGGTCAGAGTATAATAGGGTGTAGAAATCTCATTGTGAGAAGTATATATGGACAAGGGTTTCCCAAGGAATTTAATTAGTGATGAAGGTAGCTTCACTATAGATGCATGATAGGTGTGACTTAGTGGCTTTCTGAGATGTCTGAAAGAACCTTAAGGCAGCAACCTGAGGATACCACATGACAGTAATTTCCATGACAGCTGAAAGAGTGCTTAGACATAACTGTACTGCATTTCTAATTCAACATTTTTTCTAGAACGAAAGGGAGACTCAGTATTCAACAGACGAAAGTGAAATATCCTCGCGGTCACCTGGAAACAGTCACAATCGCACAAGAACACCACACTGGAACTCCCACTTTCCACCTCCGCCACCACCTGTGCCAGGCCTGGGAAGGGTAAGCATAGACTTTAAAGCTGCCTACCGCATATCAGTATTTTCCTAGCTATGACGATCTTCATGCTTTTGCGAAGATAGGTACTCTTTACATGCTGTTGGGAAATCCACTCATCGGAATCCTAGGTTTCAGGAATCTCAGTACTCTGAAACGGGGACAGGATCTTTTATTTTTGAAAATTCTGATCTCTTAAGGGTCCAGTGAAAAGGCAACTGAGATCCCTCTCCCTCCAGAGCCCTTCACTATGGAATTTACTTAGTATTTGTCTTACACTTCATATTTCAGATAACTGTAATGTGATGTAACTATCTTTTATTTGCAATATAAAATAAGTTAAAGTTGAATGACTTGATCCTTTTATATATACTCTTGTAATAGACAATAGGTATTTATGACCCATAGTAGAGGTTTTTACACAGTGTGCCAGTTTACAACAAAAACTTAAAGATCGCAGCTACAGTTTATGGTGTCTAGGAAACTCAACACAGTGCAAAGAAGCAATTATTTGATTTTTAAATGCAAAAACTCAATATGAATAAAATTGTAAAGTAAGTACAAATTTGGTATTAAATAGATGGGTGAAAGTAGCCAGCTGTATCTTAGATCGAAGATAAGAGTAATCCCTGTATAGAACTATTAAAACTAGATAATGCAGATGTAGTTTCATCATGTGAATATGCAATTTCAGGCTGCCTTTTAAAGCAATTCTAACATTATTCAGACATTGTGTTAAGACTGGCCTTCCATGACATCTAGCAGAAGTCTAGTGCCTCTTGCTGCCTCGGAATGCTGTCATGCCTACGGGTTATACTGCAGACATAAATGCTTGAGTAACTTGAATTTTCTGTCTCTTTCCTATTTCACCATCTGTATTGTAACACTGATTTTATTTTTGTGTTGTGTTAAATTGCTCCATCATAGCCTGGATCAAAATTCAGTGGACCTCCACCTTTTCTATTGGGCTGGCCCCCACCTTTTCCAGCAGGACCACCGGTAAGCAAAAACATGGTGGTGGTTTGGCAGTCAAGTGTTTCTTAACTGATTTTATTACCATATATCTAAATGTACTCAAAAAAGAAATGAATACTTATGAGGTATTGGGCATGTGCTTAGCTGCAGTGTTCTAGGTTAAAACTTGGGTGTGCTCAGTTAAATTTCCTCCCTTCTCTAAAGTTTCTAACTGGGTAGTGAAGATTACAGCAAATGTGTAAAATAGTTATAGCTATCTTTTTTAAAGGTCAGCAACTACAGTACAGAAATGCAGACTGGACAGTTTCCTCTGCTGGACATGTTGATCATAGTGAAGTACAAAAAAGTAGAACCAATTCCTTTGGAAGTAGGGTGTATGTTTGGTTATTTTCTTATTTCCTGGTCTCAAACTAAATACAGCTAACTTGGTTTTTCATTCCCCATCTCCTAGTTGATTCCTCCCCCACCACCACTGGGTCCAGATTCTTCTGAAGATAACGAAGCTTTGGGGAGTATGTTAATAGCTTGGTATATGAGTGGCTATCATACTGGCTACTACTTGGTAAGTGAAATGATATTTTCTTCTCCTGAAATGCTGCATGTGTGTAAATAGTATAAATTTTTTCTGTGGCTTTCAAGAAGTAGATGACTTTACCTTTTGAAGCATTTACTTGAGTGCCTTATAGCCCATTTTAAAGATGCTTTGTAGTGTCTAAGTATTTTTATGAAGACAAACAATAAGAGTACATTTTAAGTAAAGACAGTTTCTAAAAATGATTATTTGCAGGTTACCAAAGAGAAGCTTCCTGCAACATTTGTGTCAACCCAGTTGAACGATGGTTCCCATTCACCCCTTGTTCTTCCCTTTTCTGCTGACTTTCTCCGCTTTTTTTCTGTGCTGCTTGTCAGTTCACTCTAAACGGTGAAAATGTTTTAGTAAAAAAATATGGTCACGTACTTAGTGGAGAGTAATTGAGCTGGAATCTGGGAGATGCCACCAAGTCGGCGATTAAACATCCATTCTCCCTGGGGGTCCTCCTGGACGGCCAGCTAGTACAGTAGGGTAGATCCCGCCATCAACCAGTAGGAGGCAAACATAACGATTTTTGTACACAGTGTCCCAGGGATCTTCCTTCCTCCAGTTGTTTGTCTGCCTTCAAGCTAGTAGGAAGCAGGCGAGCTGCCTCCTTAATTGGAAATACTATGATAGCAAGAATAAGAACATAAATAGAGCTCCTGGTGCCAGGGGAGGAGAAATTCCCCCCCCCCCGTTCACCCTACCCCTTCCCTGTGAGGGGGTACAGAGCATGGTGCCGGGGTCCTTCCCTTTTCCTACGGGCAGGGGGGCCCTGAAGAGCGGGGGTAGCACCTTACCTAAGAGGGAGCGCTACCGGAGTCGGGATCGCCCGACCCTCTGAAAGCCAGGACAGACGTAGCCTCTACCGCGGCAGGAAGCCCGGCAAAGCTGGACCCGGAGTGCCCGCAGACATGGATCCCCAACCCACCCCCCACCAAAGGATGGGGAGGTTCAGGTAGGGAGAGAGCGCTCCGAGGGAGGAAAACGTCCGGGCGGGTAGGGGCTCCTATTCCCCCTCTCCCCCCCCATGCCGGCGAAAAAAGGGCAAAGCGGCCACCAGCTCTTTCAGAGTCGGGCTGCCCCGCGTCTTTGCCACTTCTCTCCTCCCTCCCAGCTCCGACCGAGGGGCGCAGTGCGCAGGAGGGCGATCGAGCAGGCGGCGGCTCAGATAGGCTAGGCCTTGGATCTTCCCCTCTTCACGGGGGGGGAGCCCTCGCATATGCACGAAAGGCGGAGTGCGCAAAACTGTGGCTCCGCCCACTAGTTCCCCGCCAAGGAGAGAGAGAGAGGCGCAAGGGATCTGTCTGTCGGCGTTGGTAGGCCCTAGGCCTCTGGAAGGGAAACTCTGGAGATCATGTCTTCCAAAAAGAGGTCGGCAGCGACAGTGTCAGCCGCGGGGGTAGCGGCGGCCCCAGAAGGGCAGGAGAGACCAGTAAGCCCTGTTCGTTCCACCCCCCCTCCCCAGGACCCATACGTGGAGGTCCTGAAGCAGATCCTGGTGGAGCTAAAGCGGAAGCCCAGAGACAAGAGGAAACAGCTTACAAGGGCTGTTCTAAGGGGGCTGGAAAGGGAAAGAATCCCAGGCCCAAACGTCCCAGCAGGGCCACGAGACCCCTGGACTCCCCAGCCTCGCATGAGGGAAATTCAGAGGAGGTCATGTCAGTCTCCTCCTCGGATGGGGGGGTGGGGGGCCAAAGGGAGAAAACAGCCTCTCTGAGGAAGCAGGGAGAGGTCCTCCCCCATAAATACGGAGGGGGAGGACGAGGATGACAATCAAGACCTAGAAGGAAGAAATGAGGAGCTGGAATCAGGAGAGGAACCAGCATCCTCTTCGCCAGAAGAGGGAATTAGAGGGTACTGAAATTGAGGCTTCAGGTAGCCCTGATAGACAATTCCCTACAAAATACAGGGATCAGATATTTGAACAAGTGGTCAGAGCATTACATCTGAAACAGAAAAAGGAGAAGCAAGCTTCCTCGGATGAGGAGGAGGGGGCAAGGGAGTACATCTCGAGGGCCAGAAACGGGGATGGTGCTTGACAAGGCATATGAAAAAATCATTAAAAAGGAGTGGCAGCAGCCTAATAAACTGTTCAAAATGAACAAAGCGCAACACTCCCTATCGAAACATAAGGAGGCGCTCTTAGCGATACCAAAGGTGGATGCAGCAGCTGCCTCGCTGGCAAGAAACTGTTCCCCCCACGGAGGGAGAATGTTTCCCCCAAGATCCCACAGATAAAGGGATAGAATGCAACCTCAGAAGGAATTTTGAGGAGACAGTGGCAGTCTTAAAAATGGCAACCCTGACATCTTATTTCTCCAGGGCGCTCATGACCTGGATTAAGAGGGCCAGAGATCCCAAGGTGTCGATGAAAATGACCAGAATTTTATCCACTAGGATCCAACTGGCATATGAGTTCATCGCAGACTCTTCCACAGACATGCTGCAATGGACGGCAAGAGCAATGGCCTCCAACGTGGCAGCACAGCGTCGCCTCTGGCTCCGTTCGTGGAAAGGAGACCCCACTGCTAAGAACACTCTGGTGGGGGGCACATTCCAGGGAACGAAGCTCTTCGGGGTGTGTTTGGACAAGGTGCTCACAGATGCCGCTGACAAATAAAAAAAACAGACATTGCAAACCGTGGGCATCCTTAAGAAAAGTTTTCATCCCTACAGTGCACGCCAAACACCGGGGAACTCCAGACGTCCATTCTTTCCAAACAGAGGTCATCAGAACAGATACAGACCTAGGTGGAACAAGCAGAAGGGAGCAGGCCCTAGAACCAAGCAACAGCAAGGGCAGGGACGTAACAAGACAGACGCATGACTGCCAGGTATCCCCGCCGGACCAACCCAAGCTAGGGGGCAGGCTCCAGGGAACTGCCTGGATGGAAACCACACAAAACTCTTGGGTTACACAAATGGTTCAGAGGGGATACTCAATAGAATTCGACCGATGCCCCCAAAGCTTCTTTACTGCCTCACCAAGGTCCAAAACCCCACAAAAACACTTGGCAATGTCCACAGAAATCATGAGACTCGTATCAATCGGAGCCATCGAGAGGGTACCCCTGAGCGAACAGGGATCAGGGCTATACTCGACCCTGTTTCTGGTACCAAAAAAGTCGGACGAGTGGAGAGCCGTTCTCGATTTGAAACGCCTAAACAAGTCCATCGGAACAAGAAAATTCAAGATGGAGACTCTGCAATCCATCCGGGTGGCAATAAACAGAGAGGAGTGGTTAACATCACTAGACCTCAAGGAGGCCTATTTACATGTACCAATACTGCCGAACCACAGGCAGTGACTGAGATTCAAGTACAAGCACCTACATTGGCAGTACAGGGCCCTCCCTTTTGGTCTAGCAACGGCAGGATGTTCACCAAGGTCTTGATCCCCCTCATAGCGAACCTGCGCAAAGAGGGGATCAAGATTCACCCCTACCTGGACGACATACTAGTATGATCACCGTCATACGACCAGGCGCTGAGGGACACCTCCAGGGTCATAACATACCTTCAAGACCACGGGTTTATCATAAACTTCAAGAAAAGTCACCTGAACCCATCCCAATCTCTCAAGCATCTGGGAGTGATCATAGACACTCGAAAATACAAACTCTTCCTCAACCAACAGAGACGCTGGAGCCTACTAGGCTTAATCAGGTAGACAAGAAGCGCAGATCCAGGCTGAAGGAACTAGCCAGTCTCCTGGGCAGTATGATCTCATGCATGGGAATCATAAGATGGGCCAGATTCCACACCAGGCCACTACAACGTCTCCTCTGTTCATTCAGGGAGTCTTCCGTTTCCCTCAAACTTGCCCCTTCTTTTCTCCCCAAGGTGAATTCCCTTTTTCATAGGGAAAAAGAAATAGTTCTATCATCTTTTTGCCCAAATCCCTCTCATCTTCAGGAGAGGATTTGGCACACCCTGGACGTCACTAGGGCGCTTAAGGTTTACTTAAAACGTACAGCTCGTTTCCGACAGTCTGCTTCCCTGTTTGTATCGTACGGGGTACATAACAAAGGGAAGAAAGCTTCCAAGGCAGGGATAGCTCACTGGATAACCCTATGCATAAAAGAGGCGTATAGAGCTCAGGGGAGAGTTCCCCCTGAAGGGATCTTTGCCCACTCCTTAAGAGGGGCAGCAACGACGCAGGCTTTTAGGAATGCAGCATCTTATGGGGAAATATGTAAGGCAGCAACTTGGTCCTCGTTGCACTCTTTCACGAGGCATTATAAAATTCCTTTACATGAATCAGCTGAAGCAGCCTTTGGGAGAAGGGTGTTACAGGCTGTTCTGTAAACATAGCTGGGAGCAGCTTAGGGGTCTCTTCATTTAACCCTTCCCTTTATTTGGGAGATCAGATAAAATTTGAGGGACACCGCTTGGGAAAGTCCCTACTGTACTAGCTGGCCGTCCAGGAGGACCCCCAGAGAGAAAGGAAAATTGGGCACTTACCTCCTGAATTTTCCTTCTACTGGGGGTCCTCCTGGACGGCCAGACCCACCCAGAAGGAAGAGAAATTCTGGGGGGACAGATTCTTAAACCTTTTACCTTAAGGGTTTCTTATAACGCTGGGTTGACGGTTGCCTAGACTGTTAAAAGTAGGAAGTGCAAAGGAGGAAGGCACTATTGTTGTTGTTCTAACAGAACTCACATTGACTCTGTTTAGTTTTATTGTTAGTAGGATGTTATACGATAGGTTAGAAGGCTGGAATATACTGGAGGAAGGAAGATCCCTGGGACACTGTGTACAAAAATCGTTATGTCTGCCTCCTACTGGTTGATGGCAGGATCTACCCTACTGTACTAGCTGGCCATCCAGGAGGACCCCCAGTAGAAGGAAAATTCAGGAGGTAAGTGCCCAATTTTCCTGTCTGAACAAGATAAAGTAGTTTTTTCCATATAAATGTAACTTCCATGGCTGTAGTAGAAGAACCTTTAAGCGGCTTGTCTGTTTCCCAGACGCTTGTATTATTACTTCTATATGAAGTAACTGTTAAATGCATGGTAACTTAACCTAGGCTTTTAGGATTTTTGTATGTGTACGTGTAAACATGCAGACTGGATTACACAAAATAATACCTGGAAAAGTAGAAGTCATTGCCTAAAAAAAAATTAACAAAAATTCAAGCTCACAGGGTTGTCCTTCTGGAGAAGGGAAGAGAAAAGAGCAAAGGGCCCACATTTGACATGCACTGGATTGACTCTACAAATTTTAGTGTCTACAACTTAATGTTTGCAGAAATTATTTAAAAAGACTAATCAGAAGCAGTGTGGGATTTGCATTTTAAATGTTACCTGGTTCCTTTGTTGTTTTATCACCAAATCCAAGATTAAATAAAGTAGTTTGGTTTTCAGTTTGGATAGCATCACAACATCTGAGACTCAGGGAAATTTGATACATGTATTTGTTGAGCCCAATTGTTGTGTTGTATGGGGTTTTTTATTCTTTTTTGTAACGGCTAATGCCATACAATAAAATTTTACTCATTCAACATCTGAGACTAGCACAAATCTTATCGTTTGGTCTTCATGGTTTTTAACGGCAAAACTTATCTGTATCCTGCGTTACATAGGGTTTAAAACAGAGCCGAATGGAAGCTGCCTTGGAGAGAGAACCCCACTCGAAGTAACAGAAGACCTTCATCAATGGTGAGCGAGTATTGTCATTTTGTGTGTTTGGGTTTTTTTTAATATACAGTAGGTGAGTAGTTCATGGCCACGCGCACATTGGAAACATGAAAAAAAAGAACCCGAGTTTAGTTCTTTTGGTGCCTCGTTCCATATTCTTGCCTGAAGAAAGTTTATCTTAAGACAACTGCAGTGGCGTGATTACTGCTGCACAATGTGTGATGGCTTGTATGGACTACCCTTTCGTTGTGGCTGTGAATTCAAAGTGAGACTGAAACTTCCATCTGAAACTTCCCACAATTACAAGAATCCTGCCATGTTATCTTGCAATTTCTGGCTCATAAGGGATGCTGGCTCCAAGTGAAAAAGACCTAATTAACTTATTTGTGGGCTATAGCCAGAAACAAAAGCCCCATTATGGAAGGTTGCTTTTACATGTGTTTGCCTCTATAAAAGCTTCAGATGCACTCCATCTCCTGTAGTTGTCATCTTCTACTGTGCTCCTTGCAACAATTGGTGTAAACAGATGGGTCACCTGGAGCAGAGGCAGAGCTGCCATCCATCTATTTACAGGCGGGCTGCCAGATGTGCAGGTAGAGCAGGCTGCTCCAGAGCGGGGCGCCCAAACCTAGGACACTGACCCAAGGTGGAGCTGTGGTCCGTCTGCTCGGTGGACAGCCGCTGCAGCTCTGCTCCCAGCTGGCAGTTGCCCTGGGCAGTGTTACAGTGTTGTGGGTGGCAGCCTAGAACATCAGGTGATCCGCCTGCAACGCTATGGTGTGGGGGAGGAGGCACTGCATAGGCCAACCATGGGCTACAGCAGCTGCTGAGTTTGTGCAAACCTGACCTGGGCAGGGCTGGACACAAGCAGACACCTCTGAAGCTGCTTTGGCAGCTGAAGCTGACTGGCAGCAGTCTAAAAACACCCAGTGTCTGAACTTGGGCCTGAAGTGTTTTTATTGATTTATTTATTTGTGTGTGTGTGTGGTCACCTTCATATCTTCTGGCATGTGCAGGCATCTAGGTGACCTGTGTGAGCCTAATTAGATCTAACTGGGCCCACTTGAGTAGATCAATTTATCTAGGAAAATAATCTCTAATCTTTTGCTCTGTCTTTTTTAAAGCTGGTTACAAATCTTCCACGGAGAATATATCATTCATGCATCAGTTGGTGATGAAGATCTGATTTTCAGCTAGATGAAACTGGACAACTCCATTTCACATTGAGACTGTACACCTTTTTAATAATGAGCTGCCTCTACCATCCAGGAAGTTTTTTAAAGGAAAACTCTAAGATGTATCCTTAAAGTACTGAAGTGCTAGCTGTCTCATTTAAAAAATGGCATGGGGCTAGCATTATGGATTTTAAAAATACTCTAAATTCCTTTAAAACTCCATGGAGAATGATTGGTCTCTCTCGACTGTGTTTAAGAAAATACAAAGTAAACTTTGAAACGCTTAAATGAAATTATTCTCCACATACTCTTGAACAGATTATCTGAGATGTAAAATATTTCACCAGGCTTGAAGCATAGCAGTGATGAACATGACAACTGTGCAGACCTGTAAACTGAGGGAAATGCTATGTAAATACATGTTTAATATTCTATCTAAAGAGTAGGACGAGGACCTTCAAAACCTATTCAGATGTTAAAGGAAGGCTCATTTTCAGATGTTTGTAAATGAAGTTACTCTTCAAATTTTGATATTATTTTTAGGAAGCTTTCATAAACATGTTTAACAAGTAGTAAATAAAATGTTCTATGTTTTTGGATGGTATTTCTATATTGGTAAGAATGTATGTGATACCTCTATAATACCATGCCAGCACATTTGGAGAACTTTAGGCTAATTATGGATTAACACGGTTGACTCTGTTGGTGCCTTTTCTAAAGAAACTTAACTTGTACAAATGACACTCATGGAGGTGCAGCACTTGCACATCTATACTGAATTTAGTAGATTACCTTACTTGTCTGGTTGCACAGTATACTACCACCAACAATCATGGTTACTTTTACACACTTTCACTGCCTACAATACAAAGAGCAGTTAGTCAAGGAAGTGAGTATTGGCTGTAATTTTTCCTGATACATTGTATTTAAAACAATCATATCAAGTGGAGCAAGCCTACTTCATCAAGGTCTTCCCTGGCTTGATTTTAATCCTTTTATGAACTTGTAATGAGCTTGCTCCCTTGCAAGGCTGTTTAGCTAGCTGCACACATCCTGTATATTAAATGCTTATCCAAATTGTGCACAGCAGAATAGATTTTATAGTGCATATGTGCTCCAAGAAGTCCAACCTATAATGAACCATAACTGGACTGCTAGACCATGTTTTTTGCTAAAATTCAGTTTGGCTTACATGACAAACCTTGCATTCACAAAGATTGCTCAGTAGCTAAACTGCTGTTCATTGAGCTAGAAACAGTAGTTGAGTGCTTATCCAAGGGTCTGAGGCAGGTCAGGCTTAAACTGATCCCAGAAATCCAGTCTCTGTATATGTTTTAAGTGGGTTGTATAACTTGCCTAGTTGGGCTAGCCTAAGAGGAGAGTCTGATTAAGTCAGTGTTACCTGGTTACTTTTCATGATGACCCAGGTTTAAGAAAAGATGTTCTCACAGGGAGCACTCCTGGATGGCCAGCTTTGGACACGGGGGATAGATCCCCACTGTGACCAGCAGGAGGCAGACTTCAACTTTTGGAGCATACTCACAAGGGATCTGGTACCCTAATGCTCCAGTTGATTGTCTGCATCCAGACAAGCAGGATGTGGACTTCCAGTCCCCATGTTGAGAGGAATTTAGTTAGATCCTTGTCTTAGGAGCTTCCCAGATGCCAGGGTGGGCATAAACTCTACTGTTCACCACCCCTCAACTGAGGGGAATGTCAGAGAGGGATACGACACTATAGGTCTAACAAATATGTAAAGCTGAAACTTAAAGATGTATATAACGTGAAAGGTGAGAACTAGAAACTCGCTTCATGTAATGTAAAACTGAGAACTCGAAACTCCAGGAAATGGAAAGAGATGAAGAATGTGGATTCACTACAGAGAGCCAGACAGAAACCAACTGAGTGGCAAATGGATCTTCCTGTTCACCTTTCTGTGGACGTGCTTGGAACCACGGTGTTTCTCCAGGGCAGGAAAATCACACAAAGGGGATATCAACGGTATTTAAACTAAGATTTTTGCTGTCAAGAAACAATTGGAATGGGAATTCAATTCAACCCCTGACTGAGCTGAGTCTTGGAGGCAGCAGCTTGCCTGCCAGCCAGACTGCTGAAGCTATGGACGAAGAGAAGAACTTTGCTTTCTACCAGCTAAGAGACAAAGCGCCCAGCCATTACACCTGGCTGAGAATAACCTCAAGTTTATGGACTTTCTGTAGGGTAAGATTTATATAGGGATTCACCCAGTATAGAATAGGAATGCGTTATTTTACTGATTACTAGCCACTCTGTGTCAAATTATTCTTGCTTCTGTAATCAAACTTTCTTATCTTTATTGAGAAGTGTCTGTGGTCTAACATTGGGAACACAAGTTAGTAACTTGAGCTTTCAGGCTCTTGGAAACACACAGAGAGAGGGTGTGTGACGGGAAGCTTTCTGGGACCTTGCGTGGCAAAATAATTTTCTCCTTTCCAGGACAATCAGACAGAGAGAACTGGTTCAGGTGGCCTGCAAGTGAGGGAAATTGAGTCACGCAACCCAGGAAAGTGGGGTGTTGAACCCCCAAAACTGTGACAGTGGTACCCAACGAGAAGGGTTACACTCAGACTTGTGTACCAATGTGTAGAAAGTAGAGAATAGCCAAGCGACTGGTATCCTTTGAAGGGAGTAAATCCCATACCTGGACAGAGTGTGTTGCCAGTGCTGTCTGTAACCCAACTCTGAGAGAAAATAAGCAGATCTTTGAACAGAGCGTGCAGGTTTGTTTTAATTTTGATTGTGGGTGTCAGGGCCAGATATCAAAATAGGGCTGCCAAAGCATTTCTCCAAGCTCTTGGAAACTAGAATTGGAAAA
Organism: Sphenodon punctatus; assembly: GCA_003113815.1. NCBI lineage: Eukaryota > Metazoa > Chordata > Lepidosauria > Sphenodontia > Sphenodontidae > Sphenodon > Sphenodon punctatus. Next base: position 2,377,129 of record QEPC01000724.1, read on the forward strand.
GGAGGCGCAAGCCAGACACCTCCAAACAGAGGGAAAAACTAAAAAGCAACTTGAAGTAGCTGATACAAGAATTTAAGAGGATGAGCATGAAGGGGACGGATGGGACTGGAGCGTGGGTGCAACCCCCCCCCCCTCCAAAAAACCCTCCACCTAACCCGCAACCAGGAGATGGCGCACCTGGGGACGGTCAGGGACATGGCTCAACCGCAAAAGTTGAGCTCACCAGATTTAAACTAGAGCAGTTATGACTGGAAAAGGAGGAGAGAGAAAATGAAAGGAAACTAAAGGTGCAGCTTGACCTCGACAGACTAAAACAGGAGCAGAAGGAAAGAGAGGCGAGCACAAGCCGAGGAGAAGGAAAAAAGAAAGACAATACCAGATCAACAAGGAACTAGAATTGGAGAACATGAGAATGAAAGCACAAGCGGAGGAGAAGGAAGAAGAAAGACAGCACCAACTCGAACTCCTGAAGGCATAGAAAGCAGCAGGAATCCTGCCCACAACACCCTCTGAAATCAACCAGGCCAGATACAGAAAACAGCTGATCAGAGACTGTTCAGCCCTTCTGCCCCTATACCAAGAAAGCGAATGTATTGACAATTTCTTCACAATGGCAGAGCACATCTTTCGCCAAGAAAACATTCACCAGAAGCTGTGGGTTAGGCTGGTACTGCCCAAATTCACTGCCAAAGCACGTCAGGTATTCAACTCGAAGACATGGGAAGATTGGCAATATAAGGAATTCAAAAAAGGGATACTGGACATCTACCAGATCACCTTGGAAACCTTCTGCCACAAACTACGCAACTTTAAAAAGGGAGATGGTATGTATTATTCTGATGTCTGTAATACGTTGAAATAGTATGGGGTAAAATGGTTAGATGCTCGAAGGAATGCTACGAAGGACCAAGTGGTGGATCTTGTAATCCTCGAGCAGTTCCTTAATATTTGTACCCCTAATCTCAAAGCACACTTGCTTAATGAAGAGATCACAAATATCAAGGAGGTGGGTAGAAAAGCAGCTGCGTTTACTGCAAAAGCTATCTCAGCTTACGTGGAAAGAAAGCCACATAATGGGGAAAAGCCTGAACAAGGGTTTTACTAAAAGCAGAGTGCGTATAAATAGCCTAACTCTGAGCAGGCTACCACATGAGAATGGGAGGGGGGAGAACCAGAGTTCCCCTAGCCCCCAAAGAGCACACACCTTCCAATCCTATAATGATTCAAGGAAGTGCTTTCAGTGCACTCAAACAGGGCATCTGGCACATGACTGCCCCCAAACAAGGGAGTCTGAGGGGCCAAAAGGGGAGTCGGATGAGATTATTGGAACTGTCCGTGCGAATTTTGTATCTGTGGTCCAATCTGTCCCAAAAGGAGTTTGATTGCTGTACTATCACTACACCACCCACAGAGGATTAGTTTCTACGATAACCTGCTAAGGTGAATCAGATAAACTGAATGGGGAGGCTGGACAGTGGGGCACACATGGTTATGGTACGTGAGGATTTCATCCCAAAAGAGAAAACTAACACTCACAGAAAGGTTGTTGTATCCGTGGTAATGGGAATCAAGGATATTGTGCCTACAGCAACTGTAGAATTACAGTGGGAGTGCTTAACAAGGCCCATAGCAGTTGCTGTTCTCCCCAGAAATGCAGAAAATGAAATGGTGGTGGGAAATGCTATCTGGGACTGGTCTACAGCGGTAGTTAAAGCCCAGGATCCTTCCCAGGAACATGAGGAGACAGAGAGCAAGCCTAGTGGAGGGGAAGGGTTGCAGGCAGGCTCCAGGAGACAGACAGATGCACCCTAACCTATGACCACTAAGCAGCAGGAAAAACCCAAACAGGAGTTGCTGGCCCTGCCAGAAGCCACGGGAGGACAGGACCCGGGGGAGTGAACTACATGCACCTGTCTCACGTGGGGAACTAAAGGGAGTGAAGCCAAATAGAGACCCAAACATTGAACCCCAACCCTGAACGGAAGGGCCCAACATATGCAGAATCAACCCACGTAACCATGGGAGGAGAGTTGGAGGCTAAGCCCCTACTGAACGCACAGGATTGCGAACAGGCCAGGAGCTTGGGGAGTCTACCTTAAGAGAAGGTGCTGACTAAAACACAAACACATTTCAGGTCAGAACCAACTAAGCAGGAAACCTTGTGTGGTAGGAGTTGGGGAGCAACAGGTGTCTCTTTGCCAGTGATCGAAAAGCAGCAAACCCAGCCTGTAGTCCTAAAGGGGCAGGAGCAGGGTTCTAAGGCTGAACTTTCCGCCTCTGTCTTATCAGACAAGGAACAGTGAGATGCTACAGCGTATGTTAAATGTGAAATAATTCAGGACACAATGCAAAACCCTGAGAGGAATTGGGTTGCTCCTGAGAAACAGAGGGTTAATCAGCTTCCAGATAACAGTGGTCAGGGAGTACTTCACTCCCAACAAGGCACAAAGGCTGACGGATACTGAATTACCAAACGGTAAACTGAATCCAGCGTTTCCAGGGGGTGTCTGAAATAAAACGGGGGGGTTCTCACACCCAGTTAATAAAGTCACACTCCCAGGAAGGAGAAATACATGGTTGTACAAAGCCAGGGGCGCCTGGGGGAACATGAACAATTGGGGGGCACGGCCCAAGAGATTCTAGGGATAACAGCCCCTTGAGAGAAGGAGGTTTTGGCCCTGTGATTGACTTAGATGCAAATACATCCAAACAATACATTACAGCCATAAGGGAAATGCAAAAGCTAAAAAACAAAAGTCTCCTCACTGGCAATTACAGAATGGGTGTATTCATGAGTATAAAAGATCTCACACTTACTCCATACTCCCTCTTTTGGTTCCTACTGATGTTTATGATCTGTACTCGGGCTAGCCCAGGCAGATCAGACAAAGATGTTGTGACATGGAAAAAAGACATACAGCCAATGAGAAACATGCCACCAAGTAATGTGGGAACAGGGCCAAATTTTGTCACACGGGAACAAAGGATAGTGGCATGGCGTTGCCATCCTTTTGTCACATTCATGGGCACGGTCCTAAGAACCCCATCACCCATACTGATGTATCTCGACGGTTATGTGCAAGGGGAGCCCCACATACAACACGGGGCGGAGGGACATAGACATCCCAGTGTATACCTCTACAAGACAGTGAACCCAGAAAGAGTGAATCCTGCTTATCACTCCACTGGGTAATGGGTGAAAACAAGGGAACATAATAGCCCCACGATGCTAACAGAGTGTTTCAAGCACCACAGGAATTGAGCCAAGAGAAATAAGGTGGGGAGGTGACATAACCAGACCACCCCACCCCCCCACTGACACAGCACACCAACCACTTTAACATGTTCCAGATACAGGTTGGGTTCTCCATCCCCCACATTTTGAAAGGGGGGGAGCTGTCACAAGGGAAAAAGGGCAGGACAACTCAGCCCCATCATGTTCCGGGACACTGTTGTGACCACTCCACATGATCTGGAAGCTGGGGAGCTGTCACAGAGAGATACGAGACTATAGGTCTAACAAATATGTAAAGCTGAAACTTAAAGATATATATAATGTGAAAGGTGAGAACTAGAAACTCGCTTCATGTAATGTAAAACTGAGAACTCGAAACTCCAGGAAATGGAAAGAGATAAAGAACAATTGAAATGGGAATTCAATTCAACCCCTGACTGAGCTGAGTCTTGGAGACAGCAGTTCACCTGCCAGCCAGACTGCTGGAACTATGGACTAAGAGAAGAACTTTGCTTTCTACCAGCTAAGAGACAAAGCGCCCAGCCATTACACCTGGCTGAGAATAACCTCAAATTTATGGACTTTCTATAGGGTAAGATTTATATAGGGATTCACCCAGTATAGAATAGGAATGTGCTATTTTACTGTTTACTAGCCACTCTGTGTCAAATTATTCTTGCTTATGTAATCAATAAACTTTCTTATCTTTATTGAGAAGTGTCTATGGTCTAACATTGGGAACACAAGTGAGCAACTTGAGCTTTCAAGCTCTTGCGAACCCAGAGAGGGAGTTCGTGAACAGGAAGCTTTCTGGGTCCTTGGGTAGCAAAAGGATTTTCCCCTTTCCCCTTTCCAGGATTGAATCAGCCAGAGAGAGAACTGGTTCAGGTGGCCTGCAAATGAGGGAAATTGAGTCACACAACTCAGGAAAGTGGGGTGTTGGACCCCCCAAAACCGTGACACAGAGATAGCACACACACACACACACACACACCCGCCCAGGCTCCAGTTCCAGAGGTCCAGAAGCCGGGAAGAGCAGGTGCCACAGAACACCGGGTACCTCTGGCCGGCAGGAAATCCCACTGAAGAGAGTCCTCCACCTCAGTGCAAGAAGCGGTGAGCAGAGCAGGCTGTTGCAGCGGCACCAGCCAGGGAGCGGATCCCTGACTGAAGGTGCAGGGTGGCTGAACTGCAAGCCAATGAGAGGACAGGCGGCACTGCTGTTCCGGGCGATAGGCAGCATGGCGGCAACAGCAAGGCAGAGCCAGGAAAAGTCCATTGAGGAAGCCTCTGAACCTGTAAGATCCCCCCGTGCCAGGAAGCCTGACTCCCCATATGCTGGTGCTGCAGGAAATTCTGAGAGCTTAAAAGGTCCTCATGCAGGCACCCCTCTCCTAAAAAGAAATCCAAACTCTTCAAGGGAGGCACAAAGCAGGTGGGGGAAGAGAAAGCAGCTAGGAGAGGGTGCCAAAACTAGGGCCCTGCTGGATTCTGTGCCCTTGGAGGCATAGGGAAGCTGCAGGGACTCCTCAGCTGAGGAGATTTATGTACTTATTTTTCACCATTTTTCTACCCCACCCCCTCCTGCTCGCAGAAAATTGGTTTCTGACTCTGAGCACCGTGCCCCCTGTTCCTCCTCCAAAAGGAGAGGAGAGAAAAAGGAAAGTCCGCCTGGGTGGGGGGAGGAGGAGAAGGGGGAGGACCTGATCTCCAGAGAGTCTGAGGGGGCAGGTGAGTCGTCCTCTCTGAAAGAAGGCCAGATCCCTGAAGAAACCTTAGAGCTCTCCAAAGAGCCCAACAAGGAATTTCCACTGAAGTACAGGGACCTGATTTTCGTCCAAGTACAGAGAACCCTATCCCTGAAGGAAAATAAAGGTTTCCTCAGATTCTTCAGGAGAAGAGTATGAGCAGGATTATATCCCAAAGTCCCACTTGATGGACAAGGGCATAGTTCTAGACAAAGCCTTTGAGAGAATCATAGGGGCAGAGTAGCAGCCCCCGACTAAGGCCTTTAAATTCCAACAAAACACAGGAGGCACTGTACTCTTTTACTAGGAACAAGGAAACACTGTTGGTCGCTCCCAAGGCAGATGTGGCAGCAGCGCCCATTGCCAGAAAATTACTTTCCCTGGGACCCCATAGACAAGGGATTAGAAGTTAGTCTCAAATTAGAAGTTACTTTGAGGAGGTTTCCACAGTCATAAAGATGGCAACAGTTACCTCATAATTATTCTGGGCACTGATGAAATGGATCCAGACACCTCCCAACACGTGACCAGGATGCTGTCAGCTAGGATCCAGTTGGCCTACTCCTTCGTTGTGGACACCACCACAGATATGCTGGGCATCTGGAGCAGCAGCCTCCAATGTAGCAGCTCGCAGGCACTTGTGGTTGCGCTTGTGGGAAGGAGACAATGCAGCCAACACCACCCTAATCTCAGTCCCCTTACAAAGGTCAAAGCTGGTCAGTCTGTCTTGACAAGGTTCTGGCAGACACCTCCGATCAAACCAAAAAGCATACCCTTCAGAGTTTGAATTCACAGAAGCAGTCTTTTCAGCCCTTCAGCAAATCTTCCTATTCATATGGAAGTTATAAAAAAACATACTCTATGCAGTAAGGGAGGGAAGCCTAAATACAAGTGCTGCTGGAACCACACAAAAGGCACCAGCGCCACAGCCTGCCCTAAACAGGGATCTGGTTCAGGGCAGGGAAAATCTAATGCATGACTTCTGTGAGTCCTCTCCAGAGGTTTCCACTCCTCTGGGGACGGAGAAGACTAAGTCTGTTCATGTTCACAGAGCAGTAGGAAAGAAATATAAAAGACAAATGGGTCTTGGAGCTTATACAAGAGGGATACTCAATAGAGTTTTGTCTGACCCCTTCAGAATTTTGTCTCCCTAATCCCAAAATAAAGAGAAACACGAAGGCATGCTGCAGGGATAGCATAGCTAGAAAGCATAGGCACCAACCAGAATACCAACCAGTTCCACCAGAATACCTGGGGATCAGCCTCTACTCTTCCTAGTACCAAAAAAAATCAGAAGAGTGGAGGGCAGTCCTGAATCTGAAGTGGGTCAACAGGTCAGTGAAGATGAGAAAGTTCAAGATGGAGACACTGCAATCCATCTGACTGGCACTGTCTCAGGGAACTGGTTAACATCCCTGGACCTGAAGGAGACGTACTTTCACATGCTGATTCAACCCTCCCACAGAAAGTAGCTGAGGTTCACATACAATCATCGGCACTGGCAGTACACAGCCCTTCCCGTCAGTCTGGCAACATCTTCACGGACATTTACCAAGGTCCTGACTTCTCTCATCACCAACTTAAGAGCGGAGGGAATATGCCTGTATCCTTATCTCGATGACATACTGATTTGATCATAGTCGAAATAGAAGGCGTTGCAGGACGTGAACAGGACAGTCCCGTATCTCCAATTGCACGGGTTCCTGGCGAACTTTGACAAGAGCCACCTAATTCCATCTCAGAGGTTGGAACATCTGGGCATGATTCCGGACAGAATCAATCACAGAGTCTTCATTCCGACCCCACACCAAGAAAAGCTCTTGTGGCTGATCCCTCAAGTCACCGACAAGCAAAGAGTCCAGCTTAAAGGTGTTGGCAAGTCTTCAGGGTCTGATATCTTTCACCCAATTGCTTCACTGGGCCAGACTACATGCGAGACCACTGCAGGCCCTCCTACACCCTTTTCAAGACCAGCTGATGGTGGGCAGCAACCCTTGGTTGCAGATGACTCCGGTTGTGAAGGCATCATTGCAGTAGTGGAGAGACTAAAACAGATTTCTATAGGGTGTACCGATATCAGACCCAGCCAGCATGGTAGTGACAACTGGTGTCAGCTTGATGGGGTGGAGAGCACACTGTGAGCAGATCTTTGCACAAATCAAGTGGTCACGGGCAGAGAGTAAATGCAGTCCTGAAGTAGAATCATATAACTCAACCAGAGCTGGCAGGTGTTTAATCTGTTTAACAAACTTTAAATGATGATGACTTCACCGCCTCCCCAATAAAACCTCTTCTACTTCCTTACTCTTCATGGGATGTTAACTATAACCCAGTGCTGAACCCCACCCATCTGTTCCAGGTCTGCCAGATGTAGGGATGTGTGTTCCTGCCTCTGGGGGTAGCCCACCCCCAAGCGAGATGACAGCCAACCGTCATGTCAGTTAACACCCATGGTTAGAAGACTTTTGTGATATTTAGCCTAAAGTATTTTTCTGCAATTTAAGCTCATTACCTCTTATTGGTCCTGGAGAACAATTGGCTACTGTCCTGCTTATAGCAGCCTTTTATAGATATTCCAACATCTTAAAAACCTTCACTTTTCAACTGATAATTAAAATGGGTGTTACATTTTATTATACATGGTACAGGGCAACACTGCAGCCCTGCAACATGGGACCTTTTCACACGAGATGCCTCCACCCAGTTTCGCTGAGTGGAAGCGTTTGTGTAAACCACTTGCGGTGGGTGAGTGGGGTACGTGCGGGTGGAGGCTTCTCATGTGAAAAGGACCCATGTTGCAGGGCTGCAGTGTTGCCCTGTACCATGTATAATAAAATGTAACAGCCATTTTATCGGTGTTTGTGTCTGTGTAAAAAGGGCCAAACTCTCACTTTTCTCTCACACAGACTTGCCTCTCTGACACACATGCACAAACTCACCCACACGCAAACTCACATACTCATATTTTACACACGCACACTAACACATGTCTGCCCCATAGCTGCTTGCTTATGGATCAGTTCAGGAATTGATACACCTAACCTGGAACCTACAGCTTCAGCATAGCTTGCAAGACGCAGTCCAGCTAAATCTGAAAGAACATTTCTCAAAGCAGCAACTGCCATAGTTGAAATTCTCAAGACAACTTCCATTAGTGTTGGATCTCTATTTGTGTCCACAATCTCTATTTGTGTCCCCTCAGTTTACAAATATCACCGTAAAAAAATCAGCATGAGCACAAAGCATTTCAGTAACACAATAATAATTGCATTATCCAAAAATCCAAACCCTACACAGGGTAATGCATTGTCAATGAACGTGTCTCAGCTGATCTAGGGATGATGGTGTAACTTCCAATTTCTCTTGGGCGATGGATGGACTCGAAGCAGTGCATCTCCTGCAGAAGGCAGTTTCTCTCGGTGGAGTGGAGACTGTAGATGAAATGGCAGACTCCGTGAGCCGTGTTCAGCACTGTTATCGGCTCCTCCTTGGGGTGGGTATGCAGCGCCCTCAGGAGGCCAGGAGGAACCAGTCCCCTCGAGGATGGGGACAATGACTACAGGAGCAGCAGCTCCTCTGTGGAAAGTCCCCAGGCAGCAGGAGCAGCAGTGCAGGGGCACCAGGCAGGGGAAGGTGGGGGCAGAACCCTTTGTCTGCCCCAGCAGCAGCGCTGCCCGGCTCAGCCACACCAACATGAGCAAGGAGAGAGTGGGGAGCAGCGCTAAGGAGTCCTGCTCTGGGCAGGGCCGCCGGGAACCATCCACTTGGCTCCGTCAGGCACGACAGAGCCTGGGGTCAAGAAGCAGAAGCAGCTAGTGGGGCAGGACAAGGGGAACGCGCTGCTCATGGGCTTCTGGCAAGGAAGGGCAAGGCTCTCTCCTCAGCCAGTTCCTGCCACCAGCTGGGTTAGTCACAGGCAGCTCAGTCCCCATGCTGCACCAAGGAGACTTCTCTCAGGAGCAGCAGCGATGGCACAACCCTCCTCCTCCAGCACCGGCCCCGCACTTCAGTGAGAAACCCCCCTCGCTCCTCGGAACACACTGGGCTTGGCAACAAGGAGCCGACTCCACTGCAGCTGAGAGAGGCGGCTTTCCCCACCCCCACCCCCACTACGCTGACACACAGCAGTCACATTTCTTTCTCTCATGCACAGACACATACAGAGATTCACACACTCGTCTGGGGTTGGGAAGGAATGGTCCCGTCATCTACGCCTCCACCACTCAATTGTACTTCAAACTCCCCACACTGCTGCTGCATGTGCACATGCTGGGACTAGGTGGTCATTTTCATAGTCTACCATGCTGGGAAATGTAGTCTCCGCATGCTAGATTAGGAAGAGGGTCCAAGGTAAAAGGCGCAGTGGCAGCCCAGGTTGCTTGGACCCCACGGCACACTATAAGCAAGCAAACGAGCGAGTGGGCAGTATCCGTTCCTCCACCCTCACTTTGCTACCGCAGCACGGAGCAGCCTAGCTAGTGGTAAAGGCGTTGTATATTCGACACTTGAATATAGCACAGTGGCATGGTGATGTTCGGCCCAGTTTGACTAGACGTTGTATATGCAGCCTGTATCTTCTCATGTTATCAGCCTCCTCCCCCCTACCCAACACAAGACAGATGTTTTTCAAAGTGCGCATGTGCAACTTAAGGATTTCTTCTATTCATTTTAATATGATCGTTTTTTTCTATCTAACTTTTTATTTACAAGACCATAACATCCCAAAATTACCATCAATTACCTGATGTTAAACTTTAATTTTCTATTTCATTCACTTTTACTAAAGCCCTGAAATAAGTAATTCATCCCCTGGAACAATTTTTAGTCGCATCCCTGGACATACTCCTATGTTATAGATAGGCTGAGACTGCATAAGAACTGCTTCTCGCCTTAACTAATAGAAATGTAAGTCTCTGCTCAACATTTTCTTCTCCATGCTGACCACTTCTAGTTCCTTCATCCTAAATCTCTTGTTCACACTTGCCTTATGCAAGAAGCACGTCAGGATTTTGTATTAAATAACAAACGTGTGGTCTAAAAAGGCTGCCAGCAAACAAAAGAAAATTCTCACCTTCCCCAAGTTCAAATAAGCCTGCGTTTTATAATGGCTACAACATGCAGGGACAAGACAGTATAAGGAGGTGAGGGGAATGGAGTTTTGAAAATGTTATATTAACATCCATAAAGTGAAAAAAATCAGCCAAATTAGATGTTTATCCTTATTTATATAAACCAAATAAATTAATTTAAAAACACTTATCTATATATTTTAAGTTCTACACATAGCTATCCATCACATAAAAACATCATCCTAGCGTATTATATCATCTGTACATTTTTAATTAATAAACTTCCATTTACTTTCACTTTATTTCTTACTGATTTTGAATTTATTTCCCATTCTTCTCCCAAAGGGCTTAGAGGAGCTACAACAGAAAAAAATCAAAGAAATACAAACAAAACAACAATAAAAGTTCAACTTTAAAAAAGTTAAAAGTTAAGTTTAAAAATAATAATAAAAAGAAACTTTTCTTCCACCAAACCTCAGCACACAACCCTTAAACCCCCACCCTATCCTGCCCCATACAACCAACCCCCCACTCAGAGGGTCAGCACATAATCCTTAACCCCCCCTGCAAGCAACCCCCCGTCACAATGGGGGGGGGGGCAAAGCATAACCTTAACATGCCCTCCCGCAACCAACCTCTCCCTCTCACAGAGGGGTCAGCACATAAACCTCCCCTCTTGCCACCAAAACCCGCACGTATGTACACAGAGGGTCCAAACACACTCCCCTCTCCCACTTCAAAAGCTTGAACAGCATCCGTCTCCAGTGCTCACAGTGTCTTGCCTTATACGCTGCTGAACAGCCACACAACAGTCCGTTCTCTTAAGCAGCTGGCCACAAGCAGCTCCTCTCTGCTCCTAGAGCCTTCATGTACCTGGGGGAGATGGAGGAAACACCAGTCAGCACACAGACAGGTGGGAACCAGCAGCAAAGCTTCTACAGCAATGCCCCAGCTCCTGGAGCTGTCATATATCTGGGGGAGATGAAGGAAAAGCCAATCCGCTGCTAATATGAAATCAATGCTTCCACAATCAAACTAGTAGCAAATTGTGCTATCAGATGTTTTCTGTTAAGCCTTGCATAGCTTTCCTGTCTTGGTGAAAATGGCAAATTCTCATCTAAGCTCCTAGACAGTCATTTGCAGTCAGATACTCCTGTGTAGGTATGCGCCATGGCCTGTAGGAGGCAGTAATAAAACTTCGACTAGGCATGCTCAGTGTGGATTTTCATCACCAGTCTCTCGCTGCCGCCAAGCGAGTAGGAATAGCTTGTAGCAGCTCAAGCCTTCCTGCCTATGTTCAGCTAGTTACCAGCCCTTTGCCAGTCCCCCAAACTTATTTTCCTGCCTAGGGGCCCTGTACGAAGAAGGTGGCTGACCATGGAACTCTTCCCACCCGGGCAGAATGGGAGTGGAGAAGAGGGGACACAGCAGGATCTACCTCCATGGTACCCTGACCGTCCACTGACGTCTGCTGCAGTCCCCAACAGAGGAGAAACCCTCAGGGATGGAAAACTCTGCCCGGGACAGCAGTGCATCAACCTGCAAAGAGCACAAGATGGCGCCTGCCAGAGCAGACCCAGAAAGCATGTGAAGCCTTGACAGAGTCAGACTGCAAGGAGGATCAAAAAGATTGAAGCTCGGGCGACCCTCCAGTTCGCGGCTCTCCAGATGGCAATACTTAATAAAATTGAGCTGTCCCTGGAGAAAATGAATAGCCACCTATTCACAGAACAGCGGGACAGATCCAAGGAAAAAAAGAAACAGAAAAAAGCCCCCCTCCCCTTCTCCCTGGGGGTCCTCCTGGACGGACGGCCTTAACAGTAGGGTAGATCCCGCCACTGTCCAGTAGGAGGCAGACATAACGATTTTCACCTGGAGACTCAGGGATCTTCCTTGCTCCAGTTGTTTGTCTGCCTTAGAACCGGTAGGAAGCAGGCAAGCTGCCTCCTTGAAAAGCTTAGCAGCAAAAAAGAAAGAAAGAAAGAAAAGAAGATTGAAAGATTGTAAGAGCTCTAGGTGCCAGGGGTGGAGAAATTCCTCCCCTGTTCACCTTACCCCTTCCCTGTGAGGGGGTAGTGAGCCTACACCGGGACCCTTTCCTTTCCTACGAGCAGGGGGGTCCCGAGGAGCGGAGGGGCACATCCTGCCTAGTGGGGGGTGCGACCCGATCGGGATCTCCCGACCCGCTGACCCTCAGGAGCAGACAGCCCCCACCGCGGCAGGCAGCCCGGCTGGGCTGAAACGGACGGCGCTACACTCCCAGGTAGGGAACCAGCGCTTGGGACAGAGGAGGCCACGGGGGCCTCTAGGACGTTTTTTTCCCCCTCCCCCTCCCCCCCGCCCCCCCTGGGGGGATCAATCCGAGCTCCATTCAAGAGGGCAGTCTCGCCAGCACACCAGGGTTGCTGGTCTCCCCCGCCGCCGGGCATAGTGTTTTTCTTGGCGCGCGGCAGCCGAGAGAGGGACAAGGAATCAACGCCGCGGCCAAAACAGCGCCGCCGCTTGAGACAGAGTTCTCCTCCCCCTCCCCTTCCCCCCCGCGTGGGCAGGAACACTGATAGAGGACATGGGGGCAGCGAGCGTGAACTGGCTCAGCTGGTTTTTTGTGGTCAGCGCAGGCGCACTGGAAAGCGCGCCAAAGTAGTCCCCGCTCTCTCATTCCACGCCGCGATAGGAGAGAGGCAGGCTGGTTTTTTCAGCTTCTCTCGGTGCGGCTCAGGCCTGGATCGGAAAATGGCGGCCACAGAAGCTGCAGCTTCAGAGGAGCGAGGGAGGTCGGTGAGCCCAGCACGTTTCCCCCCCTCCGCCCCCTCCCCAGGACCCCCATATGATGGTCCTGCAACAGATCCTGGCAGAGCTCCAGCGATCTCGCGCCCCCGAGGGAAAGAAGGGATCAGCCTACAAAGGCAGTTCCAAGGGGGCAGGAAAGGAAAAGGTCCCCAGGCCCAAGCGCCCACGCAGGGCAGCTCGGCCCCTGGATTCACCATCCTCGGAAGAGGAAAACTCAGAGGAGGTGAGGTCTGCCTCCTCCTCAGACGAAGGGGGGCGTAAAAGGAAAAAACAGCCCCACAAGCAGCGCAGGGCGAGATCCTCCCCTGCAAATACTGAAAAGGAAGAGGAAGAAGAGGTCCAAGACCTTGAGGGGGGAGATGAGGAACTAGACTCAGCAGAGGAAGCAGTCTCTTCTCCGCCAGAAGAAGGGGAGCTTGAGGACACTGAGATAGAGGCCTCAACTGACCCAGACATCCAGTTCCCAATAAAATACAGGGATCAGATTATGGAGCAGGTGGTCAGTGTACTCAAACTGCAGCAAAAGAAGGAGAAAAACGAATCCTCAGACTCCTCAGAGGAGGAGGGAGGGTCAAGGCAGTACATTCCCAGGGCCAAATCCAGAGACAAGGGTATGGTTCTGGATAAGGCGTATGAAAGAATAATAAAGAAGGAATGGCAACAGCCTAACAAATTGTTCAAGCTGAACAAGGCTCAAAACTCCTTATATTCCTTCACCAAGCGCAAGGAAGCTCTGCTGACCATACCAAAGGTGGATGCAGCAGCCGCATCCCTGGCACAAAACTCGGTGTTCCCCACAGAGGGAGAGGTGTTCCCTCGCGATCCCACAGACAAGGGGATAGAATGTAATCTGAGAAGGAATTTTGAGCAGTCAGCGGCAGTACTAAAGATGGCAACCTTAACATCTTATTTTGCCAGAGCATTGATGACCTGGGTCAAGAGAGCCAGAGACCCCAAGGTCTCAATGCAAATGACCAGGATTTTGTCCACTAGGATCCAGCTGGCATACGCTTTTATCGTGGACTCCTCTACCGACATGCTGCGATGGACAGCCAGAGTAATGGCTTCAAATATAGCAGCAAGGCGCCGCCTATGGCTTCGCTCTTGGAAAGGGGACCCCACGACTAAGAACACCCTGGTGGGGGGCGCCTTCCAGGGCTCGAAGCTTTTTGGCGTGTGCCTGGATAAAGTTCTGACCGAGGCCGCGGATAAGTCGAAGAAACAGACTCTCCAAAGTGTAGGTATTACGAAGAAAAAATTTCGTCCCTACAACGCACGCCAAAGTCAGGGGAACACAAGACGCCCGTTCTTCCCCAATAGAGGACACCAAAATAAATACAGACCAAAGTGGAATAAGCAAAGAGCCCAAAATCCCAGAAACAAGCAGCACCAGGAGCGCAACAAATCGGACTCCTGACTACCAGGCCACCCCGAATCAACAAAGCCTAGGGGGCAGGCTGCAAAGATTCGCTCTCACATGGGAAAGCACCATTCAAGACTCTTGGGTCATTCAAACAATTCAGACGGGATATTCGATAGAATTCGACCGTTACCCCAGAAACTTTTATTATGCCTCTGCAAGATCAAGAAGCCCTCAAAAACACAGGGCCATGATCACAGAAATCGAAAGGCTGTTCACAATCGGGGCCATCGAGCAAGTTCCCCTAAACCAGCGGGAGACAGGGCTTTACTCGAACCTCTTCTTAGTACCAAAGAAGGGGAACGAATGGAGAGCCGTGCTCGATTTAAAACGTCTGAACAAATGCATCAAGGTGAAAAAATTCAAAATGGAGACCCTGCAGTCTATCAGGATGGCCATAAACAAAGACGAGTGGCTGACATCAATGGACCTCAAGGAGGCCTACTTACACGTACCCATTCTACAGAATCACAGACAATGGCTGAGATTCACATACGTACACCGTCACTGGCAGTACAAGGCCCTTCCTTTTGGCCTATCCACAGCCCCTCGGACATTCACCAAGATCTTGATCCCGCTCGTGGCGAACCTAAGGAAGGAGGGGATCAAGATCCATCCATACCTGGACGATATCCTTGTTCGCTCACCATCTTACGAGCAAGCGACAAAAGACACCTCCAGGGTAATAGCATACCTGCAGGAGCACGGATTCTTGATAAATTTCAAGAAGCGTAATTTAGAGCCAGTACAATCCCTCGAACGCCTGGGGGTGATAATAGACACTCGCTTATACACAATTTCGCTCAGTCCTCAAAGACAGCAGAACCTCCTAGAGCTCATCCAGCAAATAGTCCCGAGACGCAGGTCCCGATTGAAGGAGCTGGCCAGTCTTCTAGGGAACATGATCTCCTGCATGGGAATTGTGAGATGGGCCAGATTCCACACCAGGCCTCTACAGCAACTTCTGAGGCCCTGGCAGGACCTACTCACACGGGGGGAAAATCCCTGGGTGACAGTGCCAGAGATAACCAAGAAATCCTTCCAGTGGTGGTCTCACAAGGGGAGACTCAGTGCAGGAATCCCTATGATGGACCCAGACAGAATCACAGTTACAACAGACGCGAGCCTCCGCGGATGGGGAGCGCACGCACTGAACAGAGCCATACAGGGGAAATGGCTGTCTTGGGAAAAGAGACACCATATAAACTGGTTGGAACTGAGAGCGGTTTACCTAGCACTGAGAGAGCTCGCCCCATGGATCGAGGGAAAACATGTTGCTGTGTACACAGACAACACAGTAGCAAAAGCGTACATAAATCACCAGGGAGGATCAAGATCAGTAGCCCTTCATCAGCAGGCAGCGCTCCTAATCAGGTGGGCAGAGAAGCACCTGAGATCCATAAGAGCCATACACATCCCAGGCATAAGGAATATACAAGCAGACTGGTTGAGCAGGGAGAATATGGACCCGGGGGAATGGTCGCTACACCCAGCAACGTTCCAAGCCATAGTCGAGACATTCGGAATGCCGATAATGGATCTCTTTGCCTCACCATCCAACGCAAAGACAAAAAGATTCATAACCAGATTTCCTCATCCTCAAGCAGAGGACTTCGATGCCATGAATCGCAGGTGGCCGACAGGTCTTCTATACGCATTCCCGCCTTTTCCTCTGATCCACAGAACAATAGCAAAGGCCAAGAGGGAGGGCGCAGAGCTGATCCTAATCACCCCGTACTGGCCACGACGACCCTGGTTTGCAGATCTGTTAGACCTAGCACTGGAACATCCGTTCCACCTCCTGTACAGACCGGACATTCTGTCACAGGGACCAATCCTCCACAGGGACTCGTCAGGACTAAATCTAACAGCGTGGAGATTGAGAGGGAAGTCTTTAGTCAGCTAGGCTACTCTCAAAAAGTCCAAAATACTATGCTCCAGTCTAGGCGTCCGGCAACCTTGCGTATTTACCAAGGCACATGGGCACGCTTCGCGGGCTGGTGCCAGGGGAAGGGTCTGAGACCAGACAAGGCATCTGTTAAAACAATTTTGGAATTCTTACAGGTGGGCCTAGACAGAGGCCTAAAGCCCAACACCTTGAATAGACAAATGGCAGCCATAGGGAGTGTAATAGGCACAGTAAGGGGAGAAAGAATAAGCAGGCACCCTCACATCGTTCGTTTTCTTAAAGCCACAAAAATTATTTCTCCTCCGGTGAAACATCGTTTCCCCACATGGGACTTGAATTTAACCTTAAAGGCTCTGACTGGCGTTCCTTTTGAACCTCTAGACGAGGTATCGCTGTTCTATTTGTCCCTAAAGACGGCTTTCTTAATAGGGATTACAACAGCTAGGAGGATTTCAGAGCTGGGAGCACTATCTATAGAACCTCACCTTTGTGAGTTTAGGGAATCCTCCATTTGCCTCAAACTAGACCAGTCTTTTATCCCCAAAGTGAATACAGCGTTCCACAGGGATCAGGAAATCATTCTTCCTTCCTTTTGTCCGAACCCTGTGCATCCGAGAGAAAAAATTTGGCACACTCTAGACGTTACCAGGGCCCTTAGAACATATCTAAAACGCACAGCCTCCTTTAGACGATCCTCAGCATTATTTGTATCCTACGGGGTACAGAATAAAGGAAAAAAGGCCTCTAAGGCTACCATAGCAAAATGGTTATCCCTATGCATTAAAGAGGCGTATTCAGCATGGGGTAAGGTTCCTTCAAAGGGTATTTTTGCCCACTCTTTAAGGGGGGCTGCAACTTCGCAAGCATTCAGACATGCGGCGTCGTATGGAGAAATATGTAGGGCAGCGACATGGGCCTCCCTACACACTTTCACGAGGCACTATAAATTGCCCTTACAGGAATCTGCTGAAGCAGCTTTTGGAAGAAGGGTACTGCAAGCTGTTCTCTAAGAAGGGGAGGAACGGCGGCAGTATCTCTTCATGTCTCCCTCCCTTTAAATTCAGATACCCGTGGGACACCGCTTGGGTAAGTCCCTACTGTTAAGGCCGTCCGTCCAGGAGGACCCCCAGGGAGAAAGGAAAATTGGGCACTTACTTCCTGAATTTTCCTTCTACTGGGGGTCCTCCTGGACGGCCAAACCCACCCGAAATGAAGAGTAATTTTAGGGAGGACAATAATTCGATTTTTTTTTTTCAATACTTAAATAAGGAAGGAGTTCCTCGTTCACTTGGTTTATGCGAGCATTTGCCGTTTGCTTAGACTGTCATAGGTTATAAAGACTGGAAATTTAGACTCCGTCTTTTATAATTCGGCTCAACAAGTACTCGAATGACACTTTTCCAGTTGTTGTTACAGTTTATAGAAGTTCGTTAGACAGTTCAGAAGGCTGAGATACTCTGGAGCAAGGAAGATCCCTGAGTCTCCAGGTGAAAATCGTTATGTCTTCCTCCTACTGGACAGTGGCGGGATCTACCCTTCTGTTAAGGCCGTCCGTCCAGGACGACCCCCCAGTAGAAGGAAAATTCAGGAGGTAAGTGCCCAATTTTCCTTTCTAGGTGCGCTGAGTGTATTGGGGAGAGCGCAAGCACCGGGACAGGAGCCCAGACGTGTTGTTGCCCCAGGTTGTCGTTGGGCACTTGCCGGTATTGTGGAGAATCAGGGACTATGGTGCTTTCCACCTGTCGGCTCTGGTGACCCTCCGCCCTCGAACTGTGTTGATTGGCGCAGCCAGAAGGACGTGCTGACCCGGGACCTTTAAAGACCGCCACGTGGCCCATGACCGTGCCATGGGCGCACACCATTGGGCAGCGCGCCTAAGGGCTGTGTGAACAAGGGCGCGCCCTTGTGCGCACAGCCTTAGGCGCAGGCCGGGCAAGGGTGGAGGAAGCACTAAGCTAGCGCTTGTGTCCATCCCATTTGTATAGGTGTGGCATTTGTCTATTATGACCACACTCAAACGAACTAGGACGGAAGCTACCATCTCTCTGCTGACTTCTAAGAGTCCCAAACAGCGAAAGATGGAGAGCTACTTATCGCCCCTCACTTCTATTGCTTGCGACCAGAATTTTCGATTGCAAGGTGTTTCGACCACTGATGGTGCCCGCTCCCCACCAGGAGTCAGTGGAGACTCTGTGACTGATTTACACCTGCCTCCTTCTATTCCTGACTCCTCAAAGGAGGTGAGTGATTTTCCTCCTCTTGGAGGGGTGCTGTCAGGTTCTAGGGTGGCGAATTTGCCATCATGTCTTGCTGAGCATGTTTTACTTACTGCCAGGACTGTTCAATTTTTGCTCAAACGGATTGACTCTCTGAGTGTGGAGGTGGGAACTCTGTCTTCGCTGATGCAGTCTTCGACATTTCTCCCTAAGGGACCAGGAGGTTATTCCTCCTCCCTCTTCGCCCCTGCGGTTCTCTGAAGGCCCAGATGACCATTGCTCGGTGCTTATTCCCCAGCATGTTCATGTTGCCGAGACAAGCATAGTCATTAATTTGGCAGATTATGTTAGTCTCCCTTTGAATGTGATTTTTTCTGTTTTGCCATTGCCGTCTGGCAAACTTCCCTTTTGGAGCATAGAGCTGGACATTGCTGAGCATTTGAGATTAATAACTAAGAAGCCTGTGACAAGGCATGATATTATTAATGTTGAACATTTATGCATAAGTAGGAACAGATGGCTGATCAATGTGCTCTTTAATAAGCAGATGGTAGTATCCAACTTATTCCATCGTGTGCAGCTCTTAAGGGCTGCCAACGTATTTATATCTAGAGCTTTTAGCTCCAAGTCTAAAGATTCGAACTCCTACAATGAGAATCAGATCCCTTGTGGATCTGGCCTCCCCCCTAAGGGGAAAACTTCAAAACCAAGAAGTAACCAGACTCCAGGACTCCAGATTGTCCAGGGTAGGGGTGGGGGCAAGGGTAAATTGCAACAGTGTCTGTCCTTGGCTACTTCAGTTAACCTTATTGATCTAATGAATGAAACAGCAATGGAGGTTGAAAGTGGTATAGTACAGACATAGTTTCCTTGTATCAGGAAAGGGGAAGATCAAGCCCTGCGGGTCCCTAGGCCGGAGCTGCTCTTAGACCCAAAAGCTGCTATTTTACAAATGGAAAAACTTTACATTCAGCTGGAAGAGGGTAGGGCAAGCCAGGACCTGGTGTTGGGTCTTGAGTGTTGCCCCCCTATGGCTGTAGGCACAGGTGCTCTTGCTAATATTTCTAAGTCCGTGTCTAATTCTGCACAGGGGAACCGTTTGCCCGAGGCCTATAAATTTGCAGTACCAGAATGTTCCAAGGCTCCTGGAAGTCCAGACCTAGTTAACCTCGCTGACGGGGTTCCCCGGAGGGAAGTTGATTCTCTTCAGAGGGGAAAATCTCTAGAGTTAAATTTATCGTCACCCCTTAATGACTTGAGGGATGGTAAGGGGGGAGCCTTGGTACTACCGGCGGCATTTTCGCCAGAGGTTTTGAGGGCCGGCCCGATGAAATCCAGACGCTTGATAAATCACGGCTGAGTGGATTAATTTCTGACTCTGACACTTTTGCTCCCCTGATTGACCCGAGTGGACAGGAAGTGGGTATCTCAAAATAGTGAGCTGGAATATAGCGGGCTGGAACCCGGGGCTGTGGGACCCAGACCTCCACTTCCTTTAAATAACAATGACATCCTTCTATTCCAGGAAACCTGGGCCAGGGGGGCAATTAATTGTCAGGGTTTTATTGTTGCCAGCCTAAATGCTATTGCTATGTATGATAGGGGGCGGGCGAGTGGGGGTCTGGTGCTTCTTGTTAGAGAATCTTTGAATCCCACCCTCTCATTGTTAGGGAATTTTGAATCATATTTTGCCCTATGGCATTGTGTTCTGCCGCATGGACTGGAAATTCTTTTAGCTAATATTTATGTTCCTCCTGTTACTTCTCCATATTATACCGATGATATTTGGCCTTTTGTTATATCTATTGTCCAGGATGCGTACTTTAAATTTCCGGGGGCTTTTTTGATCCTAGGAGGGGATACTAATATACTTACTGGAAATCCCGCTGAGGGTTTGAATCCCTGGAACCGGAGGAATCGATAATGCCTCCTCTTAATAATTCCCTTGTTTCCAGGGATAAAGTGAAAAGCAGCAAGGCATATAGGATGACACAACTCCAAGATTCCCTAGACATAGTAGTATTGAATGGGCTACTCCTGGGCGATCTTGAGGGTCATTTTACTTATTACTCAGTTTTGGGTTCCAGTGTGATTGATTATATGCTACTTTCAACTAGCTATCTGTTCAACACCCTGGAACTGAAGGTCCTAAGGGCAACTGAAACAGAACATTCTCCGTTAGTCCTGCTCCTGCGAGTCCCCCGGGGTGCCTTATTGGACCCTCGGGCTTTGACACTCTTGCAGAACCAGAACACCTTGTTATCCTGCCCTGTTCAAAGAAGGTGGTCTGCAGAACTGGGGAATGCTTTTTTTGCCTTAGCCTCTTATAAAACAGCTCGGTCTTTGTATGAGCAAACTCGGGTTATTGGCGAGGGTTCGGTGGAAGCTTTTGAAAGCCTGATTTCAATGTTTTCCTCGTTGCTGGTGGTCGAGAAGACCCATGGGTCTAGTGGCCTTTCTCTCCCTCAGTGGTTTGATAAAACCTGCGTTAAAGAGCGTAGGTTCCTTCAGAGGGCCTCTAAGAAGCTATATATAGTTGCCCTTCGGAGACTAATAGGCGTCAAGTCTTAGATCATAGGAGGATGTACAGGGCACTTAGAGATAAGAGACTTCAATTCCAAAGACAGAAATGGTATCAATTACATCAGGCTGCTTTGAGTAATGATTCTGCCCGGTTCTGGTCTCTAATGGCAAGAATTAAGCTGGGGGACCTCCCAGCTAAAAGAGACTTTCCCTCTGCTGAAAGTTGGCAATCTCATTTTAAGGCCTTATATGCTAGGGCTAATGATCTGCCGAAGGATACTGTTCTTCACCCCCACAATAGGTTTCAGGAGTGGCAGCCGGTAGCCCCTGAGGAACTTGGTGAACTTATTGCTGGTTTGAAGAGTGGTAAGGCCCCCGGAGTTGATCATATTCCTCCGGAATTGCTAAAGTATGATCCGAATTGGTGGCGCTTTGCTGGCTCCACTTTTTACATCAATTAATTTAACTGGTTCCATCCCTGAGGCGTGGACTAAAAGCTTGGTGGTTCCGATCTATTAAAAAGGCGACTCGAGTGACCCTGCTAATTATAAACAAATCAGTCTGTTGTCTGTTATTGGGAAACTGTATGCAAAATATCTTCTTGTTAAGTTCCAGTCCTGGTTGGATGCAAATCAGATTATCTATCCCGAACAAGCAGGTTTTAGAGCGGGCCAATCCACTTTGGATCATGCCTATGCTCTTAAGTATCTATTTGCTAGATACGTATCATCTCAGAAGAAGTTCTCGCTATTCTTCTGCTTTATAGATCTCAGAGCAGCGTTTGATACAGTTGACAGAGAGCGCCTTTGGCTGAAACTTAGCGGGTCTTCCATTGATGGACGCCTGCTATTCTTGATAACCAAGCTTCACCAGGGCAATTTCTTGCAGGTACGTTCTACTAGAAATACTCTTGTACCCAACGATATTCCACTTTGTAGAGGAGTCCGGCAGGGACGTATTTTAGCCCCTGCATTGTTTAACTTTTATGTTAACAATTTAATCCCGTATATGTTGGAGAACAATTTGCACGTGCCTAAACTCGGTGTGCGGAGGCTTCCCCTTTTGCTATATGCAGACGACATTGTATTGCTTTCGATTTCTCAGGTCCGGGTCTATAAATATTTAGGGGTACTTTTTTCCTCTTCCTGTCGATGGACTGCCCATGTTGAGGCAGCTAAATTGCAGGCCCAGAGAACCTCGAATTCTATTATAGGCTTTTTTTATACTAGCAGAGAGAAGCTGGCGGACCCTGCGCTGCACCGTTTTAAGGCTAAAGTAATCCCGCAGTTGTTGTACGCCGTGGCAATCTGGGGTCTTGCTTTCTTGGATCAGCTGAAGACCTCCCAGAATAGATTTTTGCGGTCGATTCTGGGATTGCCTTCTTGTGTTCCCTAGGTTCTCTTGAGGGCTGAAGTGGCGATGCCCTCTGTTAGAGCCCTGGCCTTGGTGGCCATCCTGAAATTCTGGCTTAGGGTGGCAGTTTTTCCTTTGCCTTCATCCCTACTTTTGTCCTTTATTCCAGATTCTATTGCTGGTAACCACTGGAGTGAGCTTGTAAGTATAGAATTAGCTAGACTGGGGCTCTCTAGAGAGACCCTGATTCCACTTGGGCTTAAGGGGGCAACTGTACTGATCAAGCGACGGGTCTTTGATCAGGAACAGCAGAGAGAGCTAGCTGCTCTGACTTCACAATAGATGGCCCCGGACTATGTATTTACCACTCCTAACATGTGCTCTATGTCTTATATCACCCAGTGGCCAGAATGGTCCCTTCAAAAAGCACTGGCCCAGATGCGCTGCGGTGTTTTTCCCTCAGCTGTGCTTCAAGGCTGTTACTGGAGAGTCCCAAAGGAGGAGAGGATTTGTCCTCATTGTGATTTAATGGAGATTGAATCAGGCAAACATATGCTTCTGGTTTGTCCAAAGTTTAGATCTCTACGGAATAAATACATTGGGCCTCTTGTTGAGCGGGTACCTACGGGTTGGAATGACGACCTTCTGATTCAGTATTTGCTTGATGGCTCTGACTCTCTCCACTCGAGAGTGGTGGCTGCTTTCTGTTTCTGTATGATTTTGTATAAGCAAAGATAGGTTTTGTTTGAAGACTAAGCCTTTGTAGATGTATAATTCAATCTTTAAGATTTTATGAGCCTGTTATGGATTTTTGGTTAAGGGGTGACACGATACACTTTGAGAATGCTAATTGCAAATAGGGGTTATGATTTTGTATATTTTGAGATTTGTTTGTTGTTTGTCGATTGTTTTAGTGATTTTAGTTGTATTGTTAATATATTTGTAAAGGCCAAAATTTACCTACCTACCTACCTACCCCTCCCCTTCTAGATCACAGTCTTTCAAAGGAAGATCCAAGGCAGTAGGCAAGGGCCAGCACCCTGCAAAAAAAGGGCAGACTCATGCTGTTGAACTCTGACAAGGAGGCAGAAGTATCCCCAGACAGGAAGAACCTTGACGTCTCAAGGCATTGATCCTTTACTCTCACTCAATCATCCCCATCATAAAAAGGCTAGAAGGAGCACAGACCTCAGTATGCATTTGGTATCCAATGAGGGAGAGCAGAGCAATGTTTCTCAGGCCTTAAGTGGGACTTCAGATCAGGCAGAGGAGCCAGGCAGATCCCAGACCCTCCCACCCTTAATGAGGACTCCAGGGATCAGGGTAGAGAGTTTTAATTCTACAGAGAAGCTCTGTTCAAACATTTTAAGAGAGCCCTTCACCCCAAACAAACGGGAAGAAGAGCAATCATCTGACCCCTCAGATGAAGACTCTACCAGAGAATATCTCCCCATATCCCCTGACAGGGACAAGGGGTTTCCCCTGGACAAATCCTTTGAGCGCATAATTAGAGCAGAGTGAAAACATCCTGGCAAACCTGCCGGGCTTACCTAGTGTCAACACTATATGCGATCTCTGAAGATAAAGAGATGTTTCATATTCCCAAAGTGGATGCTGCGGCAGCATCCTTGGCACGACAACCCACTTTCCCCACAGAAGGGGATCTCTACCTAAAGGACCCTTCAGACGGGGATTGAGGCTAGTTTATGTAGGACTTTTGAGGCCTTAGCTGCAGTGTTGCGCATGGCCCTACTAAAATGGCTGTGTAAAATGGACCCAGAATTATCTAATAAAAGAACCAAAGCCCTGTCTTCCAAGATCTTCCTGGGAGTTTCCTTTTTAACAGACACTATCACATATGCAATCACATGGTCTGCAAAGTCCATGACAGCCAATGTAGCAGCATCTAGACACCTATGGCTCAGGGTCATGGAAAGCAGACTCCCATGCAAAAAACTAATTTCAGGTGCCTTTCGAGGGTGTAAGCTCTTTGGCATTTGTCTAGATAAGTTACTGGAGAAGGCCACAGATAAGGCCAAGAAGCACTCTCTCCAGCACTTTATTTCACAAAGAAAAAAATGTCAGCCCTTTAGCAAGTTGACCTACACACTGGGCATTTCATCAATGAGGGGGTAACTCATCCCACAACAGAGACTTCAGAAATCACACACACTGGCAACCACAATGCAGGTCTGTTGGGCAACCCAGGCACAAACCAAACTCGCATAACGTCAACCCCAAATCGGAGGCATGATTCTCTGGCATCCTCCCCTGGACAAGACCCACAAACAGGGGGCATCTAATCAACTTTGCTCACATCGATCGAAGCTACTACTCTATAGAGTTCTGTTGCAAACCCTCAGAACAATTACCCTATCCAGTATCAAGGAAGGCAGATAAACACGTTGCCATGATGACAGAAATAAACAAACTATCAAAAATTAGGGCTATAGAAACAGTTCCAGAGGGCATACAGACCCCAACCTATATTCAATTTTATTTTTGGTCCCAAAAAAATCAGGAAATTGGATGGCAGTTTTGGACTTAAAGCTCCTGAACAAGTCCATCCGTGTGCAACCATTTTGCATGGAAACCCAAAGATCTACCTGCAGGACCATTTCAAAAGGGGATTAGCTCACGTCAATAGATTTAGAGGAGGCGTACCTCCATATCCCCAAATGTCCAAAATACCACCAATGGCTATGCTTCTCTTACGTACAGCAACATTGGCAATATTGTGCTTTGCCGTTCGGCCTGGCATTGACTCCTCAAACTTTCAGAGGTCCTGGTAGTTCTGATAGCGGAACTCAGACTGGAAGGGATTTATGTCCATCCCTATCTGGAGGTGGAAGATTTTCCTCCCAGACACAGGCTTACCTAGACCTATGCAGGATAGTGGAATACTTGTCGTGTCAGGGTTTCATACCGAACATAGCCAAGAGCCAGATTACTCCAATCCAGTCACTAGAACATGTTGAGGTTTTAATAGACACCAAACTAAACAGTGTGTTTCTTCCTCAGCATTGCCAGGAAAAAAATCTGAACCTTAATCACTCAAAACCAATCATCACCTGTGACTGAAGACGGTTATGAGCCTTCTAGGAATACTTGTCTCCAGCATCCATCTGGTACGGATTTCACCTCAGTACTCCATGAATTCCTGGTCAGATTCCAGATCCAAATCTGTGAGGGACAGAACTTCCTCATGGAAGTACCAAATCCGGTAAAGTCATCACTAGAGTGGTGGATGTCAGCCCACCACTTTGGGGCTCCCCTAATAGAATCCGATCGAATAGGTGTGGCTCCAGGTCACACTCCCTTCACAAGGAAGCCTCTATCCTGATGTCTTGGGCAGAGAGCAATATAGAGTCTCTGAAAGCAATTCACATAAAGGGCCAAAACAACAGAAAAGCTGACATACACACTGGAACTGTGTTGGTCCACGCCTTGCTTAAGAAACTATGTTGGATGCTGGAACATCTTGTGACAATCAAAAGCCCCTACCTTGGGAGTCTACCCCCTTAGTAGTAACTAACTGCCCACTTCAGAGCTGTTGTTGTTCACGGCCACATGTGCCACACAAGCCCCCTTAACTCACAGCTCCACTCTGAACAGCAACTATAAAAGGATGGGATTGCTGTTTTCAGAACAATAGGTGAAAACAGACATGACGTTATAACCACCCTTTAACCACACCTGGTGGTTATTTATTTATGCATATTTCAGGGCTGCATAGGGCACCAATACAGCCCTGCAACATGCATAAATAACCACCAAGGGTGGTTAAAGAGTGGTTAGTGTCATGTCTGTTTTCACCCAATGTGCTATGTAAGCAAGATTTTATTTTTTTCTCAGCAGCCTTGAAATCTCCTCTAGAGAATCAACCTGTACTTCCTTATCTTTCTTGGAAATCATGATAGTTAAATAGGTGTTCTACTCCAAACTCAGCTCTGACTGCTGCCTGTGTAAACAAAGTGCTTTTATTTGGTTTGCAAAGGTGTGGCCAATTGGAGTTCTGTTGCTGGAGCACAAGGCAGAAGAGAGTCCCAGCTCTCCTACTATTAAATGTGTAAAGCTACCCTGGTCCTTCTGAGGGAAGGGCGAGATAAAAATGGAATGAAATAAATGCTGTAGTGCTAACAGCTAATGCTACTGGCTACCAATTGCATTCTGGACACAATTCAAAGTACCAGTTTTGACCTATAAAGCCCTATGACCTGGGACCTACATCATTTAATTTATTTAGATAGTTTTAAATTGAATACCCCGCCCCTCCTGCCATTAGGCAGCCTGGGGCAACTTACAATATAAAAACACAAATAAAATCAAATATAAAACATTTTTTTAAACTGCCAGAAGGAGGGCGACATTTAACACCACCACGCCCTCCCCCCCCCTCCATCATACTTGGAGATGTTACCAACCTCTTTCTCTAATAGGAATTCAGGCTGGGATTTTTTATAGTCTGGATGGGAAGTACTTTTGAGATTGTTGTAAACAAAACTAGCCCACAGCAGAAACACTGCATGCCAAACTGACACCAATGTGATAAAACCCAGCTGCAGCCATCTCAGGGAGAGACCAGGATGACAGTGGGTTATACAACAGGGAAGTTTTTAACTTCTCAGATTCACTTCTCATTGGGGAGTTAAAACCCCTTTGCTGTTGCTCACGGAGTTGCTGGAATTCTGCTTCAATTTCTTTTGCTAGCTTGTGAAAATCAAAATTTAGATAGGACAAGCAAGCCTGCAGATCAGAGGAGTCCAGCCCCGTGATTTTACTCATAGCGCTATTTGTATCCTCTTTTGCGGACTTTTGCATAGCCATCCTCTGAGAAAGAAAATACAAAGCTGGTTACCTCATTGTACTACATAAATCTCTCAGATTGTAAGCCTTAGGGCAGGGACCGTGTCTATTTTGTTACCTGTAAAGTGCCAAGTACACTGCTGGCGCTATATAAATGTTTGTTAACAATAATAATAATAATAATTATTATTATTATTAGTATAGTTTTTGTATTTATTTGTAACCTTCAGCACTTGAGTTAATAATAGTACTGATTCCAGATTGCATGCTTGGCATTGTACATAAAGATAGGGCACTAACCTCCTTGAATGTGTGGAGAAGTGCGCCCAGAGTAGGACATCATGTGGGTCCCACATATCTGAGAGTCCGCCTGTCCTTCCATGCCCCATGGTGGTCCCTGCGAGCAGCCGGGAGCCCCTCTCTGTGGGCACCATCTACTAGTCTTGTTTGTCTGACGAGAGCTCGCAGGAGGCCGGGCGTTCTCGGTTGCAGTCCTGATGCTGTGGAACTCCCTTCCCTCTGGAGGTTTGTTTGAGCCCAAGCCAGAGTGTCTTCCAGAGGCAGTGTAAGACCTTCCTGTTTGTAAGGGCATTTAGTGGGCAGGGATAAGGGATGGAGGGTTTAGTGGGTGGGTTTTGGGGGGTGGGGAGATGGTATTGGCTGGGTTTTGTAGGGGGCTGTGGGAAGTTTGGGGGGTTGTTTTTGTATTTTACTGGGTTTTTTATGGTTTGTGAGGAGCCCTGAGCCTATGGGGAGGGCAGCAAAACAATTTGAATAAATAAATAAATTAAATAAATGGAGCTGATTTACCCACAGCTCAGTGGCACAAGTGGAACAGAACCCCTGCTTTCTGACTCCCGGTCCTAGACCGTGCCACCTCTCAGCTGCAGTAGCACTGCACTCGTTTATACTCGCCAGACGGCTGCCCCAAATATAGTTAAAAGTTAGTCCTTCCCACATAAAAAGCATTTTAAAATCAGAGCTACTATAGTTACACTACTACGCTGTGTCATACTTCACCTATGAACATCCCTTATTAGAACCTGGGGATGTGGCAAGGTTTGTGCAATATTACTGAACTTAAACACAAAGTTTTACCAAGTTTCCAATATTTGAAATACGGAAATACATATTTCCTGTGATGGCAGTTCTCACAAAGATATCCTGGTAACTGGTGCTGAGAACAGTGCTCATTCCTGTAATCCCACACACCATCAATTTCCATTCCAAAGGTAGTTGCAGTTCTGTAAAAAGGGAAGTTATTCAGAGATTAGAGCGAGAGGGGGTGGGTGAAAGTTTGTCTATCTGCCTATTTACAGTTTCAGAAGGAAACTTCTGCCTTTTATAGAAATGCATTGGCATGTTGAGCATGTGTAGAAACACTGGGTGCAGTCTTCCACCCATTGACTTTAATGATTGAGGATTGCACCCTCTGCTTCATTCACATTGCCAAGATGGAATTTTATGAGGAAAAAATATGATTTCATAGCTATTTATAGCAACAATGATCAAAAATGGCTAGTGTATCTGTTTAAGTAACATGCCTAGGAAACAGAGAAATCATATGTTGATTTATATGCTAGCAATCAATTACAGTAGTTGCAACTGCATGCACAGGTAAGAATGTGTGTCTGGAAATCTTGTCTCCTTGCAGAGTGATTACCCTAGCATACCTCCCCGATTTCCCAGAAACAATCATGGCATGGCAGTGTGAGCAAAAAAATTAGAGTAAAGGACACGAAGAACCACTCATATAGGAAACCTATACCGCTGTTGGAATTAATTCCTCAATGCATATATCATCAGTCTCAGGATTTTTACCATAACATTTTTTCAACAGTAAACAAGTAGGCACCAAAGTTGTGTAGTATGCAGATAGCTTTGAAAATGTAAAGCAAGGAGCACTTGATAGGTATGTACTCCAGGAAGTACAACAAAATAGGCTATTTTTGTGTCCCTAATAAACCATAATGAGTAGAACCAAGAGACGAGTGGTTCTACCAAGTACTAGGAAAAACAACTGCAGAAAATAGGTTTCAGCTGCAGATATAAACATCATTCTGTATAAATGATTCTATACCAAGTGTAATAGCAACCATTTACTGCCTTCCTGGTGCATGATTAGAAGTTTAGAGAACTGCTTGTCACAATATCACCATCATGAATTTAGATGAAAAAATAACATTCTGTCAGTCTCCCGAATAAAACCACAAATGGTAAATAGTCTCAAATTAATTTGCAGGAAGTAAAAAGTGCCATTGAACATTAACCTCTAGCCTGCTGATACCACTGAGCAAAACAGACAAACATCACTTTTGCTATGTAGCAGTCAGTCTGCATAGACTGAGTTGTTCTGACAGGCTCAAAGGCTGCTGATCCTGCTGCAAAAAGTCTTAGACTAAAGATGGGGATATAAATATTTTTTCACTTAAATTGAGAGCACATTTTCCAGTCCAGAGACACACTATTATGTGAAAGGGGAAGATTGTACAAAAAGCTGGAAATAGTAATTTCCCTCCTGGAAAGAGCTTGTAAGTGGCAATTTTCTCTGCAGATATCGGCATTCAGAATCCATGAAAAACAACTTGTAATCTTTTTCCATTTCTTATAATATTACTTATCCAGTGGTTTTTGTCCACTTGTCCCTAGCTTTTCTTGTTCTGTTCATCTTAGAGTCCCCATGTTTTCAATTGGAAAGGATTTCATAAAATGGTTTGGCCACTGTATAATGGCAGACAATAGACGTCTAATAAATCCCCTGTAATACCTAATGAAACCAAACTAATGAAATAACAAAGCCAGTTTCTTCTTTACTACCCTTAGAAGGAATTCTCTCTTTTGAAGCCTGCTCTGCATTTATGTCTTTTGGGTTCATTTTATAACCCTCAGATAATAGCTCCCATAATATCACACCTCCTCCTTGAACAAGTCACATTTTCTTAGGGATATTGTGATGCTACTACTTGTCTGATATACTTAGCATGATCCCTGAAATTCTTGCTGCATACAAGCACATCATTAGGGTAAGGTATGCAGATTATACATCTCTCAGATCTTCATGCAGAGCTGGAATGCTGTGCAAGTGAGACCAAAAGGAATGCAACCCCCCTTTTTCATTATTTATTTATATAGTGAAGCAATGTACCTGGCACTGTACAATTGGTTAGAGACAGGTCCCCACGCCAAGGAACTTACAGTCTAGGAAAAGCAAGGGAAAGGAGAACACAGGGAGAAAGACATTCACGAAGTTGAGATGTCACAGGTGCATAGGCTTAGCTTAGTTACAGGGGTGGAGGAGGAGACCCGGAAATATAGGTCACAGTAAAAGGAGCATCACTCAGCAATCTGTGGGAGGGAGCAGCTAGGGAAAGCCTAACAGAAAAGGTAGGTTTTTAGGAGGGATCTGAAGTCTGCATAAGCCCCAGGGATGAGGAATGCTCTTAAATGCACTCTCCATTTCAAAATCCATGATGGAAATTTTTTTCTGGACCCAAATCAGAGGACTATGTATCTACATGTAATCCTCACGATCCGAGGACCATAGAATGAAATCTAACCCTAAGGATTCCTAGATTTCTCAGTATATCTGGTCTATATGGACTACTTGTTTAATTCTCTGTAGTCTAGACCCTGCCACAATGTGCCATTTCCCCCCTATCTCAGACAAGTGAATGATATAGCAGCTTTGATTGATCTGCATCATACCAACGACATTCTTTATGTAGCTCTTCATTATACAATGGTCAAGACACGTTCTCCAGATTAGAAACTTTAAAAAAACAGAAGTTTAATATCCTTCATCAAAGTTTCAATACATCCTGCATGAAAACAATCTTTTGCAATACTGCACTCTTTGCATAGCGTTTCTCTGGCAATTCCGTCCCAGCCTAGAATAGAATCACAGGGCTGAAAGTAACCCCAAAGGTTGTCCAGTTCAGCCTCCTGCCACCAAGCAGGATCCACTGTATCTATATCTATACCATCCCTGAAAGAAAGAGGTCTGTCTAAGCAATTTTAAAGGCCTCTAGCACTGGGGACTCCACACCTTCTCTTGGCATATTGCACCACTGTCCTAGTAGTTTGAAAAATCTTCCTGTTTAGCCTAAATCTCTACTCCTTCCATTTAAACCCATCTCTGGTCCTACTCTCAGAATCCAGAGAGAACAACTGGGCACTATTTGGCTTGTAGCAGCCTTTTATGTATTTGTAAACTGTACTCATGCCTCCCCACCCCACACACATGTATGCTCTCTCCCTCTCACACACACCCTTTTATCTTTTTTTCAAAGCTAAACATTCCAAGTTCCTTCATCATCTGAGGATTTCCTTCCATTCCCTTTATCGTCTTTCTTGCTCTCCTCTGAACCCTCTACAGTTTGTCAGTATTATAGTACTGCAGTGCTCCCGCTATCCTATAGTTAAGATAGAGAGCCCTTTCTTACAAGCCAAACTTTCTTACAGGTTTCTTACAAAACTTAATTATTCTAGTGATCTTTCCCCACAAATATCATTGCTTCCTGCCCCAGGAGAAACAAAGGTTTGTCCCCTGTGCCAACAGCCACTTGTAAACGTCAGTATTCTTCCTGGTTGTCCTAACCTGCTGGACGCTTTCCTCTCCTGATAGACTGAACACAGGACCAGCAGAAAGATGAGCATAACATCACTGCTATTTGGTGCTACTTTTCTAAAGAAGATTGCATTGATTGTGAGGGAGGGCTGGTCAGCCAGACCATCTTTGTCAGTTCACAGATTAACTGTGTAGATTGCAGAACTATCAGAAAAATACCACCAGTCATACTTAGACCACTTTCAGACCTCCCACCCCCACCCCAGCATACATATTCTGGCTGCAGGGGGGGGGGGGCGGGGGAATGCACAGCCAGAATATGCACGGGGATCGGCCGATCTGAAAGCCCCCCCACCCCCACAGCTTTGCTGGCAGACACGCGCAGGGATGCAGAGCTCGATGTAAAATGAAGCCAATGTAAAAGCTGATTATCCATCTAAGAGACCAACCAGCTACGAGTCTATGCTATTACAGACTGATGCGCAAGATTTGGCATTGGGGGAGGTTCTTAGAGCCCAGTGTTTTTTAATCAGTGAAACTGTTCCTTCGCTCTTTGCAGGTATTACTGGAATGAGTGATTCCTTACTACAGGTTAAATCACAAATAACTGAAATTATTACTAAACTAAAATTTTTAGACCTTAGTAGTTCTTTCTACATGGCTTCTTCCGCCTGTACCTTTGTAAGAGATCCCATCTCTCATACCATCTTAAATAAGTAGAGCAGAGACGTTGGTTCCCCACGCATCAAGTTTAGACTCTGGGCTTTGGTGTTTTGTGACTAATTGCCTTCTGGCCCTGAAGAGGTGAGGGGTAAGGAGAGACTGTGTGTTCGTTGAGTGACCATCTGTTCCCCTCGGAGGGTGTAGTAGGCACGAGTGGCTGGGGTTCGTGGGAAGGTGAAAATATGCCCCCAAAAAATAAGAGGGGTCCTCCCCTCATAAGGCCTCAGTCCCCTCCGCAGAAACAGAGGAAAATGGACAGCTTCTATGCTATGGCCAATCGATACAGCGCTGTGGCCAATAGCTCAGTGATATCCTCACCACAGCTACCATTGGGCTGCGTAGGGGAGGA
>QEPC01000724.1:2432713-2447224 GCA_003113815.1 Sphenodon punctatus
TCCATTAGCAGCTATTAGCCAGATAGGATTAGGGAACAAAACCCTTTACTGTCGGGAGCCTGGGGATGACCCACAGGGAATGGATAGCATGGTGACCTGTTGGGTGCTTCTCCCAGGCCCCCGTGACTGGCCACTGTCCAAGACAGGATGCCGCGCTCGATGGACCATTGGTCTAACCCAGTATGGCACTTATGTTCTTATGTTAAGCTTCTATGGGCAAAATTATCCTCTACAAATATGGACAGAAGATTGTACCAAATAAATCAATCACTTTACTCCAATACTCAGCTGAGAGTTAGATTCTCTCCGAGAGGGCATCTCACAGATGTGATACCTGCTACAAATGGGGTGAAACAGGGCTGTGTCCTGGCTCCCTTTTTAATTTTTTTATAAATGAAATAGTTTCAGAACTTAACAGCAATTTGTTCTTTCTGGTTGCTGTACAAAATAGGCACCTGTCAATATTGCTCTACGCAGATGATATGTTTTTAGTCTCCAATGCTAGGTTGGGCTTGAAGCGTTCTGTAAAACAAGCCACCTTTTAATTAACTGTGAGAAAACTAAAGTTCTTGTAGAAGCCAAAAGATTTCATCAATTTAACTGGGTCCTTGGCAATGTCAAGTTAGAACAAGTTAAATTTTATCGATATTTGGGGTTGACTTTTTCTGCTTTTGGCACATGGTCCAAACATGCTGACCATATGAAAATTAAGATGGACCAATCTATAGGTGGACTCTTAAAATTTTGGAGAACAGATGGCGGGAAACCCTGCCTTAAAACTGCTTGATATGAAAGCCAGTCCCCAAGCCCTTTATGGTGCGGAGGTTTGGGGCCCCTCCTAAGATCTAAGATGAAGTTCTTTCAAAATCGGTTTCTCCAAGCAATTCTTTCTGTGCCTAAGAGCTCGCCGGCTGCCCTTGTGTGGCTAGAAACAGGTGTATTACCTGTGGAGGTAAATTAGATCTGGCCCAGATCTCCTTGTGGCTAAGGGTGCGGAGCATGACTGAGGATAGATTACCAAACCTCTGTCTTGCAGAACCAGACTCTACACTGTCCACGTTTTTGTGGTACAAAAAATTTACTCCTTCGGTTGTTGGGGCAATCTATGGAAGCTCTGACTCCCCTCTCCAATTCTTGAATTAAATCCCTGATTGTGAGACAACTGATGGATTTAGCAATCGCCAAAGACAGACGAAAGATTGAAAAAATTAAAATCTGTCCTCTATATTTTAAGATAATCCCGGAAAGAGAACTCTGTCTTAGTGCTTTGGACAATTCGTACCTAAGAAGGGCTTTAATATTGCTTAGGTTTGACCTTATCCCCTCCAGGGTGTTTAACACGAGGAGAAATGGGCTTCCTTACTCCTCTAGATTATGCAGTTGTTCTCTGAACCAAATTGAAGACTTGCTCCATCTGCTATTTATCTGCCCCCCCACAGAAATATCACCATAGATTTTTGGCTGCTGCACTTCAAAATAGATCATTGACTTCCCCAGCAGTTGCTAATCTTTTTGCTCTCAGTAGATGACTGTTATGATGCATGCTCTTGCTAATATGGCCAAGGCCCTAATCAAAAGAAATTGATCATCTTTATATAGTAGGTTTATTAGATATTCATTTTTTGTTTTTTAATTTAATTGTATGATTAGTATGTGTATTTGATTTGTTTAAATTTTATGTGTTTTTCATTTACCGTAATATTGTTGCTTCAGCTTATTTACATGGTAACGTTTGTTGTTTCAACCTTTGGTTAAGACAATTACTAAAATGTTATTAATTATTATTATTATTTATTATTATTATTAACCAGTTTAAGGAAAAGGTTTAACTCTCTGGAAAAATACCAGCTTACCCCTAACCCAGTAAAAGCAAACAAAAAGGAGACCCCTCCCATCAGTAGGTGACGGCAAGGAGGACCCTCTGATAAATTGCAAACCTGTTGAGAATGTGATCACTCGATTGACTGAAAATAAAATTAGAAAAAAATACTGATTGCTCAACTGGCTGGAAATAAAGGATCAAATTGGTTGAAAAAGATTAAAAAGGGGAGGAAAAACTATGTAATTGCTGACAACAAAAGGAAGGCCATGAGCAGCTAAGTAGTATAAAACCTGGGGGAAATGGACCCTTCTTTGGACACTCAACCTCCCCGACCAACACCTTCCTGAGGAGACAGACGGGAGGGTCCCCAGCTCTACCAAAAGAGGAACCGCCGTTCTTCTGGGTCTTGCTGCATTACATTGACGGGGTGAGGAAAAACTGCTTTGCTACTTTGCATAGATTGAAAGTCTTAGGGCAGACAAAGACGAGGCTGGAAATACTGCTTTGCTATTTCACATATTAGAGATTGTGAGCTAATTTAGAGACAGGAAAATAAAGCAACTGTTATATGCACAGCAAGTGTTTTTGTGGAATTTTTGTGCACCTATATCTATACAGACAAAGGAGGTACCATTGCTAAAATTTGGGGTGACAATTCAAATGATCCATACCCCCCCAAGGACTTGGGGTAACATCTGTCTCTGGACCAATTATAAATCTGTCACCAGACCAAGTTAATTCTTGTATTCAATGGATCACTAATATCAAATGTATTTGCATTATTTTTGTTACAAATTATGAAACAATGAAAACAGTACCAGGAACACAAACTTACATTTTATTCAAAGCAACTCCCACATACATTAAAGGCTTTTTAAGCAAGTGATTGAAATAAGCCCAATGGTGTAGTTATGTTTACAAATATTAAAACAGAATGAGAAATAACAAATCCAATTTAATATATTTACTGAACTGTCTCTTCCTTCCAGTTTTTATTTTCACTGCTTTCATATAGGTGTTTCCTCTTCTTGATAAGCTGCTTTGCTTGAGGCCATGTCTGTCTCTTTGTACAGGAATGGGCAAGTTGGCTCGTCTGTAGAGATGATTCTGTTTCATATACATGGAGGTGCAGGATGCTTGTGAATGCAGCCAGGACAGCAATGTAGAGAATCATGAACAAACAGGTCACATTCCACACAAAACACACTCTGGCATACTTTACAAATATAAACCTGTGTAGAAAGATAGATTGTAAAGGTAGATTGTAAAAACAAAAAAACCATTTTGCTGAAGCACTAAAGATGGTAGTTGCCTCGCGTACAGTGGAGGATCGTAAATACACTTTATATTTACATTGTAAGATTCCACTAAAATAAGGATTCCAGCATGAAAATATACTTTTCAGATTAAACCTGATCTTAATACAGATAACCTTTAAAATATGTTTATTTAAAAAAACCAAAGCATTGCCTTTCTTCTCCTTCTCTCAGAAGATTACTGTTACCATAGCACTACCTGGTTTTTGTGGTTCTGCAAACACTGCCATTCTTGGAGAGAATATCTTGGAAGTAATGGGCGAGGCCACATGAGCAGCAAGGGCTCAATCCCTGCATGGCCCTGTGACAGGCAATTGCTGCCGCCGCCACTGTGGGGCAAGCGTGGGGAAGCAGGGCTAGCTGGGTCCTGTCAGAGCCACCGCCACAGCGGACCGTAGTACCAGCCAAACGAGCACGTGCCCAGACCTGCCTCCCTCCCTTCGGCCAGACTAAAATCCCATCCCCGGCCATGATGTGGCCACGGGCAACAGCAACCGCCGCTCGCAGCCCCGCCATGGAGCTCGCCATCCAGCAGGGCAAAAGAGGCCCAGCCACACCCTGGGAAGCCTGCTGCTCCGCAACGCGTTTTGGGATTTCCCCAAGGACATGTTGTGTAGCAGGCAGCTGTTTGCCCTGCCCCAGAAGGAACACCTGGCAGCCGCCAGCCACATGATGTGCTGCATCGCATAGCCCGGATGCCCAGGCAGGGTTAAGGCTACCCAGGGCATGGTCGCCTACCTTGCCTGTCTCATGTGGCTGCACCCAATGGTTCTAGTTTCAGATATACCTTATCCCAACTCCCTATATCACAACTGCACACTTTCAAATAGCTTTCCTTGATAAGTTTGTGCTATTGTTTTATACTAAAAGACTTTTCACTAAAATACAAGCTAAAAAACACCAACTAAGAATTGTCAAAGAGATTCGGGGGAGGGGGAATGCTTTCAGCCTGAGAGTCACGCAAGGCCCATGGATATTTTCTTTTTATTTGGTTCCTTTCCAATTCCTGGATCTTGCCCGTGGACCCAGTTGCTACTCTCAAGCACAGAAAGAGGTAGCTCGGGGAAAGGGAGTGAACATGAAAGCATGCATTCAAGGATAGTGGATGGATACATGGGGTGCAAACTAACATGAAGATGCTGAAGCGTTTCCATGGACTTATCTAGTCTGGAGCTGGACCAGCACTGCGGTCGGGATCCAGCCAGGCCCCCGAACTGACATGCTGGGTGGCCATGGTGGCCAATGAGAGCTGCCATGGCACCCAGACCTGGCGGTGCACCACACCGCAGCGAGTAAAGCAGGCTTTCAAACGTGAACGCCCACTTTCCTCCCAGTCGGGCAGCGGGATCCTGACTGTGGTGAAAGCTAGCCCGAGCTGGGACTTGGGAACTTCCCCAAGTCACAGCCCGGACTAGCCCCCCCCATGATTGGCAAGTAGCCTGTTCAAATATCTGGCACATGCATTTCAAAGTGATGGTGGCATCCAGGTTAAACCGCACTAAAGCATGTTAAACCAGGCTACCGTCACATTTGAAAGCAGCAATGGTATAGATACATTATGGGAACACTCCCCTTGCTTCCCCCACCCTTACTTTGATCTGGTCTTTACAGTTCATTAATTTTCATTATGGCCCACGGAAGGAAAAGAGTTCCTCACCCTGGTCTAGATTGCTAAGATATTAAAAACTCAATACAGACTGCATTTACAGGTCCGTAGAGATAAGAATCTTATTTGAAAATCCTTGTAGTTTTCTGTCATTTAACTGTACCTCTCCATGGGCACCCACCCCTTTGCCCCCAAAGGGCAAACTTTTAATTCTGAATTCCAAGAATGAGAATTTGGTTTGGACAACATTGTCTTCTTTACACATTAATTTTTGGAGGCCTTCCCAAAGGATGTAAAACATAACACAATTTGTATATTTAAGACTCAGACTTACATGTTGATCTTTAATTTCGCCTTGGCAGCCTTGACAATAACTAAGTAAAAAAAAATTATTTTAAAAATAAAAACAAGTAAAAGGGGTATATGTAAATAAACACATTTTATAGTCGTTACCGCAATTGTAATTTGCTAATTGCTTCTATGAAGGTCACAAGTAATTTAAAAAAAAAATCTCAGTCATTTCACAAAACACTTCAAACTCCCATTAATAGAAATTGGCGATGCCTCTGATGCAAAGGAAGTGATCACACACCCTCAACCATGCAATAGTCCAACAAGAACTAAAGAAACCAACATTTGGGACTGGACGCCTTACAAACTACCACCCAGTGTGTCTAATCCCCTTTC
Source organism: Sphenodon punctatus (assembly GCA_003113815.1). Lineage (NCBI taxonomy): Eukaryota > Metazoa > Chordata > Lepidosauria > Sphenodontia > Sphenodontidae > Sphenodon > Sphenodon punctatus. The sequence continues at coordinate 2,438,145 of QEPC01000724.1, forward strand.
CTAAGGTCATGTTCAAATGAAACACTGACAGCAAGAGACTTCGTCACATAGCATTTTGCTTTTCAAGGAAAAGGCAAAAAATACATGTAATCAATAAGCTGAAGAACAAGTAGCAACTTGCTCTAGGGCAATTTACTTTCTCTGGGATACAGTCCTGCTTGGGCTAAAAGTTTCATCCTGAGCCCGACTGCTTTGGACCCAATCTACACCTGTGGCCAGCACAACCAGAATTTTCAGAGCCTAGGCCCAGATGTGACTGTGGGTGGACCCACCCTCACGAACCTCAGGGATGTCAGTTGGCAAAGAGGTGCGGATACAGTGTTTCGACATCTCTGTCCAATGTGCCGTTGTCCATTACATAATACTATGACATCATGCTGCTCGGGAGGGGGGGCTCCCACTGATGGAAAGTCTGGTCTGGCCCAAGCTCATGAGATCTGAGCCGACAGTTGATCTTGTTGGGCTTGAGTCATGTTGCAGAACTTGACTTGGAAACAACTGCCAATTGACTCTGGGGCAGCATTGTCTCTCTGGCTGCAAAACTGCTGATCTTGAACAAAGGCACCTTGCTCTGGGTAACTATTTCAAGTGACCATGCCCTCAACAAGCTAATCAGAACCTGGCAGTAAGCAGCCTCAATGCCACCTAGTAGTTCCAGTCGTTAGGCAAGGACCCAGGCAGAACTGAGACTGCTTTTTGCCAGACCTCCTTCTGCCTGCAAACAAGTCAAACCTTTTTCCTGACTACCTGCTATATTCCACCACCTCTCCAGCTGACCAGGGCTTGTAAGATTTTTAAGACCTTAAACTTTGGCCCTATTTGCTCTGCATAGATAAGAGGCCCCTACAGCTTTTAATAAAAATAGGGAGTGTACCCCAATGTCTCTTTGGCCTCAATTTTCCCCTAACATGGTGTGGTCCTCTATAGGAAAGGATGTTTAGGATTTCTATATATAGAGCCCCGTTATAATGCTTATTGCCATTCGTTTTCAGGTATTCATGTTACCTATAATGCTCTATGCTTATCCCAAGTAAAAAAACCTAACTTTTGTATAACCTTACTATGTGCCAGACAGACAGAAGACTTGCTAATAGGAGGTATTAAAGTGGAAGTTATAGTGTACATAGCTGGGTTTTAAGATCCTGAGATTCCTACTTCCAACTAGACTCAGGTGCAAATGTAAGGGCTTGGAAGGATCTATTTTCCTAGGCAGCAAGGAAGGTAGGTTCAGTTGAAAAATAGGTACCAACAGGAACATACTGGCACCAGCTTGGGAGTTATTACTTCGGGTACATGTAGCTGGATCTGGAATTATAGTGCAGAAAACTGATGAGATGTTATCAACATTGTGTAACCCCGTTTGTATCATGTTATGAAAGTAAGAGTGACAGGGAAGTACTTGTTACTTTAGCCTGTCTGACCTGGAGCCAACCTGGATCTAAGATCTAACCAAACTGTGATTAAATTAATCAGTATTAAAATCATATGTAACCATGTGTGTCTCCTCTTGCAGTAAGCTGTTCCAAAATACGGCTTCTTTCTTGTATAGCAAATTGGACTAGAATAATCTTGTTAAAAATCCCATGGTGCAGCTGGCCCTTGACTCCTAAATTTTAATACACCTGAATCTTTGAGAAATCACAGATTACATAGTTTTAAAGTATTTTGCGATCTTCAGGATGAGGAGGGCTACTTTAGTGTGAAGTGTTAAATTACAGGCTCTAGCATTAATCTGAAAGGGTCTCAGACCACTTTCAGACATTCCCCCCCAAACCCACATATTCTGGCTGGGGGGGGGGCGCAGCCAGGATATGCGTGGGGATCGGCTGGTCTAAAAGCGCCCCCCCGCGCGGCTTTGCCGGCAGACACGGCAGGGATGCAGAGCAGGAAATCAAGCTCTGCATCCCTGTGTATGTCTGCCGGCAACGCAGCACAGGGGGCTGGGGGGGGGAAAGGGGGGGCTTTCAGACCAGCCGATCCCCACACATATCCTGGCTGCGCTTCCCCTCCCCCCCCAGCCAGAATATGCATGGGGGGAGAAGGTCTGAAAGCGGCCTAAGAGAAGCTCTAGAAGAAACCAAATGTGTTAAGTATACTTCAGACAAACAAGCAGTCTTTTGCAGAAGAGCCCAAGTGCTTAATTCTGTTCCTACAGAAGTTCATAGAGAAATCCCCACTTATTCTCAAGTCAGATGAACTATGCATTAAGTTGGTAATGGAGGTTACAGTAAGAAGAGTTCACTCTCAGCTAGATGTGTGTTCTTCAGAATAGGCTCCTACTGTGCACTCATCACCATGGATCTGTACATCTGTTCATGACGTTGGAATCATAACCATTCAAAGACATAATTTTCTAAAGGATGGAGCACTAGACTTAGAGCATAAAGTTTCCACAAATTAAATTTTTAAGATGTTATACCAAGATTCCTTTTTGTTCCATATAAAAAAAACCCAAACACCTAGTGCACCTTCTCTTTTAAGCCAATACAACAATTAGACAAGGATCAGTAGGGCATGGTGGTGTTGCTGACAAACCAACTTATTTTCTTTGGCAAAATTAACTGCTCATATGAAGGTTATCTTACTTAAACCAAAAAACCCACCCCAGAATCTCTAAGGGTTTACAGCAGACATTATTTGCATACCGTTCTCCTTGATACTCTCCCAGCAGGACCTCCTGAAATGCATCCAAAGGAAACAGGTGATGATAAGAGCGAGCCAGATGGGGTGCAGACACTAATGTAAGACCTAAACACATTCAAAGATGTATTTTTAAAATCATTTACTTGAAGATCATCATTCAAAAGCTACACTCTACGTAAACAGCCTACATAGTAAGTAGCTTCACGCTAATTTTTGTTTTACTACTCACCACAAGTTTTGCATTCCACTGGGAGTTCACAGTATTTTGCTCGACACTGGGGGCAAAAATATCCACACAATGTCAGACCTGGATCACTGTTATTTTCTAAGTGCCTGTGGAGTGGAGAAAAGTTATAACACTCTTTTTTGAAACCAATACAAAGATGTTTTGAAGAACTAGCACAGACATTTTTATGGTGCGAACTGAAGTTAAACATGAGAGCCAGTGAGATAGCTAACCTACCTCACAGGGTTGTTCTGGGGATTAAAAAGTTGTGTTAAATTGTTCTATTTGAAGCTCTCCGAGTGTCATGGCAGCGGAGCACTATATAAAAATAAATTATTATTATTATGTACAGTGTGGTGTGGCTCACTTGTTTGAGACATTTGGATTTTTCTTACAGTGATTGTTCCCTGTTATTTCAGGCATCCATGTGCTCTGGCCATCCTGATCTGTACTTGTGGCAGATCTTTGTAATTGGTTCAGTTTCTTGTCAGAAAGCTTTCTCTCTCTGTGGACAGTTTGAGCATGGTAGTTTCCTCACTGGTGCAAGGGGATGTAACAGAGGACTCTTGGGGTTCCTTCCAGCTCTAGAATTCTGACTCTCTGACTGCTTTCCAGCGTTACCTGGCCCGGCAAAACTCCCGGCACGGAATCTCACAGCTGGGAATCTTGCATTTATCTCCAAACGTGGGCAAAGGGGTAAAAACGTCATCATCCGGTTCCCCCGGCATTTTCTCTTACATATGACAGGGCTGGATTTTGACCCCTATCAATTTTAAGAGAAAATGCCAAGGACCCGGCTGATGACATTTTTAGCCCCGTGCCCACATTCTGAGATAAATGCAAGATTCCCAGCTGTGAGATCCTGCGCCGGGAAGTTCACCGGGCAAGGTAACATGGGCAAGCAGCCTATGAGGGGAAAAAAATGGGACTTTCAGGCACCAGGATTTCAAGTAGGAAAGCCTGCCAACAAACCATGAACAAAAAGCCATAGTAAATAATTACAGAATAAGTGCCATGTAACTATTTACCATGGATTGTCTTTGACATTCAGCACTTGACATTATGATAGCTGGAAGTACCTCAAGTTTATTGTTAAATATAATTTGTGTTCCTTTCAGTGATAATACAGTGCATTCTAAGCTTGTCTAGATAATGTAGGATTCGTGTCTGAAGGCAAAAGCACATTTTACTTACGCCATGCTAAAAGATGGCTTTGCATCCAGGTCAGACAGAGATGCAATGGTATGCTGAGGGAAGCCTAAGAAGCAAAAATAATAATAATAATTAATGAAGATGTTATCCCATCATTATACAAACTTATTACATACAACAAAAGTAGACATGACCTTCCAATTTTGCCCATTCATGGGCCAGATGAAAAGATGGGGGTAAGCACTTAGATCTCACACATCTGAGAGGGGACAAATTTACTTATAAATGGCTTTCCCCATTTCCAGTTCTACATCCTGCATTGCTTCCCCCTACTGAACACTCTTTTCTGTACATTTTAACACAAGATTGAAACTAACTAAAATCTCAAAATAGGGTGGAGGAGACAGAACGTAGGAAAGGAAACGTACAGTGTGCTAATGGTGCAGACATTAAAGGAAAAAAACTGTGTAATGAAAAGATCTCAGTGACATGAAAACCGACTGCTCAGTGTAATATTTTCTGAAGAAACTACAAGTTCCCAGTCCTCCTTAGTTAGCAATTTATTTTTAATAACTCACTTCTACTGAGGGAGGGCTTTTTACTGTTCCCCTGTTTCAAAAAGAAAAAAAAATCTAATGAATTAGTAGGTAAAAACCACAATCATCTGATGAATTTCCCACAAATTAATTATTTATTCATTTCCATGAAATTAAAAAGGAACATTGGGTTCTTACCTGCTGAATTTTCCTCCTGCGGGAGATCCTCCTGGATGGCCAGTCTGTAAAGTAGGGTAGATCCCCGACACTACCAATAGGAGGCAGACACAAGAAGTTTCTCCAGAGCCTGCCCAAGGGGATCTCAACCCCCTTCAGACTCCAGGTAGTTCTCAGCTCTCGTCCACACTGCAAATTGTGCTCTGGAGAGTAAACTTCTTTTCTTCACAGGAAGATTAACTTATAAAATACCGAAAAGGGAATAGTTAACGCTTCTAAACCCCCTGGTGCAACTGAGAAATTTGCAGAACTCCAAATTGAAACTAACTAGGCCCAGATGGCTGAACCGCAAGCACCTCAGAGCTACTCCTCACTCCAGGTGGGTCTGGCCATCCAGGAGGATCTCCTGCAGAAGGAAAATTCAGCAGGTAAGAACCCAATTTTCCTTTCTCCCGGGAGATCCTCCTGGATGGCCAGTCTGTAAGTAGGGACGTATCATAGCAGCATCCCCCAGAAAGTACCTCTGCGGGAGGGAAGGATGGGAGATGAACTCCTTGAGGTGCCCAGTACAGGACCCCTCTATAATACAACCTGTAGCACCCTTCCGAAAGCTGCTTCCGCTGACTCTAGCAGAAGCTTATAGTGCCTAGTAAATGAGTGCACTGAGGCCCATGTAGCTGCCCTACAAATTTCCCCATAAGAGGCTGAATTCTTAAAAGGCCTGAGAAGTAGCAGCCCCTCTAAGGGAATGTGCAAAGATTCCTTGTGGAGGAAGCTTTCCCTGTGCCTTATAGGCCTCTATGATACATAAAGATATCCGTTTAGCAATAGTAGATTTTGAGGCCTTCAGACCCAGTCTCTGGACACTATAATTAACAAACAGGGCTGAGGTCTTTCTGAAAGAAGCCATGCATTCTATGTAAATCCTTAAGGCCCTAGTGACATCCAGAGTGTGCCACACCTTCTCCAGAAGATGAGAAGGATTGGGACAAAAAGACAGGAGATTCACCTCCTGTTCCCTGTGAAAACGAGTGTCCACCTTAGAGCAAAATGCAGGATCCAGTCTAAGGATCACCGAAGAAGAACTGAACAAACATAGGCTTGGGTCTATAGATGGAGCTCCTAGTTCAGACACTCTACTCACTGATGTAATTCCTATAAGGAAGGCCACCTTAAGCGAAAGATAGTATAGCGAAGCCTCTCTAAGGGGTTTGAAGGGAACTCTGGTTAGGGCTCTGAGAACTAGGTTCAGGTGCCAGGAAGGGAACCGGTGAACCACCGGAGGGGAAATAACTCTGGATGCTCTGAGGAATCTCACAATATGGGGATGTCTGGAGATTCCATAACCCTTGCTGATAAAAAGTACGCTATTTAAAGCGGCCACCTGCTTTGGTATTTTTGCCAGTTGCCTTGATGTGGATAAAAGGGGCATCTTGAATTTCCAGCGGGTTGGCAGGCTGTGAAGGGACGAAAAGGTTTTTTGGAGGTCCCTACACTCTGGAGAGTCTGTTTCTTTGATTTATCAGCTGCATCTGTCAGAACCTTGTCGAGACAGACTCCGAACAACTTCGCCCCCTGAAAGGGTCCCCACACTAGAGTGTTCTTTGTGGTGTTGTCCCCTTTCCAAGACCTGAGCCAGAGTCTGCGCCTGGCTGCCATGTTAGAGGATGCTGCCAGGGAGGCCCGTCCGAGCATATCAGTGGAGGAGTCAGCAATGAAAGAATAGGCCAGCTGTATTTGTGTTGACAGCACCCTCGTCATCTTTTCTGAGGTTCGTGGGTCCCCGGCCCGCTTGACCCAGGTCATTAGAGCTCTGGAAAAATAGGATGTGATCATAGCTATCTTGATGACCGAGGCTCTCTCTTCAAAGTTTCACCTTAGGCTAGATTCGATACCCCTGTCTGTGGGGTCACGAGGATAGCATTCCCACTCTGTAGGAATACAGAGTTCCTGGCTAGAGATGCCGCTGCTGCGTCAACCTTGGGTATAGCCAGGAGGGGTTCCTTAGATTTTGAAAGGGAATACAGGGACAGCTGCGCCTTATTTAGTTTGTATGGTTTGTTGGGCTGTTGCCACTCTCTCCCCTTATGATCTTATTATCGGCCTTGTCTAAGACCATCCCTCTATCTCTGGAGGCTGCTCTAGGGATGTATGTGTGTTCCTCCTCCTCTGAATCTGAGGGGGCATGCTTGTCTTTTTTCTGGTGGAGGGCTTTTACTACCAGGCCAAAGATCTGGTCCCTGTACTTCGCTGGGAACTGCCTGTCCGGGTCAGAGGAAGCTTCTGGCTCCTGTTCCTCAAGCTCTCCCTCCTCAAGGGAGTAGGACCCTGCCTCTTCCTCTGAGGCCTGATAGTCTTCTGAGGCGAGACTTTCATGATCGCCCCCGACCTCCTCTTCATTGCTCCCCTTGGGACTCCTGTTCCCCTTTTTCTTCCTGTTCTTTCTCGGGGCTTGGTCCTCCTCAGAAGAGGGGAAGGACAAGACGTCCTCCGCGGGAGATCCTGCGGATTCAGGGGAGTCTAGGAGCCTGCGGGCCTTGCAAGGCCTTTTGGGATGGGGCAGCTTCCCCTTTCCTTGGGCTCTGGGGACAGGATCCCTGGCTTTCTTTGATCTAGGAGGGGACCTCTTCCTCTTCAATTCAGAGAGGATCTCCCTGAGGACCTCCATATGGGGGTCCTGGGCTGGGGGGTTCTGGCACGGAGGGCTTACGTTTTCCAACGCCCCCGAGGTGTTTCCTGCTCCCCCCGCCGCCTCTGACACGACATTTCCACGTCTCTTTGACATGGTCTCCTGCGTCTGTCCAAAGGAATCAGAGCAGCTGGGAACAACCGGCTTGCTCCTCCATGTGTGGGATCGGGAGAAGCCGGAAGGACTGGCTGAGACAGGGTAGGGCCGGACCGCACTGGATCCGAGTGCCCGTAGACTTGGTTCCCTGGCTGCTGCTATTGGCTGCCACGGCCCCTAGAACCGTGCACAAAAGATGAAGCTGCAGCTTGTTGCTGGGCAGAGGCTAGTCGCCGCGTGGGCTTTCTTGACTGCCCTGGCGTTGGATGCGGCCTGAGTGGGACCGCGGACCTAGTATTTAGGCCGCCCCCCCGGGGGGTGGAACCACCCCGTTCGCTCCTAATGGCAGCCGTGCCTTTTGGACCAATGGGAGCCCAGAGTCGTTCAGCGTTTGGGGGGGGGGGGGACACCGGATCCAATCCACCTCCTAGGTGACCCCACGGAGGGGGTACTGTCGGGCTCAGTGTCGTGGCAGATGCTGTCGGTCCCCGCCTCCGAGGCTCCAGTGGGTTTCGGATCCCTTAGGATCCATAGGCAGTCCCCCTCGGGGGCCGGTTATACCCGCTCTGCCCGCAGGAAAAGGGAGCGACCGGACCGTTGGCCCTGAGTCCCCTCTATCAGAGGGGGGGTGAACAGGACAAGGAATTTCTCCTCCCCTGGCACCGGGGCTCCTTCTTGCCTGATGAGGGCTGCCTGGTTCAGGGCCGGCCCCAGGCATGTGCCACATGTGCAGCCGCACATGGCCCCACGGCCAGCTGGGGCCCCGCAATTGCCTGGCTGGGCAGCAGGCTGCAGCCAGCTTCTTCCCCATTAACTGATTCTTCCTTCCTTCCCTGGCTCCAGACCCCATCCCTCACCTGCCTCTCCCTCCTAGTAGCAGAAAGTTGTAGCCTTGTAAAGAAGGTTCTTCGAGATGGGGTCTAACATTCTCACAACTGGGTTGTGCACGCTCACCCTATTCAAATAATAGACTACATGACGGTCTTGAGCTCCTCTAATATAAAAAGCACTCTCCCCCTCAGAATGACAGTTCCTTCCAACCCTTTCTAGAAATATAAGAAAAGAATTCCATGTGGGGCTGGAAGGGTGGGTGTTGTGAGAATGTTCTGAGCCATCTCAAAGAACCGTGTTTGCAAAGTAGCAACTTTCTGTTCTTCTTCGAGTGGCTCCTCACATGATATTTTTCCATGGCTCTGCCGGGTGGGGGATCCATGAGCGTGCCAGTGCATGGATGGGGCATGCACACGGCTGCACGCACATCACCACTCACCCACACCCACGTAGTAACCACTGTTTCCCCGGTTGCTCCTTGCATGGGGATGAGTGGGGGGGGTGAGTGGGAACGCGTGTTAGGCGGGCGTGCTCATACCCCCACTCACCATGGGCGCGTGCACCGCGTCGTTCACACGGGGCTCCCCCACCCATGAACACACAGAAATCTGCGTGTTCATGGCTGGGAGAGGCCCATGTAAAAAGGGCCACATTCTCACAACTGTCTTACTTATACTATCTTAGGTAGGAATTTAGGATGTAAAGCAATATCTATTCTGTCTTGGAAAAT
>QEPC01000724.1:2454217-2469410 GCA_003113815.1 Sphenodon punctatus
TTAAAAGAAAGGGGTGAGTCAAAGATGAAGCCTAGGCTACGGGCTTGGGGGACAGGCAGGATGGTGACTCCATCAATAGTTATTGACAGTGAGGAAGGAGAGGAAGGGGGAAGATAAGGAGTTCAGTTTTAGCCATGTTGAGTTTAGGAATTGCTTAAGTTAGGCAAATACTTGCTTACATTGCTTAGGTTTCTCTCTTTACATTGTTAAACATCCACTCTCTAAGTAAGCTTTGCGTCTCTGTATTAAATGTTACTACCCATTAAATGCTATCCATTAAATGTTACACAAGTTTGCCATTCCAATTTTAAACACATCAGTGGTTTGTTATCATACAATGATAAAACTGAAGAATTTTCTAAAAGTAACTGTTGTACTAAGAACTCTAACAGTTTCTCTCTGCTCATGCCACTTTTGATACAGAAGGTTACAAAACTTAATATGACAGATTCCTACCCATTCGAATAAGGGAGCACTCAGAACTTGAACTGGCAGGTGGAGGACTAATGTGATGCATCAGCAGTTCCTTATAATGGCTTTCATCTAATATAACATGGTATGTACCTAGCACAGAAAAAGGAAAATATGTAACTCCCAGTTGATTATTAAGAGATGGTCAAGACAACAATTTTAATACTATGGGGATTAAGGTAGGGGATAGGTTCGCTGTGATCAGAACTACACTAAGAGGGAAATCTGTCAAAAAGGATTTAGACAAAAAATGATAATACAAATGGTACAAGATACACCCCATGTAATACCTATATCTTCTACACAAGAAAATTTTTAGACATCATATACCATAATTACCCCAGACTCTCCCCCCCCCGCCCCGAAAGACTAGTACAAAAGAACTCCATCTCAATCCTACAAGTTTTTCTCCTCCCCCAACCCCATAAACACTGTAGTTATTGTTGGCAATATTTTGTTGCACTAAATTTGTGAGAAAGTATTTTTCATTAAGCAAAATACTGCTTATTTCATGTAAACAACAATACTGCCAGTAAATTCATTAAATCAACATTGCTTATTTCATTAATTCAGCAGGGAATTTGCCAATTTCATAAATTAGTGCAATTGTCTAGTTCATGAATTAAGCAATGCATTGTCTATTTTGTAAAAGCAGCACTATTTTAGTTATTTCATGAATTAAACAATTTCCGATACTGACCATCTCTCACACACTTCATATTATATATAATATATAAATAAATCACCATTACAAAGAAAAGACATGAACATATGTTCTGCTTCTTAGTTTCTTCTGCTTGACAGTTTTACCCACAGAGTTTTTATGGCTCAAGTTCCTTGGTTTTTCTTAACTATTTTCTTTACAAGCCAGAAAATGTAAATATTTATTAAAATTTACCAAATCTGTGCTTTTAATTTTTTTTTTTTATTTTAAAGGGAGAAAGGCAGCAGTTTTCATTCTGTATCATTCAGTAAGGACAAAAGAAATACATCATCTTCAAGCATCAGAACATGTTAAACCAAACATGACGGACTACTGTATCCTAAATGCATACTGGCACATGTTCTGACTCTATACATACCTCCAGTTTCCCGGGCAAGTACAGTGCAAACTCTAACTTCAGCAGATAGGCCAATAATAGACACTCTAATCTTAACTGCCTTCAAACACTTCAAACAGAAAAAATGACAAATATCAGATACATCAAGAGAACAGAAAATGTGCAGATTTCATTACTTTTAGTAACAAAAAATTGAGATGATTTTCTTAGAGCTTTTTTTTTTCTTAAGACAGTACTAAGTCTACTTCTATAGACATGTTTCCCAACCTTTTTGCTTCTGTAACCCTGTTTTAAGGCTAATTATACACCCAAGACCACAGCAAGCAAGGAAGACATGCACAGTATATTAATCAGGTAATGTCCCATCTGCAGATGGCTTGACACCAGTTGGGTCATGACTAACGAACTGAAAACCTGTTCTATACCTTAATTAAATCATAGATATTAGATGGATCACATGTTGTCAGGCTGCTGAAGATTACCAAAACCTCTCTGCTTGTATGTCCTGGCATGTGCCTGCAGACAGTAATAAGATGTATATTTAAGTAAGATTATCTTAATTACACATATTTGTTTAAGTTTGTTCAACCTTTACATGAACCCAGATACTGACATCAAGAAGCAGGAAACAGACATTTTATCTTTCTATATACATTTACAGCCAGTTATATTTCAGCTACACTTTAAATATAGTCTTATAGAAGACTTTACTATGTGTATCACTGGAGAGCAATACAAATTATTTAAAAACCCAATGGCTTCATTTTTCTAGTACCAATTACATATTCTCAATCTGAACTCCAGTAACAACCAAATTTGTGTCAAGAGACTATAAAAATAACAACTTTGTTTCATTTCCAAGGGAGAATCACATTAACTATGCATTTTATGAAGCAGAAGTTATTTCTACTCCAGTACCGCTGAAGCAGTTCATTGAGTAATCAGTGTGCTAGGCACTTGATGTACAAGAACAAAGTCAAAGTGATTGCAATCAGTAATTATCAAGTTACATTGTTCTAGGATGAATTAAGCCAGGGCATGAAATTTGAGATCGAACCCCGGGAGCAAAAAAACCTCAACAAATTCAGTCACCAGCCGACACGAATATTACATTGTTCTTATCCCACTACACCCCAGAACCAGTTGTTAGCCTCAGTTTTCTGGGCGCCAATGACTCCCAGGCACCTGCAAATTTCTGGCCCTGAATTAAGCCTGTAGCAGCCTACAAATACTAACTTCAAAGTCTGCATGGCCAAATTTAAGGAGTTATATAGAGATGGCTCTCCATGGCAGGTCATATCTACAGCTTTCTTCAGAGCAGTTGTATGTTTTCTTGGATTCCCTATAAGTAAACAAAATAGTTCACCTGACATAAGGTAACAGGAAAACACTATAATCTTCGACAAATCTCCTCTAAATTCTCTGCTAAAATACTGTACATGGAATATCTGAATGAACTGCATCATAATCCATTTTAGCAGCAAATTATATTAAGCACTCACATTGTTCTTTACACCCCGAAAGCACTATACAAGGGCTAATTAACTTTCAAGACACCAGAGGGAGTAGGTATTAACCCTATTTTACAAACAGAAAAAAACCCAGACAAGTAGAGGTTAAATGACTTGCCTACAAAACTACGTTTGTCAGTGACAGAATATTAAAATCCAAGCATTTTTGATTTTAGTTACATGTCCAATCCACTAAAGCGCACCACCTTGCTTGTATGGTAGGCCTGAAACCTGAACCAAGGCCTGAATCAGAGTAAAAGCACAAACTAGAGTAAAAGCACAGCTGACACAGAAATGAACTCTGATCCTGAGAGAAACTGTTTGCATAGGCTATATGAGGAATCCGATGAAAAGGTACGAGCCAAGCACAAATTAGGTACAGGAAGGTCTCACTCCCTTGAGATAGGGGAAGAATGTATAAAATCAGAAATATTAATCATGGTTGGCATAAGGAATGGGACCCCTTGATAAGGAAAGAAAGTACAAAGTATCAATCAAGACTGACATACAGTACAGACATTTCAAAGATGGATGGATATACACGTAGTGTGTTAGATAACGCGTTCCGAATTACCTATAAATATGAGTGGGGAAAGTAGGATGGGCTTTTTATTAATCTAAGGACAAGAGACTGAGTCAATACCATTGTCAAAGGCATCCAGGGTTGGTGACTTGTGCAGCATGTATGGGAATGCCAATGAAAGAGGTTCTGTGAACAGTAAATCCGGCTGGAGTATTTTGCAACAAACCCAGCCTGAGGTCAGTTAATTCCATACTGAAAACAAGATCTGCTGCTAAGCTGTGTCAGCGCTTGGCCAGCCCCAACTCTGCTACCCAGAGATACTGCCCACCCAGCCACCACCTTACTTACAAAGTTTTAAAGAAAAAGGACAAAAGTACAAACAGTAAAGATGCATTTTTTCATATGAGACCTGAAAAAGAATGAAGATTTATGAAACAGAAATATAGCAAAGATGGTCCAGACAGCAAGAGCCGTTAAGTAGAATGATCGTACACCATAAGAGTCCTCGAGATGTGTGAGAAGAGAGGAAGCCAATGCCAGACAAGGGATACCAGAAAGGGATACAATAAAGTACCACGGTTTTGGTGATTCAAACATATTACATGGACAAAGTTGCAGAGATAAAAAAAAGTACACAGTTTCTATTCACTAATATAAATCCCTGTACATGTGTGGAGCTCAACCAAGTTTGGTGGAGAGGAGGGTTCCACTATGCAAAACCAAAGGTATTAAATCAAAATAGTTAAAATCATAGGATGGCTGAACACTATAAGAAACCAAGAGGTATGCTACTTTCCTACCTGAAAGTTCCGTCAGTTTTTCAGCTCTTTTACTCTTAGTTACAATAATGCCAATCTGCAAGAAGCATATCAGCTGTTAATGAGTTATCAACTTGATCTACTTACAAGATTTGTTTCCATTTTCCAAAGTCAAGGGTTATCACTATAAAAATAAAACATAACTTCCTACACAATTTAAAATGGTTTAGATGATGGGATGTTTAGCGGTAATATTTGAGGAAGTTACACTAGTATAATATGAGCTGTACTACAGTACAGGACTAATGGAAACAGATATATATGTAGTGCACTGTACAGAAAAACCATTAGGCTATCATACATAGGATGAAAAGAGGTACCTACTAAGTTACCTGTTGGCAGAGAGTTATTGTTACGTTGTATGGGTTAGTGTTCACAATGTTTTTAATCAAGTTTGGCTTTACGTAATCAGTTCTCTCCTCCTATTACTAAACATATGAATAATTTCATGTCATTTGCAGAGACGTATATATGTTGTTACCCACCCTCAATTTTTGGGAGAGGGACAGGATGCAAATCTAATAAATAAATAAATGCACAGAGGAAAACAATGACAGTCTAAAGTCTGTTTTTGTTTTTCTCCCCCCCCCATTTAAAAAAACAATATAAAAATTGCTTTTAAAACACTGATGAGCAGTTTCTGTATTTATAAACAAGTTGTACTAACAACTAAGTTAGTAGTATGACCTAGGTATAGTAAATAGACATTTGAATTGGATCAGTGCTTTCGCTACTAAGATGTTTGTGCTGGCTTTTATATATATATATATATATATATATATATATAAGATAAACACATCCCATTGCATCTCTCCTCTCACCACTTTCTCCTCTCAGTCCCTTTATATTTTTTCAGGCATTTCGCTTGCTATTCCAAATCACCATTATTTTAGCATTGCTGTTTAAGAATACTGAAAACTTTTTTTTACAAAATATTGAATTTGGAGAAAAATTACAAATTTCACAAGATAAAGAGAATGAACACACTACTAAATTAAACCAATCTATTGAAAAGTCATGTACATAGAATTGAAGAAATAGCTGAAAACAAGGCTGGAAAAAAAGTGACTACTCATCCAGCAGCAACAGCACCAGAGATACTGGTATCAACACAGTGTACATACCTGGCTAATAGGATTTTGGTCAAAATATTCTTCAACAAAGTATTCCAACAACTATAAAAAAGGTATTAAGTTAGAACATTTGACACAGGAATACTATTTCATAACACATACACAACAATATAACTCCACCACCCAAAAAAAAATTTAAAATGATTTTTGAGTGTGCAAGACACTTCTCAGAAGTATTAAAAATCATGACTAGCTAATGTAGTTATTGTTTTTCCTGGAACTATAAGGCAGATAGTTCCTAGAACTATTTTCCTGGAACTATAAGGCAGATCTAAGTGCATTATTTAAAACCAGGAAAGCTCATATTTTACAGTGTAATACATGGTAAAAGTTATGATTATAGCAAAAACTCTCTAACCCAACAAAAAGTTACACACTGCACTTTACGGAACACTGAAGCAAGTCCCACTGAAGCAACAGATGAACAAACAAGACAGTGGGAGGACAAAGTTAACAGTGGAATTTTTACATAAACTAATCCTCATCACCACAATGGTTTCAACAGTCATAGGTGGCAGTCAGGCTGACCAATGCTAAATTAGTGAGGCAGGCACCACAATGGAATGTGACAGGCAAATGAGCTAAATGATTAATGAACTTTCAATAAATAAATACCTTTAAGGTACAAGTAAGTCTGTTAGGTTTTAAATCTTGGTCCTCCATTGTTCTTGATCCATCAACCACAACATAAAGATGACGCATCTGCAACATCATAAAGGAAATTAATTCTACAAGAAGTTTCTGATTTGAAGACAGATTGTTACCATTCATTTATATATGCATAAAACAGAACCCCAGGATATATATATTCTGATTATCTCAAATGAGCTAAAAAGGTATATTGTCTAAACTAGGAGTTCTCAAACTGGGGGCTCATGACCACTTGGGTGGTCTCCAACAGATTTCATAGGTTTTTAAATTATTATTTTAAACCATTTCTCCCAAAAGTTTGGCTGTGCAATGCAATTTTGAAACATAAATATAATTGTGACTCCAGTAAGCAAGCTATACTTAAAATCCTTGTGATCACAACCTCTTCCACAGATGATGCAAACCCATTCAGGAATCTGTTTTAATCCATTTAAAACAGCAACAACAAAAAGCCACCACATTTCTAGTCCTTATGATTTTAAAGGTAATCTTAAGAGTGTGAACCAGTTGTAAACTGATACAACAATTGGTGCGAAAAGTAGACTAAAGCAGAGCTTCAGACTAATTCTGTAGTCATGTAATCTGGCAGTTTTCCATAATGGCAAAAATGGGTTCTCGCCCTGCCCACTGTAAATCTCAGAGGGTTTCCAAACAGTTGTTGTAAAATCAAAACCACATATTGAAAAGGCTCCCAAGGCAGTCCTGGCATTGAAAAGGTTCACAACTCCTGAACTAAACAAAAGAAAAATACATTGTCTGCTATATTACAAACAAAAAAGTCTGAACAGTAAGTAAGCCACATCCTATCTTCAAAAAGTGAACTGACATCTTTTTAGGACAATTAAAAGTGTAGCCTAGTGGATACAGTGTTGGACGTGGAAGACGAGGGTTTAAGTCCTGTTTGCCAAGGCCACTCAGTGAGTTCTTGGCTCTCTCTGTCTCAGTTGCCTATCCGTAAAATAGGAATAATGATCTACCTCACAGAATTGTTAAGAGAGTGAACTATATTAGGAATGCAAAGCACTTTGGACCCTGAAAGTGCTATACAAATGAAAAATAATAATCCGGACTCTCTCTCTCCCCCTAATGATGGAATAAATACTGTTCAGTCTTATAAATTACTTTCCATCAAATACAGACTCCACAAGCTGAAGCAGGTACGTACCCCATAATGCAAGTAATCTCAGACACAAAGCCAATTTTGGAGTCAAGGGGAAAAGCAGAAACTTACCATCCCAAGTCGAACTTGTCCATGGTGGTCAAAGACTCTGTTAAAATACAATGAGAATTTAAGTGGACGGGCCCTTCGCATGGACTGTAAAACAACATAAATGGCTAATCCGTTCTATCGCATTTAGAAATCACCATCAGCTTCAAGGAAGTTACAAGCCTGAAATGTCAGGCTCTAAGCATAAAGTCAAATTAGTGAAAAGAGGTTTGAGGCAAGTGGGGTTTGGGCAAAAAGTTCATTTTTCATGTTTCTAACATTCCACATAAAGTGATAGCAGAATAGAGAATTGGGGCTCTTACCTGGTGAATTCTCTTTCTAGCCAAGACACCGTCTCACCTTGGGGTCGTTCCCCTACTTCACCAGCAGGAGGCAGAAAGGAAAATTGGGTCCTTACCGTCTGAATTTTCCTTCTACAGGAGATCCTCCTGGACAGCCAGCCATAAAAGTAGGGTAGATCCCCGCCACTACCAGTAGGAGGCAGACATCCTAATTTTCATGAGCATGCTCAGGGGATCTCACCCCCATACTCCAGTAGTTCTCAGCTCTCTTCCACATTGCCCAATTAAACTGAACTGAACAAAAACTAACTCTAAAGAGAAAACCAGATTAATCTTAAATAGATAACAAACCCCAACCCCACTCTCAACTAGAAGCGAAGGTACTAAACTGAAATTTACACGTTAAATCCGAACCTCAGGCACCTCAGAGTTATCCCTCACTCCGGGTGGGTCTGGCCGTCCAGGAGGATCTCCCGTAGAAGGAAAATTCAGAAGGTAAGGACCCAATTTTCCTTTCTCCCAGATCCTCCTGGACGGCCAGCCATAAAAGTAGGGATGTACCAGAGCAGTGTCCCAGTATTAATAGGTTTCAGGGGAGGAAAAACAGAGGGAGGATAAATAACCAATGCACAGCGGGTTAGAGGTAAACTAATCCTCTATACTACCACCTGCAGCACTCTCCTCCCAAAGGCAGCCTCTGCTGATTTGAGCAGCGGAATCCTATAGTGCCTCGTAAACGAGTGCACTGAAGACCAAATTACTGCATGGCAGATTTCTCCATAAGAAGCTAAATTTCTAAAGTCCTGTGAGGTGGCAGCTCCTCAGAAAGTGAACAAATATCCCCCGTGGGGGAGTTTTCCCCTGCGCCTTGTAGGCCTCTGTAATACAAAGTGAGATCCAGCGGGCTATGACTGCTTTCGATGCCCTCATACCCCTTCTCTGGGAACTGTATGCTACAAAGAGGGCTGAAGACTTTCTGAATGGTAGGTAGGTAGGTATATTTTATTGTGCAGCCAACTGGCTATTACAATTTACAACTGAGAAATGTATACTAAGTCAGCAATAAATTAAAAAGGTAAATTCCATATTGGTATACACATTTCAACAAATCGACAAGCTTAATAAAAACATAACAACAACAACAAATTAATTTAAAAATTATAGAGGAACTAGCCCTGTACCCAATGGGGGGGGGGGGGAGGTATTAACAATAACCTCTTCAAAGATCAATCAAAACATAAAACAATGTAATATCTCATCATAGCCTGGGGTGCATTACTTTAACTATCTGTGACGGACACTCCTTACGTGGATAGCAGATTGACAAAAAGCGGCCACTGATCTTGTAACTCCTGAGTCTACCATACTCAGAAGTCTGGGGAGCAGCAAGGCGGGTCGGTTCAGGGAGACAAAAGCTCTCAAATACTTAAGTCTGAGGACAGCATATGTTGGACAAATAAATAAAATATGCTCTACTGTTTCAACTGCCGAGAGATCACAAAGGGGGCATAGCCGAGCTTCCCTTGGAATACCCAGAAAATGGCCCTCCAGAAGGGCAAAAGGAAAAACTTTACATCGGAATTTTGTAAAAGCACATCTACGAGCGGAGTCTAACCAGGTATCAAGATAACACGGCCCATTATGGAGTGAACTATTTTGGAGATAAGCCCGGTGACGGGATCGTGACATGAATAACTGTGCCTTTGCGTTTTCAGGTTTTGCAAACAGGTCAACTTGCATTGAGCTGAACTTGGGTACGATCATGCTGAAGGCTTTGTGGCAGAGTGCTCATTCCCCCGGGTTCACACGGTGTTTGCTCAGCCAGTCCACTGTCACATAATACTAATTTTATGTGTAATGCTTTCAGGGATTGTATGCATGTCTCAGCGCAGGGGATGAGTCTCGCAGCTTCTGCATGCAGTTGCCAACGCTTGGAACCTCCTTGGCTGTTGACATATGCCTTTGCCGTGGTATTGTTGGTGTAGATTAGCATGTGCTGATCCAGTTCGCAAAGAGCTGCAACATCAGATGTATTGTCTGAGTTCGAGCCAGTTGATACTTTACAGGCTTTTCTGCGAAGTCCATTGTCCCTGGGACGTCGAGCTGCAGATGTGGGCCTCCCAGCTCATCAGACTCGTGTCCATGGTGATGGTTATTCTGTTTGGCTCAGTGAGCGGGACCCCCTGCGTGAACCTGTGCCGTTTTAACCACCAGACATGGCTTTCTTTATTCCCAAGGTGATTACAACCCATGGGTTCAGGCCTCTGGACATTTCCAACTTCCAACCGCTTGCACGTTCCTTACCATGGTTTGGATCTTGTCCTGTCTGCTTGGCGGGATGAAGACTGTGTCAGAGGGTATTGATGATGACCCTGAGATGTTCCAGCTGACTCTTCTTGCAGTTTATCACAAACTCATGTCGTTTCAGGTACTCTACCACACTCAGCAAGTTTTTTTCCACCTTTTCCCTGAAGGGAGACCATATCAGCAAGTCCTCCAGATACGGGTGGACATGAATGCCCTTCATTCGGAGGTTCGCTACTAAGGGGATCAGGACTTTTGTGAAGGTGCAGGGGGAGGATGCGAGGTCGAATGGGAGCACTTGGTATTGCCAATGCTGATTGTCATAGGCAAAGCTAAGCCACTTCCTGTGTGCCTGTCTGATGGGGATGTACAGGTAAGCCTCTTTCAGGTCCAGGGAGGTCAGTCAGTCATTCTTGGAGATGGCTTGGCAGATGGGTTTTAGCATTTCCATGCAAAACTTTCTTGTCCTCACTCTCCTGTTCAGGCACTTCAAGTCCAGCACCACTCTCCACTCACCCAACTTCTTTGGGATCAGGAACAGGACTGAGTATAGGCCCTGTTCCTGCTCGCCAGGAGGAACCGGCTCCATTGCTCCTATGGAGTGAAGCCCGTTTATTTCTGCCAGCATTGCCTGGTGTTTGGCCTGCTTGGAAGGGACAGAAGAGATGAGAAAGAAGTTTGGGGACTGGCTTCACAGTTTTATTGGGTACCCCTGTGTTATGACCTACAGTACTCAGGTCATGAATCTACCCACACCTGAGAGCTTTGTAACCTGCCCCCTATGCCCAACTCAGATAGTCAGTTCTGTTTGGATTAGCTCGAGTCCAGAGGGTGCTTGGACCAGCCATGGGTGGGGAACTCCTTTTTTCCATGCCATTTGGGCTTGAGCTTGTCCTCCCGGGAATACTGAGTCTGGAAGTATCCCTTTCTAAATGCTCCCAAGTTCCCTGCAAACAGGTATGGGGGACGAAAGGACTTATTTTTTGTAGTAAACTGTTGCAGCGTTTGTCTCTTGGCTTTGTTATTAGCATCTGTCAAGACCTTGTCTAGGCACGTGCCGAACAGTTTAGACCCATGATAGGGGCAAAATATCAGTAGATTTTTGGCTACCGAGTCCCCGTTCCAGGATCTCAGCCACAGGCAGCATCTAGCTGTAACACTGGCCACCACTACCCTGGAAGCCCAAGAGAGCATATCTGTGGAGGAGTCCGCCATGAAGGCAATGGCCAGAAGTATATGTGTCATCATGACTTTTGATTTTCTTTCACAGATTTTGGGGTCCTGAATGTCTTGGAACCGATTAGGGCTCGGGCGACATATGAGGTAACAGTGGCCATACGTAGGACCATGGCCTACATCTCAAATTCCCTTCTCCAGGTAGATTCAGTGCCCTTGTCTGTGGCATCCTTAGGATAATAAGTCTCCTTCTGTAGGAAACACTGTTTGGCGAGCCAGGGAAACCGCCACTGCGTCCACCTTGGGGGTGCGGAAGAGCCCCTCCTTGCGCCTAGAGAATGAGTACAATGCCTCTTGGGTCTTTGTCATTTTATAGGATCTACCAGGCTAATTCCACTAAGATACTATTAATTTTTTTTAATTCCCTGTCTAAGGGGATTCCTTTGTCTTTCCTGTGAACTTGTGGAATGTGTGCCCTGGGAAGCTCCTCTTCTGAGTCAGAAGAGTCATCTTTTTGCACCTTCTCTTTAAGCTGCAGGGTTTTTATCACCTGCTTCATCCGCTCATCTCTATACTGCGTGGGGAATTCCCTCTTGTGGTCAGTAGGCAAAGAGATGATTGTTCAAGGGGGAGCTGGCCCTCCTTCACGGAGGATACAGACTCCCTTTGTGAGTCTCCGTCTGACTCCTGTGCCGCCGCCTCCTCCTCCTCCTCCTCTGAGGAATCCCTTATCAGAGGTGTCTTTCTGGCTTTGTGCAAGGGCTCTCTGTGGGTCTGTGGGGTAACACGACCTTCCCTTGTCCCTTCCTCCCCTGAGGCTTCCTCCTCGGAGTGGGAGAGATTCTCTGGGGAGTCAAACAGTCGAGCGAATCTGGTTTTAGCGGGGGATTTTTAAATATTTTTTTTACCCTATCCCGTCTTTTTTTCTGCTGCTTTCTTGCCTGAGCCTGACGCAGCAAAGGAAGAACGTCTCCTCTTGGCAGTCTCGGGCGTCCCCTGCCTTCCTCGCAGAGCCAGTTAAGGGAGGACTTGATTCTTCCTAGGACCTCTCCTAGTCCCTGGACGGAGGTGGCTGGAGTTGTTACCTGCTCTGCGTCCACCACCCTGTCTGCCCGCTGCTCTCGAGGCTGAGATCTCTCCCCGGGCTGTTCCCTGGCCTGCTCCCTGGGTTCTTCCCTGGGCTGTTCCCTTGCATGATCGGGGGTGAGTCGGGGCTTCCGAAGGTCCCGGGCTGCTGCGTAGGGTGACGTAGGCCAGGGCCGCAGCACAGGTCCAACCTCGGCCAATAGGAAGGCGGGATCTTGGGGAGTGAACTGCCAGCGCCAGCGCTACACATACACTCCCTGCTGTGCCTGGCCCGCAGGCAGCGAGCTGCTCCGCGGGATTGACCCCGCTCTCTGAAATGGCCTGCCCTATTGTTGGGCTGAGCAGGCCTCTGTATCCCGTTTGCCCAAGGGGCCTGTTTTAAAGCTTCTAAAGACTCCTCTGTGGGGAGTTCCCAAAATCTGCTCCTGCTGGCTCTGGAGGCAAAAATGAAAGCGGAGAGAGAAACGGAGGATCAACCCCCTATGCATATGCAGAAAAAACAAGTTTCTGCCTCCTGCTGGCGAAGTAGGGGAATGACCCCAAAGTGAGAACTGGCCAGGGTCTGGGATAAACTAGAGTTTTGTAAACAGATATTTTTAAGTAGATTTTTTTTCTTTTTTAAAAAACTGAAAGCCATTATGCTAATTTCGATTTGCAGATGAAAATTACCCTTTACCTAGCAGGTTTTTTAGTTTTCAGACACAGAATTTTAAAAACAGATTGTTAACAGTACCTAAATATCCAGCCTAACTAAAATATTATTAAGTATTTATATAGTACCAGCAATATTAATTGTTAATTATCGGCAGGGTCCCTACCCTGAGGGGCTTACAGTCTAGGAGAATCAAGGGAAGGGAGATGAAGGGGGAAACGGAGTGAGAGATACGGATAGATTCATGAAGTCAAGAGACTGCAGGTGCATGTGCTTTACTTAGTTACATGGGAGAAGGGGACCCTGAGGAAACCAGGGAGAAGACTCAGGAGATGCGAAGCTAGGGAATGCCAAGCAGAAGAGGTAGCTTTTCAGGAGGGTGCACAATGACTGTGATTCAGGGAAGACGTTCCAAACATGGGAGTCAGCAAAGGAGAAGGGTCCAGGGTCAGCCTTACCACAGGGCGACCTGGGGGTGACTGCTCCAGGTCCTGCTATTTTCTCTACTTCTGAGGGCCCCACAATGGCCCCTGCCATCACTAGGGAGGCAGTGGGGGTACAACACCCTGCCCCGTAGGGCCATAAACACTACCACCTCTAGAATCCTACAGAAGGTGCTCCCTATGGGGCAGGAAAATAGGCGAGGGGGGATAGCCACCAGGGGTCCCACATTTTATCTTCACCCTGGCCAATTCTAAGGTCAGCCCTGGAAGGGGCAGATACATTTCAAGTAGCAAGCAAGTGTGGTAGCAGAGGAGAAGCCGAGCTCCTAGACAGGAGTTTAGTGGGAAACAAGTTCAGAGAGACAGGAGGAGGCAAAGACAAGGAGCTTATGCTGAACGTGTTCAAGTAGAGGGAGTCAGTGGAGGGAGGAGAAGAGAGGTTGAACATGATCAATGCAGTAGGCAAGGTGGATGACCTTTGCAGTGGAGTTTTGAACGGAAGTAAGGGGGCAAGGTCAGTAAAGGTGGTTGCAATAGCCAAGGTGAGAGATGATTAAAGCTTGACTTTCTTGGCAGCGGAGACAGTCAGGAAGGGCCAGATTTTAGCAATGTTGGGCAGTCAGAGGTGACAGAATTTAGCAAAGATTGGATCTGAGGTCTAAAGGAAAGGGAGGAGTCAAACCTGAACCCCAGAATGTGTCTGTGGACAGGCTGGATGGTGAGCCCATCAATGGAAATTGATAAGGAACAGAGAGAGAGGATGGTTGAGCCAGGGGGGAGGGGGGAGTTCAGTTTTGGTCCTATTAAGTTTAAGTCGACAGTGAAACATGCAAGCAGAGATGTCAGAAAGATGCAACAATGCATAGCGGGAGAGTATATAAATTGAGCCATTTTCTAAAGTACTTCCCAAAAGAACATTACACCTTTTAATAGTTTACATTAATTAGCCTACTCACAACAGCATGCTCCCATTAGCAGAGGAAGAGTTTAGTGCTTAACCTTCTGGCTAGGAGTTTATCCAGTGTGACTAATAATCGACCTCTGTGAATAATGGAGGTTGAGGGGAAAATGTGAATTAGTCTTTCTGGCACTGGTCTAATGAACAATATTAATTAGTTCCAGAAAGAAACACAGAAAGGAATGGCCAAAGGGTCCGAGTTGGTTCATCTAATGATGAACCAATTGACCCTTCTTGACCCCTCTGACCCTTCTTGCTACCGTCCCGTCTCACTCTTTCCTTTTGCTTCCAAGCTTCTTGAACATGTTGTCTACTCCTGCTGCCTCGACTTCCTTTCCGCCAACTCCTCCCTTGACCCCCTCCAATCTGGCTTCCGTCCCCTTCACTCTACTGAAACTGCTCTCATTAAGATCACCAACGATCTTCTTGTGGCTAAATCTAATTGCCTCTACTCCATTCTTGTCCTCCTTGACCTCTGCCTTCGATACTGTTGACCACTCACTCTTGCTGGACTCACTTCACTCCCTTGGCTTCCGTGGTTCCATCCTCGACTGGTTCTCCCCCTACCTCTCTGACCGCTCCTTCAATGTCTCTCTTGCTAATTCCACCTCCTCCTCCCTTCCCTTCTCTGTTGGTGTTCCCCAAGGCTCTGTCCTTGGCCCTCTCCTCTTCTCTATCTACATCCTGTCCCTAGACAAACGCATTGCCTCCCATGGCTTCCAATCTCACCTCTATGCTGATGACACTCAACTCTCTCTCTCTACTCCCTCTCTCTCTCCATCAGTTCAAGCTCGTCTCACCAGCTGTCTCTCGGATATCTCTACCTGGATGGCTCAACGTCAACGCAAACTCAACATGGCTAAAACTGAACTTTTTCTGTCATTCCCCCCCCCCCCC
>QEPC01000724.1:2469479-2506553 GCA_003113815.1 Sphenodon punctatus
CCCCCCCCCCCCCGTTCATCCTTCCTCTTCCTCCGATCGACAGGATCACCATACTTCCCAAGCCCATAGCTTAGGCTTCATCTTTGACTCACCCATTTCTTTTGAACCCTACATCGACTCTTGCCAAATCCTGTCGCTTCTCCCTCCATAACATTGCTAAGATTTGCCCTTTTCTCTATGTCTTCTCTGGCAAAACCCTTGTTCATGCCCTGCTCATCTCTCGCCTCGATTACTGTATTCTCCTTCTTACTGGCCTCCCCCACTATCACTTTTCTCCCCTTTTCTTCATCCAAAACTCTACTGCCAGGGTCATCCACCTCACCTGTCACTTTGACCATGTGCAGCCTCTCCTCTCCGGCTCCCCCTTCCTGAACAAATCCTGCACAAGCTCCTTGTCTTCACCTATAAAGCTCTTCACAACCTTGCTCCCCCCTACCTCTCTGCGCTAATTTATCTCCATACTCGTCTGTAAACTCCGCTCCTCCTCTGTCCCCTTTCTCGCCTTCCCACGCCTCCCCTGCTCCCCTAACCGCCTTTGTCCCTTCTCCCTAGCTGCCACCCACACCTGCAACTCTCTCCCTGCCCACATCCCCTCGCCCCCTCCCTTCGTACCTTCAAATCCCTTCTCAAGACCCACCTCTTCTGCTCTCCCCTCCCCCTCACCTAACTCCTGCTGATACCTTCCATCCAGTAGAATCTGTTACATGAGGTCTGCGTACTCATATCCTCACCACATGGACCAGCCATCCATTAATTCTCGATGTAACCAAGCCAAGCACGTGTACCTCGCATCTTCATGAATGTTACACCCCATGTCTCTCCCCACCCCCATCTGTCAGACTGTAAGCCCTAGGGCAGGGACTGTGTCTTTTACATTACTTTGTAAAGCGCCAGGTACATTGCTGGCGCTATATAAATGCTTGCTAATAATAATAATAATAATAATGACATGCACTTTACCCTCATAACTTTTCCATTGTCTAAAATGGGGCAGTCCCAGAGAGGAGTTTGTCCCAGTGTGGTGTTCTGAATGGGCTACTTAGTGCTTACCTTTTCCTCTTGGCCTTAAAAAGAATATCTTCTATTGTTGCTTTCAGAGATCCAGACTCATCTTCTTTGAGAATCTCCCTACAAAACACATTTTTTGTTACATACAACTTGAACCTTTAGTCATTCAAATGAAAAATAAAATAAAAATCAAAACGTTACCATGTTCTTTCATAACCTCCTTCCCAGCGTTTTGTCCGTTCAGGCTCGTCATCCATCTCTTCCCTATGCCCAGGCTATGAAACTGTAATACGATTAATACATTCTTATCAAAAACAATTTTTTAAAAATAATCATATACCATATAAAATAACAAACATTAGATCAAGTATTGGTTTTTGACATCACAATTATGAGTGAAATGCTGTCTCCATATGCCATTTTTAAATGGACCATGGTGAGTGGGAGGATGGGTGCGCGGCCGCGGTGGGTGGAGGTGGGTATGTGGCCGTTCCCACGGGCATACACCCATCTCCACCCACGGAGCATCAGGCACTGGAGTCCACTGTTCCGTGCACGGGTGATGGATGGAGGTTGGTGTAGCATAGGAGCTCGCATGCACCCCCACCCATCCCCCGCAGCATTCACACAGTCGCCTCCACATCTCCACGCAGCAAAACTGCATGGAGATGGGTGGGGGCGTCTCGTGTGAAAAGGGCCATAGAAGCAACAAGAATTTTCTCATTGATTTTACTACAGTCCTTTATGTTACTCAGAATACGGAATCATTTTTGCCAAAATTAGGTACTGCAGTTTAAATGTGCATTACCCATTATTTAAGAAGGGGGGGTCATACTATGCTACATAGCTGAAGCTTGTTAATTCACCATTGTAGATTAATTTCTTTAAAACCCTTCCATAAAATTCAATGATCATTGTATAAAAGAACACAAGTACAGCACATGAACATTCTTGGTTCTTTCTTTTGGCAAATATAATTTCAGTTTACTCAATTCAAATAATTCACAGTACTCTCAATTTTAAGTACAATACAGGGAATTAAAATATTTTTCTGTTAAATCTCTGAAAGGACACCACTGGGCTTTTTTCTTTGCATATTACAAAGAATGCACTTCACTAGTGTTCTTCAAACTAAGGTCAGAAAACGGAACTGGGTCAAATTATTATAATTATAAGCATTTATATAGCACCAGCGATGTACCTGGCACTTTACAGAGAATAAGATAGGCACGGTCCCTGCTTGAGAGCTTACAATCTAAAAGACAGGGGGAGGGGAGACAGGGAAGGGGGGATAGAGGGAGAGACAAGGGATGCAACAATCACGAGGATACAAGAACTCAGGTACATGTTCTTGGCTTGCTTATAGTACAATGGGAATTTGCAGATAACAGGTGGGGGATAATCCTGGGTGGGGAGGATTAGCAGGAGTTACGAAGAGCGGAAGAGGTGGGTTTTGAGGTGGGACTTGAAGGTATGAAGGGAGGGGGCAAGGCGGATGTGGGCAGGGAGGGAGTTCCAGGCATGTGGGGCAGCGAGGAAGAAGGGACGAAGGCGGTTGGGGGAGCAAGGGAGGCGTGGAAGGGTGAGGGAGGGGATGGAGGAGGAGCAGAGTGCTCGAACAGGGGTTCGGAGGGAGATTAGGGCCGAGAGGTAGGGGGGAGCGAGGTTGTGAAGGGCTTTGAAAGTGAAGACGAGGAGCTTGTGCAGAATACGCTCAGGAAGGGGGAGCCAGTGGGGAGAGGAGAGGAGCAGCTGCACATGGTCAAAGCGACAGGCTAGGTGGATGATCCTGGCAGCAGAGTTTTGAACAGAGATGAGAGAAGAAAGGTGAGAGCGGGGAAGGTCAGCAAGGAGGAGGTTACAATAGTTGAGGCGTGAAACGACTAGGGCATGGATAAGAGTTTTGGCAGAGGAGACAGACAGAAAAGGGCGGATCTTAGCAATGTTGTGGAGGGAGAAGTGGCAGGATTTGGCCACGGAGTCAATGTAGGGTTTGAAGGTAATGTGCGAGTCGAAGATGAAGTCCAAGCTACGGGCTTGGGGGACAGAGAGGATGGAGACCCCGTCAATGGCAATTGACAGGGGAAAGAGAGAGGAAGGATTGGGAGGGAAGATAAGGAGTTCAGTTTTCGTCATATTCAGTTTGAGTTGGCGTTGAGACATCCAGGCAGAGATATCAGAGAGACAGTTGCTGAGACGAGCTTGAACAGAGGGGGAGAGGGAAGGAATGCAGAGACAGAGTTGAGTGTTGTCAACGTATATGTGGTATTGGAAACCATGGGAGGCAATGAGTTTGCCTAGAGATTGGTTGTAGATAGAGAAGAGGAGAGGGCCAAGGACAGAGCCCTGGGAAACCCCGACTGAGAGAAGTAGGGAGGAGGAGGGGGAGGAGTTAGGAAGAGATACACTGAAGCAACAGTCAGAAAGGTAGGAAGAGAACCAGTCGAGGACAGAGTCCCAGAATCCCTGGGAGTGAAGCGATTCAAGCAGGAGCGAGTGGTCAACAGTGTCGAAGGCAGCAGAGAGATCAAGGAGGACAAGAATAGAGTAAAGGCGGTTGGATTTAGCCACAAGAAGATCGTTGGTGATCTTAATCAGGGCGGTTTCCGTGGAGTGAAGGGGGCGGAAGCCAGATTGGAGGGGGTCAAGGGAGGAGTTGGCGGAAAGGAGGTCGAGGCAACGGGAGTAGACAACATGTTCAAGGAGCTTGGAAGCAAAAGGGAGGAGTGAGACATGACGGTAATTAGAGGGTTCAGAGGGATCCAGAGTGGACTTTTTGAGGATGGGGGAGACAGTGGCGTGTTTAAAAGCAAAGGGTAAGGAGCCGGTTGAGATGGAGAGATTGATGATGTGCAGGAGGGAGGGGCGACGGTGGAAGCAATGGAGGTCAGGAGGTGGGAAGGAATGGGGTCCAGGGAGCAAGCGGAGGGGTTGGAGGAGGGAGGGAAGGACGACAGGAGAGAGGTGGGAATAATTATGAAGAAACCCAGTCCAGTTTTCCTCCTTAGCTTGTGTAGATTTGTAGACATGTAAGGAGGTGGAGCCTACAAGTAGTGGCAGTGTGGGGAAAAAACAACACAGAACTATGGCTTAAGTTTTTTAGTGGAAATAATGCTAGGTGTCTCCATTTCTTATTGGCCAAGTTGAAATACAAAAAGACTAATTTTCAGAAATGCTGTGTGGTGGATGCTGGACAGCTATGAAAAAGAAATGAGTAGCTTAAAGGCACTTGCTTAAGCCTTTCTGCATGTGATGGCATCAGTTATTAGAGCACAAAGTTGTCAAGCCCAAACGTTCAAATATCATATTTAGATTTGGTCCTGCCTCAAAAAAGACAAGTGATGGATGGGTTTAAAATCATGCAGTTTAAACTAACTGCATTGTTGTTCATTTATTTGCTTTGTGGTTGCAGAGTCCTCAGGGGTCTTATTTCCAAACCACTCTGTCACCAACAGGGTCATGATAGGTGATTTGTCTATGTCTGTTTGCGTACATCTACGTTGCTTAGGCTATGGTGAAAGCTGACACGGAATAAAGCTTATTATTACCATACCAAGAGGGTCACTTTCTAGAAGAGAGTAGCCCTGTTAGTCTGTAGCGCTAAAAACAGCGTGTACACATACACACACACACACATACGCATACAATCTTATGGCACCTTAAACACAAACAAGAAAAATAAAATAAGTTTTCTTGTTAGTCTTTAAGGTGCCCACAAGACTCTTTCTTGCTGTTCCTAGAAAACTTTCACCATATTATCACACACTGCAGGATTTTAGGCTTTTGAAATCCCATATGTAGCGATAAAATCATGAGAGCTGCATTAACCCTGCAACATCAGGAGGCTCAGCGCCTTGCCACGGGGACAGGAGGAAGAGGGGGAAGCCCCTAAAAGCTGCGGTCACTGGGCGCGCAGGTTGCCCGCAGCAGCGGCGGCCCGGCCCGCAGGGCCAGCTCTGCGCACTTTCCGGGGGTCGAGGTCGCTTAGTTAGTGCAGGGGGAGGGCTCCCGGCCCGGCGCCCTCCAGCTTGCGGGGGCGACACCCCAGCTTGCGGGGACACGGCTCGCCCCGGTGGGTGGGCGGCGCGCAGCCAGTGAAGAGCGAGACGGGAAAAGGGCTGAAGAGCAAGCGCAGTTTCTGGAAAACACAAGTCGCGCTCACCTGCCTTGTCCGCGCTGTAAAAACCTCCCGTCCAAACTCGGTGCAACTACGTAGCCTTCCGCCTGCCGCGCCAGGCCGGGGAAGAAGCGTTCCGGATGGGAGGCGGGGTCCGCCCCTCCTTCCCGGCTGCTGCGCGAGCCCCATCAGGGTAAGTCCCTTTGGAGCTCCACTTCCTCAGCCAGCCGGGCTTAGAGGGGGAAATCTCTGCACTGAGACGAACTTGCTCACACGAAACACTTATCCCGTGGTAACTGCCCTTTACCGCGCATTTACAAAGCAGTCTGAAGACAGCGTATAAAACCTTTTTCTTAGCAAAGCATTTGGCAGGCGGGGTTATTAGGGGTTGAGGGAGGCGGGATGAGGGTGGGTTTTTTAATGGAGTTTTACTGTATGTCTGTGATGTGTGTTTTTATTATGTAAGCCACCCTGAACCTTAAGGGAAGGGCAGGTAGAACTCGAGATATAAATAAATAAATACATTTATTTTTTATTTATTTTCAAATGTGTATACTGCCCTTCCTACAAGGACTCAGGGTGGCTTACAAAAATAAATAAATAATAATAATAATAATAATAATTCACACAATGAAACATTTTCTCCCCTCAAAATTCCCACCTTCCCCACAACCCTCCCCAGTAACTCAACCAACCCTCATCCCTGCCTGACAAATGCTTTTCTAAATAACAAAGTTTTGTGCTGCCTCCAGAAGATGGTCAAGCTCAAGCGAACCTCCCAAGGAAGGGAATTCCATAAAACTGGGGCACCAACCAAGAACACCCTCCTCCTGCACACCCATTCTACAGACAAGGGTGACAGATGGGACCTGTAAGAGGGCCCCCGGTTGACTGTAGGTATGCAATGGAACACAGTAGGACAGGCGGGCTCTTAGATATATGAGGCCCAGGCCATTTAGGGCTTTAAAAGTCAAAACCAGCACCTTGAATTGTGCCCGGACACTATAGACAGCCAGTGCAGACTTTGGAACACAGGTGTAATGTGCTCCCAACAACTTGCTGGGCCACCGCATTGTAAATAAATAAATAAAAAAATAAAATGTACCTTGCAGCCCAGTCACAATCTTCATACATTTCTGGTGCAAATTGCCTGGTAAAAGAGAGCTGTTACCTGTGGTAAAGTTACTCTCATTTTCTCTGGGGCTGGTATAGGTAAGCCCTTTATTTCAAACAGATCAATTGGGATTTAACAGCTTATGTTCTCTTGGTTATTTTTTTAATCATTTTAATTTTTTACAGCCTCACCCTCTGCAGGATAGCTCCATTTATTTTGCTTTGGATTGGGGGTTTTGGGCTCTCCATGGGGGTATTTTTAATTGCTATTGTTATTTTAAATTGGTTTATTGTTTATATTATTATTTGAGATCTTGTATTTTATGTGGTTTTAAAGTATGTTATGAGCTGCCTAGGGACGGCCTAGAAATTTAAATAAATAAATAAATAAATATTATTTATTATTATTATTGTTATTATAAGCATTTATATAGTGCCAGCGGTGTACCTGGTACTTTACAAAGAGTAAGCTAGACACGGTCCCTGCCCGACAGCTTACAATCTAAAAATGAATTATGCTGCTGATGAAGACCAGAGACCCTGGTTTGTTTGTGGTGTTCATTGGGTGGGATTTAGTATCTTGAGTTGATTCATATTGGTATAGCTTCCCCAGAATGTGTGAACACCATTGCTCTGGGGTAAGTCACTCTGCAGTACTTTGTTTGTTTGTTTGTTTGTTTGTTTTTAAAATTTATTATCCCGCCTCTCCTGCCTCAGGCAGCTCGGGGCGGTTCACATCATATAAAATATAAAAACACTTAAAACAACTTAAAACAACTTTAAAAGGAGGTACCAAATACCCACCCCCGCCCCCCCCACTCAAACCCAAACCCCCACCCATCATCCCATCTCCCCCGCCAAACGCCTGGCGGAATAGCCAGGTCTTACAACTTTGTCAAAACGACGGGAGGTCAGGGGCCAGCCGAGTTCCACAGCCACGGTGCGGGCACCGAGAACACCCTCTCCTGTATGGCCCCCCGGAAGACTCAGGGGCCCTCGAGCAAGGTGCCCCCGGATGACCGCAGGGGCCAATCCAAAGCCCGGGGGTGGGGGCGGTCCCGCAGATATGCAGGACCTAGGCCGTTTAGGGCTTTATAGGCCAATACCAACACCTGGAAACGGCCCCAGAAAACCACTGGCAGCCAGTGCAGAGAACGGAGCACCGGTGTAATGTGCTCCCGGTGGCCCAGCCCCACCAAAAGCTGGGCCATCGCATTCTGCACCAGCTGCAACTTCCGAGCCGTCACCATGGGTAGCCCCACTTAGAGCGCGTTACAATAGTCCAACCTGGAGGTGATGAAAGCATGGATGACGGTGGCCAGGTCAGAGTCTGAGACATACAGCGGAAGCCGTCGCATCAGGTGTAGTTGGCAAAAAGCACTCCTCGCCACAGCCTCCACCTGGATATCCAGGCGGAGCCGCGCATCAAGGAGCACCCCCAGACTTCGAACCTGGGAAACCAACGGAGAACAGACCCCGTCAATGATGGGGGTTGCCATCTCCATCAGCTTACCAACCAATGCCTTGGGATAATCTGAAACATTCTTCTCAACAAGTCAGTCAAGTTGCAAACCTTGCAGAAATTATCCAGGCTCCTCTCTGTCTCCATTCCTGTTTTTAAAAAAAATCATCTTAGCAACTTAACAAGGTGGCATGGAAGCCTAATTTATCAGGGTATCTAAAGATTTACATATGTAGGATGCACAACTGTCCTGACTAAAATTGATGGCTCAGCTCCCATTGACTTTAATGGACAAGGACTGCACCCCTAAGTAAATTGCACGTTATGTTGAGTGACTAAGGTGTGCTCAGCATTACAAATGCATAAAAGAACAGTCTCTAATAAATTTGCAGCCTAACAAAGGATGATTTCAGAAGTGACGTGGTGAATGTCCACCACAGTCAACCTCAGTCAAACGCGGTGGGGGGGTGAAAGCGCCGTGCATGTCTGTTTGCTCACATCCAGATGTTCACCACAGTCAAATGCAGCCCGGGGTGAAGCTAACCACGCTTCGTGCGGTCGGGGTGGGAGGAAGTCCAGAAGTGTGGTGAATGGTCACCACAGCAGGGGTGAATGAAAAGTAACTTCTGAACGGAAACCCGCAGCCGCGGTGGAAGGAATTGACCCCAGCCGCGGTGCATTCTGGGGCTCGAATTGCGGTCCACGTCTCCACTGCATGTCTGTTGTGTTCCCCCGGCCCATGTTCTCTCTAATTGCCTCCAGGCGATGGTCACAATCCTGTCACTTCTGTTGGGGCCGCACGTGTCACCACAGCCCCGCGGTGAATCCGTTCACACCGGGGTGGGATTCACTGTGGTGAATTGGAACGCGACACTTCTGAAATCACCCAAAGTATTATTATTTATATAGCACCAGCAATGTACTGTACACCAACTTAGCTACAAAGCAATGTAAATAATAAAGTAAAGTGCATGATCACTGTATTAAGTTTGCGCATGCTCTTTTAGAATATTCGGACTTTACATAGTTATGGACTATAAAAACTTAGACTGGAACTAACCCAATTTGGAGAGAAGCTTCCAGGGCGCACCTCAACACAAGTCATCTCTGCGCAGACTGAAGCAAGCTACCCCAGTCGGATTATCTGGCCTGGCCAACTGGATCAATTCCTGACTGTAATCTGGGTGGTGAGACAAAAGCTAACAACTTTGTGTGCTTTCTTTTAGAGGGTAAGTCAAAAAGGACAGGGCAATAAACTACTTTTAGTTGAGTTAAACATTGCCTGGTTTGGCTTATTAAAAATAGCAATAAAGGCAGCGATCCCCAAACACCCCCAGTTTGGCAGTGACAGAACTGCCCAGCCCTCACATCAACACGGCCCCAACCAAATGACATGAAAACATGGCAGTTCATGGGCAAGTGAAGCCACTGCAGCCGCTTCTACCTGCTCTCAGCAGGAATCCCAGAGGGTGGGGGAAGGGGAGCGGCAGATCTATGCAACCACCATGGCGTGCAGGGCTGCCCGTCAGATAAGGGTACTGGGCCAAAATACACAAAACCCCGGGACATATTACACAGCCCACAAACAGGTCAGGAATACAAGGCGGAATTTAATGCAACAGGGAGACCAACAGGACAGCAGCAGAAAAAGCCAAGCATCAAGCCACACACACCTCACTTCCCACCAGGCTGACATTTTCTTTGTCCCAAACACACGCCCCACACTGCACAGAGTCCAGAGGCAAACAGTGGCAGTTCATGGGGCCCTGTTCAAAGGGGTATCTCAGCTGCTGGGGTGTGGGACATGACCCCCGTGTCACAAACAGGTCTCACACAGGCGGCTCACAGCACGATGTCTGAGGGGGTGGTTGTAGCAGAGGGACCAGGTGGCGCAGGCCAAGAGCAAAGTCAAGCAGGCGGAGTCCCACACACAGGAATTTGCGAGACTGAGGGGGTGCTACAGTCACCAATCATTGTTCTACAGCCAGGTCATGGCTGCAACAGAGCCGCAGCCCAGAACCCAGTACCGTCTGCATACTCCGCCCATGCGAACATTCCTCTCCGGTATCCTCAAGCCCACATATGTCAGTCCACCATGAAGTTTGAAGCAACGGGATCCCCGCTGGCCAGAGTGACCTGGACGTCAGCCCAGTTCCAAATCTCCAACAGGACTGCCATCTCCGTTGCATCAGGCACCCCAATCAGCTACAGACCCTCAGCCGGGGGTGTGAGCAACTGCAGCTCACGCAGGCATTCCTCACACTCCTGGGCTCTCAGTGTGATGCTGGCAAAGGTGATTGGTAGGGTTTGGTCCCTGGGTCTATATTTCTATCTGAAAGTCCATGGTTGTTGGTGAGTAGCCTTTTTCAATTGGGTGGCTGTCTGTAAGCAAGGACGGGCCTCCCACCCAGGGCCTGTGCAAGGGAAGTGTCATTTTCCAGAATGGGTTGTAGACCTGTAACAATGCATTTGAGAAGTTTAAGCTGAGAGCTGTAGGTGACAAGAGGTGTTCTGTTGTTTTCTCTGGAGTTCTTGTCCTGTAGTAGATCACTCCTGGGTACTAGTTTGGCCTGGTCAATTTGTTTCCTCACCTTGTTGGGTGGGTATTGTAGATCCAAGAATGCTTGGTACAAGACCATTAGATGTGTGTTCCTGTTAGAGGGATTGGAGCAGATGCGTTTGTATCTCAAGGCCTGGCTGTAGATTATAGATTGTGTGGTGAACTCCGGGGTGGTAGCTAGAGGCATGTAAGTATGTATAGTGGTCCGTAGGTTTACAGTATAAGGTGGTATTTCTACAGTCATCATGTAGTTGCACCGTGGTGTGCAGAAAATGCACCTGTTGTGAGCACTTCCCTTGCACAGGCCCTGGGTGGGAGGTCTGTCCTTGCTTACAGACAGTCACCCAACCTAAAAAGGCTACTCATCAACAACCATGGACCTTCGGACAGAAACATAGACCCCCCGCCAGGGACCAAACCCTGCAATAAAGCCTGATGCCAACTCTGTACACAGGCAATTACTTTACAGGACCCAATAACATCAGCTACATCAAAGGATCCTTCACCTGTGCATCCTCCATCGTGATATATGTCATCAGCTGCCAGAAATGCCCCTCTGCCGTTTACATAGGACAAACAGGACAGCCTCTACATAAGAGAATAAATGGACAGAAATCTGACATTAAAAAGGTGACATCCAGAAACCAGTGGGCGAACACTTCAACCTTCCAGGTCACAGCATTTCTAACCTTAGGGCTTGCATACTTAAACAGCATTCAAAGGACGGCTTGAACACAAATCTGCTGAATTAGAATTCATCACCAAATTTAACCTGTTTCCCTGGGTTTGAATTGGGACCTCAGTTTTTTGTCACATTACATAAAATAATGTTTCCATTATACAGCAGTATATCCTCTGAAACCTTCATAGCCTGTATTTTCCCAGGCCTTTTCCCCCCCTCACTCTAGCACTTAGAACTAACACTATCAGGTGAGTACTGATAATCCACCCACTGACATTCCTCTAAGACAGTTCTTCTCCAACTGAAAGGGCAATTGGTTCACTTACCTGTGAATTACCCTTCTGGTGGGGTGTGCAGAACAGGAACTCATAGAGATGATCCCCGTCTATACCAGTAGGAGGCAGAATCTCAGGAATCCAATTGGTCATGTGCAGAGAGGATCCATCCCTCCCATTTACCAGTTGTCCAACAGCTGTAACAATAACTTCTCAACAAAAACTACATAATAAAACAGAAAAACTCTCTTCTTATTTCTGTCAGTGATATATTTCTATATCTATATCACTCCATCCAGAACAGAACCAGAAGGAGGGCCGAGTTCCTGTTCTGCACACCCCACCAGAAGGGCAATTCACAGGTAAGTGAACCAATTGCCCTTTCTCCTAGGGTGTGCAGAACAAGAACTCATAGGGATTTCCCAGAGCAGTATGCTCCAAGATCCCAAACTGAGTGGGAGAGAAACTGGACCAATACAAGAATGAGTCATATCCACTACTCTATCACTCCCTGCAGAACCCTGTGGCCAAAGGCTGTGTCTGCAGAGTCGAGGATATATATTTTATAGTGCCTAGTGAAGGAATGTAGGCTGGCACAAGTAGCTGCCCTACAAATTTCAGCATAAAGGGCCCAAGCTCTAAAGACCCAGGATGCTGCTGTACCTCTTGTAGACTGGGGAACCACTTCCTGAGGGGAAAGCAAATCAGAGGCTTTGTAAGCTTAGCAAAACATGTTGAGATCCATCTGCCGATGGAGGTCCTAGAGGCCTTTAATCCTCTCTTTCTCAGGGAAAACTCTACCAAGCGGGCACAAGCATAACTAGCCGACCTGTGCAGAAAAACGTTTAGTGCTCTCCTCATGTCTAGTGTATGCCAGTGCTTCTGTAGGAGATGAGAAGGATGCGGGCAGAAAGAGGGGAGCACAATCTCTTCTTGCCTGTGAAAAACTGAATTTACTTTAGGCATAAAGGAAGGATCCAAATCGTAAGTACGACGGTGTCTTTTTTAAAGATACATAAAGATGGATCAATTGAGAGTGCTCCCAGCTCCGAGATTCTCCAGCCAGGTAATGCCTATGAAAAAGGAGACCTTAATAGTCAAGAAATAAAAGAGAGACCTCTCTAAGTGACTTGAATGGAGGTTCAGTGAGGGCTTTAAGGACCAAATTCAGTCTCCAAGTGGGAAACCTATGAATAACTGGGGGTGAGATAGCTTTAGCTGCCTTCAGAAATCTCTTCACCAGAGGATGTCTGGATATACTCCTACCCCTAACGACAGAGATAGTGCTGTTTAGGGTCACTACCTGCCTCACTAAGGTATTAGCCCTCAAGCCCTTTTCAGTAACTCATGTTGTAAGAAAAGCAAAATATCTGCTTTCTTGGGGTTTTGAGGAGGGATCTGTCTGGTAGAACACCATTCAGCAAACACCCGCCAGGTGCCTTGGTATATTCGCCTAGTTGCGAGGCGTCTGGATACCATTAGAGTCTGTAAGATGTCATCGGAGTAACCCGTTGACCTCAATGCTGCACACTCAAGTGCCATGCCGTCAGTTTGAGGAATACCGGTTTCCTGTATAGCAGGGGGCCTTGTGACAGCAGGTCCAGCTTCGGGGGCAGACGTAGCGGCTCTTGGGTTGCTAGATTTATCACATCAGCAAACCAGGAGCGTGTGGGCCAGTAGGGTGCTACCAGAATCATCAACCCTCCTTCTTTCTTGAACTTGTTGAGAGTTCTTCCTATCAGAGGAAACGGAGGGAAGGCTCACCTCAGGACCCTGGGCCAACATTGTTGTAGGGCATCCAGTGCTGCTGAACATGGATGTCGAGTTCTTGAGTAGAAAACCTGGCACTTGGTGTTCTCTGATGATGCAAACAAATCTAGGTCAGGAACACCAAACCTCCACTCTATTGTGGCACAAAGCCTGCTCAGGATAGGGCCCATTCCCCTGGATCGAGATCGCGGCAGCTTAGCCAGTCCGCTGTTTAGTTCTTGACTCCCTTGATGTGAGGGGATGAGAGGGAGAGAAGGTTTTGTTCTGCCCACAGGAGCATGTCTCTGGCCTCCCTGTTGAGGGCTGGAGACTTGGAGTCTCCCTGATTCCACACATATGCCAGTGCCATGGAATTGTCCATGTTAATAAGTACATGGGACCTGGATATTAGAGGGCAAAGTGGCATAGGGCTAAGTGTATTGCTCTCAGCTCCAGCCAATTGATAGTGCTCTTTTTCTTTCGCTGACCAGGTGCTCTGAGCGTACTGATCTCCCCATCTGTAGAGTCTGGCATCTGTGGTGATCACCGGCTTCGGGGGTTCTGAAAGAGAGACCCCAGATTTGAACCAGTGAGGGTTCATTCACCATTTGAGAGATTGCGTGACTTTGGAGTCCAAGGCGAGGACTACCTGGGTCTTCTCCATTATTTGGTATTGCCAGGAAAGCAGTGCCTGCTATAACGGGCGGAGATGGAGTCGTGCCTATGCTAGGTGTTGTATACAGGAGATCATGAAACCCTGTATAGCCTATTGTGTGTGGCTAGCAAAATATACGGGAAATGGCTATTAAAAAGGTTAACTTCTTGGATAGATGAATTCTTAATACTGCACCCTGAACAGGCAGGATTCCAGAGGGGTAGATCTACCTTGGAACAGTGCCTAGTGCTTAATCATCTTATGGATAAATACCTGAAGAAAAATGGGACGTTTTATATAGCATTCCTAGACTTAAGATCGGCTTTCGATCTGGTGAACAGGGATATACTGTGGTCCAAGTTGGAGAATATGCAGATGGACCCCAGATTACTGCATATATTGCAATGTTTACATGCCAACTCCTCACTTGAAGTGAAAACAGACTGCCAGGGTCACCTGTCAGAACCGATAATCATCTCCTCTGGGGTTAGGCAGGGGTGCGTGCTTGCCCCCACGCTTTTCAATCTGTTTATAAATGACATTATTCCCCTGCTTGCCTGGTCTTCTTTTTCCCCCCTAAGCTTGCGGACCGTTTGGTTGGGAGTTTGTTGTTTGCGGATGACATAGCTATTATGTCCCAGACCAAAGTGGGTATGAATAGACAATTGGTTTTTTTCCCCCTGATTTTTGTGCTCTAAATAAACTTGCAATAAACCATGACAAATCCAAAATAATGGTGGTTACCAAATCAACAAAGCAACAAACTTGGATTATGGGTGGACAATCCATTTTACAGGTTAAAGAGTTCAGGTACCTGGGCCTGTTGTTTCAGGCATCGGGTGCCTGGGAAAAGCACTATGTAAGAGCTTTAACTACTGCTAAAGGCTCAGTTCACGCCATATTAAAGCTTTTTGGTAATTCTGGGAAATTTGCCCTGGTACCAGCAATTAAGGTCCTAAATGCAAAGACTAGAGCCCAGCTCCTTTATGAGGCGGAGTTGTGGATTCCATTGTTAACACATGGGCTTAGTAAACTGGATGGCATTCAGGCTCGAGCATATCAGAGATTGTTAAGGACCCCACGGGGCACGTCATATGCTGCCATTAGGATTGAGGTTGGTCAGCAGAGTTGGTCGACTATAGCATGGGGCCAAGTTTGGAAATTTTGGGCCAAAACATGTGAGCCACAGCAGGAGAGCCTACTTAAGTTTTGGAAGAAGGATGTCTATCTTAGCAGGTGGCAAAGGGCAGTACAAGGCCCGGTGTATAAACTGGGATTTAGTCCTGATTATTGGATGGTAAAAATCCTACGTTGATCAAGAGAGAGATCATGACTAGACACAGGGATATTGATCAACAGGAAGAATACTCAAAGATACGAGCGTCCCCCCATATGTGTGATTACCTTTCATGGATACCAGCAAGCCCTCATATGGCCCATTATTTGATCTCCAACTTATCCCAAGGCGGAAACAGTTATTTGCATGTGCCCGGTTTAATGCCCTTCCAGGTTTTGGAGGGTCGATTTACTTCTGTAAAATTTACTGATCGTTTGTGCCCTTTTGACCATCAACAGGTGGAGACGACAGAGCACATTTTGTTTGAATGTCACCTGTATGACTCCTTACATCAGGAACTTTTAGCTGCCTTTTATACTAGGTACAACGATAGGACTTATCCCAACCTGTCCTTATTGGCCCTGGCAGATGTCGATTCCAATTTAACCCGGATTATTGCACAATATCTGGTAGTTGTGATTAAGCTTCGCCAATCCTTTATTCAATTCATTTCAGGTGCAGATGGAATTTAGTGATCGTGACACAATTATAGGTCTGATTATTTACTGGCTGGTTATGTCATTTTAGTGATTATAAGAATGAGATTGGAACTTGTATCCAAATTTTTTTATGTTTATAGGTACCCACTGTTTTGGGTAATTTGATTTGTATTGTATTGTGTTATATTGTAATGGCCTAGTGCTGTAGTGTCCGTTCAGTTGCTATGGTGGCAGCTAGTCTGGCTGGGGCTCTGATAAGTATATCATCCAGGTGCATAAGGGTTTCCTGCAGATGTAGATGGGAGACAATGGGTATCAGGACTTTGGTAAAGGTTTGGGGTGCTGTTGTTAGGCTGAACAGGAGGGCCCGAAATTGCCAATATGAGTTGCTGTACTGAAAATGGAGCCAGCGACGGTGGGCAGGGCAAATAGGGATGTGGAGGTAAGCGTCCCACAAGTCGAGGGAGACTAGCCACTCGTGTTTTTCTATGATTTGACAAATCGAGGACAGGGTCTCCATTCTGAAGATTTCTGAACTTTTATGAATTTGTTTAGAGTTTTTAAATCTAATACAGCTTTCCACTCTCTGTTTTTCTTTGGTACCAAAAATAACATGGAATAGAGACCCTGGCCCCACTCCTCCGGCCCCCATTGCCGCCAGTCTTTTTATTTCAGCTTGCATGGCTAGATTTTTTTGTTTGCTGTGAGATGTGGGGGAGACACGATAGAACCCTCGAGGAGGTTTGCAGAACTCTATTGTGTATCCACTGGTCACTGTCTCCAGGACCCATGCATCTGTTGTCATGTGCGGCTACAAATACACAAAAAGGGAAAGTCGCCCCCCCACCCCTTTACCTGTTACCTTCAAATGGTGGGCATGATAGTCTGGCATCCTGCTTTCCTTGTTGGGTAGCGGAGCCTGCTTTTCCTGAACTGTATCTGTTCGACCTGGAGCCTCTTCCTCTGTACCCTTATCCCCGGAATGGAAACTATGAGGATTGCTTTCTCGAGAATGCGTTAAACAAAAAAGGTTTGTTAGAGGAGCAAAAAGATGTGGGTGGATTGAATTTATAAGGAAAGTTTATTATCCTTATCTCCAGCATCTTTTAAGAATTTATCCAGTGCCACCCCGAATAACTTCTCTTCCTGATATGGGCCAGCAACTAGAAGGTTCTTAGCATGGGGGTTCGCCCACCATGACCTTAACCAAAGTCTGCGATGTGAGGACACGTTCGCTGCTAGTGCCCTCGCTGCCCATGGTACTGCATCTGTACGGGCCGTAGTTATAAATGAAGTTGCCGTGGTAATATTAGCTGACAACATTCGGGTTACTTTCTCTGATGCTTCAGGGCTATATTCCAACCTGAACCATTTAAGTATTGCCCTGGCACAATAGGAAGAGGCCAGGGACATTCAAAGCACTGCTGACACAGCTTCGAAATTTTTTCTTAACCCAGATTCTACGCCCCTATCTGTGGGGTCTTTCAGGAAAACATCACCTTCGGAGGCGAAGACTGACTTTCTTGCCAGAGAAGCAGCAGTCACATCAATTTTTGGAGTGGCAAAGACTGACACCTTGGACTCAGAGAAGGCATAT
The DNA here is from genome assembly GCA_003113815.1 of Sphenodon punctatus. NCBI lineage: Eukaryota > Metazoa > Chordata > Lepidosauria > Sphenodontia > Sphenodontidae > Sphenodon > Sphenodon punctatus. The sequence goes on from QEPC01000724.1 coordinate 2,486,474, forward strand.
AAAGATTCTTGAGTTTTGTTCAGTCTTAGTGCTTTGACACATTGTTGCTATTTAGTAATGATTTACTAAGTACTTTGTCAAGCAGGATGTCCTTTTCTTTATAGGAGGACCTCGGGATATATACCCAATCAGAATCATCATCTGAGGATCTAAATGATTCCCTTTTTGTCTCTTTTCCATCACACTAAGGCCATCGAGGTGGTTCACTTAAACAGCTTAGATTTTAAAACAACTGAGAATTCACAGTCCTTTTCACTAGTGGGGACAGCCACTAAATTCCAATAAATAAATAAATTCCCTGGAGCCAGGGCCTCATCCTCAGGGATTTCACCAGACTCCACAGAGTCTCCATCCTCCTCTGACTCCTGTTCAGAGTTATCCTGGTTTATGGCCCCTGGATGGAGGGAGGATGCAACTACCTCCAGGGGATTAGCTTCTCTCTTCTCAAGTTTGGTGTCCTTGTTGTCCCTGTGGGGACAGTGTCTGGGACAAGGGGTAGTAGGGAGGATCTCCTTGTCTGAGGAAGAGCCAACCTGGTCCCATAGGGTCAGAGCAGTCGTACGCGGCTTTTTTGAGGCAGGGTACTTTCCTTTTCCCGCTGCCTTAGATTTCCCTTTCCCTCCCTTAGAGGGGGGGCAGGGGCGCTTAGGGGCTCGGCCTTCCTCCCTGTCTTGAATTTTATCAACGGAAGCCACAATTTTATTTAAGGCCTCTACCTGTAAAAGTTCTACTTGCAAGAGGCCTGGGGTTCTTACTGTCTCTGCTGGCTGCTCCGTGGTCTCGTAGTCGCAAAATGTCGTAAAAATTTGAAATAAAAAATAAATAAATAAATTCCCTGATGCTGAGACTGAGCTGTGTTACTATGGTGGCCCGCCAGGGGGAGGCTGTCAGCACTAGAGCCTTCTGAGTCCTGGTTGTGGAGGCAGGTTCCGCTCTGGGTGGTTATGGCGGCTCGGTAACAAAGTTAGAGGCGGAACGGCCCCAATGGCGACGAGTGATAATGCTGCAGGAAGCGCCCGAGGGGACTTCCCCGCACTCGTCCTTCCCGGAGCTCTGCGCCAAGCTGGGACGGGCCTTTGGGGGCTGCTACAGTTTCGGCCTTCTGGCTCCTCGCTCCTGCTTTTTTTTTTTGGGTGGGGAGTGAGCCTAGGAGCCATAGGTTAAATATATGAGGAAAAAGTTCCTTCTGGGCAAGGAAAAAGGCTTCAAAATGAAGAACTGTCTAGGTGTGCAAAGCACACAGATTCACCACTATCCCGTGAGAGGCAGAATTCCAACTGGCAAATGGGAGGAATGGCCCCCTCTGCGCATGACCAATTGGATTCCTGAGATTCTGCATCCTACTGGTATAGGCAAGGATCATCCCTACAAGTTCCTGTTCTGCACACTGTAGAAGAATGGGACTTTTCCATTGATTGGTTAACACCTTGTGTGTACCTTGGGTTGATACTTAATCTAATTATGTGCTTTATTCCCTCTGTGTAAACTATTTACATTGCCTGCAACTTCATATAGATTCCTACTTCCAGAACACTTCATGCATCGGAGGAAGTCAGCGGTTGCTGACAGAAGCTCATGCTGAAATAAAGAGATTTTTCATGTTAGTCTTTAAAGTGCCACAAGACTCCACCCCCACCCATTTTAGAACTATAAACAAACACAGCTACACTTCTGGCTGCAAAAAAGACACACTTAGGGCATTTTCAGACAAGATACTCTCCATTCACTATACACGTTACAGGGCTGCACTGTTGTCCTTTGGGTGCCCTGTAACATGTATAGTGGGTGGGAGGTGGGTGGGTAGAGGGTGGAGAGTGTCTTGTCTGAAAATGCCCTTATTTACATAGGGACTGAGGTATTTCACAGCACAAAGAATGCAAAGGGTGGGATGGTCAGTCAATTGATCAAATACTAAACCTCAGATACACACGTGTAACACAAGCACTCTATACAATCCATGCAAGACAGATGCAGCATGTTGTCATTGACTGATGCTGGCAACCATGCACCACAATGGGTGCATGTGGCGAGAGCTGTGGGTGGGTGAGCTGGATAGTAGGGGTGTGCACCAGACCCCCATGTTTTTGATTTTTGTTATTAAAAAATGTCATTTTCATTATCGTTATTAATGACTGTCATTCTCATTATTGTAATCATTTTTGGTATAGTTTTCCATATCATTTTTGTTATCAGTATCATTTTTGATATCGTTATAGTTATTGGTACAATTTCAAATGAAAAATTTATTTTTGCTATCCATTATGCAAGGGAGACAGGGGAAGGGAAAAGGAAAACTATTATCTAATCAGTTATCTATATAACTAGTCTAATCTATGTGTCTATAATATATATCTAATCTATACTACCTATCTCTATATATACAATGTACAGGGGGGAGAAGGGCAGGGAAAGGGAGAAGGTAAAATGACTCATACAGAAAGTCCATGAACAAGCCAGTATGAGAGTTAAATCAAACAACCAGGGACATCTCTCCAAGAATATCTATCTTGGTAGAGGAGTTAGGCAAGGGTGCTTATTAGCCCCTGTGCTTTTTAACTTAAATGGCCAAAGAGCCTTTGTATGGCCAATTAATGAGGTTGCCCCCTTATTGACAAAAAGAAAACATCACCCGCCTAAACTAGCCTCGAGGATTATAGGTTGTCTGCTATATGCAGATGACTTGGCTATAATGTCACAAACGTGAATAGGTTTGCAACGGTAACTGGTAGCCTTTGCTCAGTTCTGCCAACAGAATAAGCCGGCCATAAACTATGAAAAATCTAAAATTATGGCCTTCTCGAGAGCCCATAAAATCTACTCATGGGTAGAGGGCATAACATGGAGAAAGTTGGGACTTTTAAGTACCTGGGACTAACTTTTCAGAAAAATGGGAAATGGTCTAAGCATTTTCAACAAGCGAAGCAGAATATCGCAGGTGAACCCTTGGCCATACAAAGGCTCTTTGGCCATTTAGGGAAAATAGACATGAAATGGGCAGTTAGAGTCTTTAATGCAAAGGTTCGTTCTAAAATATTATATGGTGTAGGCCTATGGGCCATCCCCTTTCCTAGGGGACTGAGCACACTGCGAAATAAATTCCTCCAGAGTATACTAAGAACCCCAAGAGGTATCCCCACAGCAGCGCTCACCTTGGAAACAGGGTAGCCAAGTTGGGAAACAATAGTTAGAAGGGAGGCATTTGGGCTGTGGTTGAAGATCTATTTTACGCCAGACTCCTTGCTTAGCTTAATAAAGGATGATAGCTACAAAAGCCCATGGATCAGGGAAATGGGAAAACAACTGGCCTTTTGGGGCTTTTCACTTCGATATGTTTGTGATAAAGAACTTTTACAGGTTAAATCAGAATTATTTCAACGTATCGATGATGTGGAGAGGCAGCAAAATATAGCTACTATTAGGGGCACCTCATTTTTGCGGAATTATCTTTATTTAGTCCCTCCTTATAATGAAGAAATGGCCTCCTATTTGATTCAATTACACTCGGCCAGATCTAGAAATCTGGTCTTAGTCGCCCAAATGAATTCTTTACCCACAAAGATTCTAGAGGGCAGGATTGCTAATATAGAGTATGCCCAAAGGCTGTGTCCATTTGATGCCCAAGAAGCTGAAACTGTGGAACATGTTTTACCGGAATGTAAATTATATACGAAACTACGAATCCAGTTTCTAATCCCTATTTTAAAGTTCCCAGCTACTACAAACCATGAACTGACTCGACTGCTCCTGGAGGATAAGGACCCCAAAGTAACCCAGGTAGTTGCAGTTTTTTTGGCCTCATTGTTTGAGATTAGGGGAAAATTTCTGAATTACCAGTTTACTGAGATGATTAATGAAGGTTGAAAAGGCATGTTAAGGATGATTTTTACATCGTCTAACTTTAGAGCCCAAAGTAATTTTAGTCCTATATGGGATTGTTATAGCCTGCGAATATCAAATTCGCTTGTGAAGAGTTTGAGGACAAATGAATTTAATTATTTTTTAAGATGTTGTTTGTTATACGTTGCATGGGTCGGCCAAGTATGAATATTAATAACATTTTGATTTGAGCTGAGTTGATATTATTTAGGTTAGTAAAAGGGGGTGAGAATTATTTAATTCTATTCCTCTTAGCTTGTTGGGATGGGTGTTTCAGTTATTAAACAAGATCATAAGCTGGCTTTGCTCTCCCTGATTGCAGGCAGTAAGGTATTCCCCGGGTAGGGATACCTGGGGTGGTCAACCGCAGGATTGTTAGGATTCTACAGTGTCACTAATATGTACCCAAGGACTGTATTATAAGTTTTTTTAGTACGAACCTATATTTAGGATTATATGTTGTGTATTGTGAATTGTCTGTGAACGCAATGACCTACGGTCACACTTAATAAATTATTTGATTTGATTTGATATACTACCTATCTCTATATATAAAATGTACAGGGGGGAGAAGGGCAGGGAAAGGAAGAAGGTAAAATGTAGAGTATGAGGAAGGAAAGGTATTGGTGGTAATACCTAATAAATAAATAATACAAGGGCTAGGGTTGTTGTTGTTTTTTTGTTTTTTTTATATATATAGTTTTCTTTATTTATATTCATTCCAAAATATCACAAATATTTCTTTCATTTTCGGGCTTTACAACCGTCGCCCGTATTACATATAACATATTTCTGTATTTTGTGTAGTTTTATTATCTTCCCTCCCCCCTTTATTTCCTTCAATGTATTGGAGGTATTTTTATAAAAATTATTGTTCGTTCATACTTCAGTTCTTTTGGCATTTCAGATAATTTCTTTTTCATGGAGGTAATGTACTTTTCCATCCGGCCTTTTGTATAGTTGTAGAAAGTTCCATATCGAGGACCATGTAGCTACAAAGTTCTTCTGTTTTTTGTAGAAGTTTGCTTTTAATTTCTCCATTGAGAAGATGAACCACACTCTGTTGACCCATGCAGATTCCGTTAACCCTTTTACATTTTTCCAGTTTTTAGTTAATACATTTATACCTGCTAATATTAAAATTACTATCGTATCTTTATAATGTTGTATCATCTCTATTTCAGGATATACACCTAGTAGCATAAGTTCAGGTGTAAAGGGGATGTTACATTTGGTAATCGCCAGGATGTGACTATGGATCATTTTCCAAAATTTTTGTATATCTCCACAGCTCCAGCAGCAGTGTAATAATGTCCCCACCTCCCCGCACCCATGCCAGCATTCATTCGTTGCACTACCCCCGATGTTTTTTAACCACTCCGGGGTCCTATAATACCTTAGAATCAATTTCATTTGTGGTTCCTTCACTTCTAGTGATTGGGCTGACCTAAACATTCTCTGTCTTATCATTTCCACCTGTTCTTTAGACCATTTCTTGTCTAATTCTTTCGCCCATTTTTCCTCATAACCTGGATTCTTTGGGTACTGTATGTCCAGCAGTGCTTTGTTTATTCTAGATACCACCCCTTTATGTGGTCCTGGTCCCATTATTGCTAGCTCCAGTGGGTGACTTGGTCTTAGTAGGTCTTCTCTATGTTTGGGTATGTCTATTAGGTGCCTTAACTGTCTGTACTCTAGGTAATCTATCTGTGTTTGTACTAGATTTTCCAAATCTGTTTGTGCCATGAACTCCTCTCCATTATATAATTGTTGTATTTTATATATGTGTTTACTTTGTAATTGTTTCCCTAGTTTTGGTATTCCAGTTGGGTGTCTATTTAGTTGGTCTTTTATTGTCATCCATGGGGACGCTGTCTCCTTAAGTCCAATTTTTTTCTTGTTCTGTTGCCATGTCTGCCATGCTGTATTTGCAAATGGATGTTGTGTCCATTTAGTTTTGTCCCTTTCTTTTCCTAATATTATCTGCTCTCTAAATTCCTTAATGTTCAACATCTCTTTTTCTATTTCTACCCATGTTGTCTCCTTGTTATCCATCAGCCACTCCCTCACCCCCCTGAGCACCGTCGCTCTGTAATAAGTAATCAACTCGGGGCAACCTATTCCTCCTTTTAACTGATGTTTATATAATAATTTTTTATTTATTCGGGGTTTCTTTCCTTGCCAGACAAATTTCAAAACACTTTTTTCCATTGTCTTAAAGTAAGACCTTGGTATTTCGATTGGGAGCGCTATCAAATTGTACAATATCTTAGGTAAGATCATCATTTTTAGTAGGTTAATTTTCCCCATCCATGAAGTTGCCAGTGCATACCATGTTTCCATTTCTGCTTGTATTTTTCCCATGTTTTCTGCAAAGTTTGTCACATATAATTTTTTCAGATCTCTAGTAATCCATATCCCTAAATATTTGAATTTATCTTTTTCTATTTTAAACTGTAAGTTTCTTTCTAGTTCTTTTACCATCTTTTTGTCCTCTACATAAATCATGGCTGAGGATTTACTATAATTTATTGTATATCCCGATATTTGACTAAATTCATCTATCAATTTTACTAAGTGGTGTATTGATGTGCTTGGATCTGTGATATACACTAACATATCATCGGCGTATAACGCCAGCTTATGTTCCTGTTTGCCTATTCTCACCCCTTTAATTTGTTGCTCGCTCCTTATAGCAATGGCCAATATTTCCAGTACTAAATTAAATAACAATGGAGACAAGGGACATCCCTGTCGCGTACCCCTTTCTAATACGAACTGTTCAGTCAGTTCGCCATTAATTAGCAGTTGCGACACTGGTTTTTTATATATGGCTTGTACCCATTGCAAAAAATTACCAGCGAATTTCATTTTTTTCAATGTTTCAAAGAGACATTTTATTTCAATTTGATCAAATGCTTTTTGCGCATCCATAGACAGAATCATTGTTGGCATGCGTTGTACTTGGACAAAGTGGCATATGTCTATGGTTTTACGAATGTTGTTTGCCCCCATTCTATTAGGTATAAATCCTACCTGATCTGGGTGGACTAGTTGGGCAATAATATCCGCCAGTCTGTTCGCTATTGCTTTTGTAAAAATTTTGTAGTCTGAATTCAATAATGATATAGGCCTATAGTTTGAGCAGTCTTCTTTATCTTTTCCCTGTTTTGGGCATATTGTTATAATAGCTGCATTGAATGATGGTGGCATTTCCTTCTGCTGTGCAATCTGATTAAATGTGTCTGTTAATGGCTTAGCTATTTCATTTATGAAAATTTTGTAGTATTCATAGGGTAGCCCGTCCGGCCCCGGTGCTTTATTGGTAGGTAGTTGTTTAATCACTTTTTAAATTTCCTTTTCTGTAAATTTAGCACTCAGGTAGTTATTTTGTTCCTTGTTTACTTGGGGAATTTTATATTTTTCCAAAAACTCTGTGATTTTAGTCCTAGCAGGTGATCTAGTTTTGTACACCCTATCGTAATGCTGTAAGAAAGCTTTTTGAATTTCTCTTCTATCATTTTGTCTATTGCCTTGTGTATCTTTTATCCCTTTAATTACATATCTTTCTCTCTTTTTTCGTACCATATTGGCTAGTACTTTATCCGCTTTGTTGTTTTTCTCATAGAAGTAGCACCTTATCTTTCTCATGGCTTGGGCGGTATTTTCTATCTCCATAGTGTTAATCTCATTTCTAATCCTGTGAATTTCCTCATTTGTTTCTGCTGATGGGTGTAACTTTTGTGTATTTTCTACTTTCAATAACTTTTGATAAAGTTCCCTTTTACGCTCTGCCTTATGTTTATGTTCATATGCACTCTGTGAAATGAAAACACCCCTCATTACCGCTTTCGAGGCATCCCAGATTGTATGTGTTGATACATCACTTGTATTATTTGTTTTGAAATATTCCTTTAGCTCATTTCTGGCTCTTTCTTTTACTGTGTCAAGTTTCAGTATTTTTCTATCCAGCGTCCAATTTGTTCTTGTCTTTTTTATGTGGTCTTTCTCTGGGCCTCTTATTACTAACATTACTGCATAGTGATCTGATATTACTGCCGGTATTATACTACACTCTGCACAGCGAGCCTTCAGTTCTTTGGTTACGAAAATATAGTCTATCCTTGAGAATGTTTTATTTGGTGGAGAGTAAAAAGTATACTCCCTCTCTATCGGATGCTTAACTCTCCATATATCTATCCATCTCCTTTCTTGTGCCTGCTCTGCCAATTTTGTGTTTAGTTGCCTTTTTCGTGGCATGTCAGATCTGTCTTCCCTCTGCATTGTGCTATTAAAATCTCCAAGTATCAAAAGTGTGCCTTCACTATTGTCTTCTATTATTTTAAAATACTTTATCACAAATTGGTTATTTTGTTCTGTTGGGGCATATATATTAACTAGGGAGACTTTCTCCCCATTTAATATACCTTTTACCATTATAAATCTGCCCTCCTTATCTGTTAAGACAGATTCTTTTACGAAGTTGCAATTAGCTGCTAGACCAATGAGCACTCCTGCTTTCTTTTTAGCTGCACAGGAGGCATAAATTTGTGGATGGTTTTTAGATTTCATTCTGTACACATCCTTTTGTAAGAGATGCGTCTCCTGTAGACAGAAGACACTGATGTTGTTACTTCTCATTAGTTGATGAGTTCTCCTGCGTTTGATTGGGCTATTTAGTCCTCTAACATTTAATGTGAGTGTCCTTATGTTATGCATCTTTCTATCTTTTTGTTGTTATTCCTTTCTTTTTCATACCTCAGGTCTTGTTGTTTTTGTTTATCTTTATTATCATGCCATATATTTTTTTTCTGTAGTTTCCTTATCTTAAATTGTCCTATTTCTCCTTTATAGTACCTCCTTTCATTCTTTCTCCTTATCTTTTTTTTACCCCTTCTCTCTATATCTCTCCTTACCTCCATTTTTTACCCTTCTCTAGTTTTTAGGGTGGACTGATTCAGCCTCTCTTGGGAATGAGCTCCTCCGCCTTCCTACTTTTTTCTACCCATATGTTCTTTTGAGCACCTTATTTTCTTAACTGCTTAATAACTAACATTTTTGGTTCCTTTCCCCTTCTCTGTTTCTTTCAGACACACACTCAAACCTTATAACATATTTTTTTACAACCAACTTAATCCTTATATTAATCATCATATATTGTAAGAAACTTTTAACTTAAGTTACTGTTATTATAATAAAAACATTCTTCTGGCTTACAGGCTTACATTTATTCCAAAAACATTTTTCTAACTAGTCTGCTTTGCGGTATTCTGCCTTGCCCTTCTCGGGGCGCATGTGGGCAGCATTTAACCCCTATGTTAACTCTTTTATACGTTGTTAAACTTATATTTTGGCTTCATAAAGTTAACATAAAAACTTTTCCTATGTCATGCACTTTCTTTTATTTTGCCTTGCCCTTCTCGGGGCGCATGTGGGCAGCATTTGACCCCTGTGTTAGCCCTTTTACAGATTGTCTGCTTCACATATCTTTCCCTTTTTGGGGCTTTTGTAAGCAGCCTTTGGTCTCTACTCTTTCACATACCTTTATACATTTACTACTTAAGACCTCTATATTGTTCTCTTTTTCCTGCTTGTATGTTATTGTTCTTCCCTTTGTAGTGCTCCACTTCTATTTCTTCTCTTATTTGGCGATCTTTGTTTTTGGTAATTCACCTCGTGCTGCAGAAATATCTCCAAATCTGCTGGATCTTGGAAGAATTTTCTTTTACCTTGAAACAGAATGTTGAAGCGTGCTGGGAACAAGATCTGTGGCTTGAGACCTTCAGCTATTAATGGACCCATATATTTGTACCAGCTTCTTCTTTTATTCATTGTCTCAACTGAGAGGTCTTGGTATATTTTGATTTTGTTCCCTTGTAAGTCCATATCTTGTTTTTTTCTGGCTAGCTTCAGAATCTCCTCTTTTTCTGTGTATTTTTCTAACTTCACAATAATTGCTCTTGGAGGTTGGTTGTCTCGTGGTCTTGGACGCAGTGATCTGTGTGCTCTTTCTATTTGAACATCATGTATATGATTTTCTGCAGGGAATATTTGCTTCAGTGCTTGTTTAATGAAGGCACACGTGTTGTTGTTTTCCATGCCTTCAGGCACTCCTACAAACCTCAGGTTACTCCTTCTGCTTCTATTCTCGAGGTCTTCGCATTTTCCCTCTAGATACTGCACTCTAGCAAACAGAGATTTTCTTTGTGAGTCTGCCTCCAGTTCTCTTTCCTCAATATCTGTTATTCTTTCTTCAGCTGTGTCCACTCTTTTATTCACTGCTTCCACTTTTTTATTAACCGCTTCTAATGTTGAGTGGACTTTTGCAAATTCTGAGGTGACTCTTTCTAGTAAAGTCTCTCTGTCTTTTTTTGCAGCCCTTAAGTCTGTTTTTAAGTCTGCATAAACTGCTGTGCAGTGATTACAGGCCCCTTCTTCATTACCTTGTGGTATTTCTTCATTCATCTCTGCCACCGTCACAGCTCCGGTAGCCATTTTGTCTGCCAGGCTGTCTTCTGTTTGTTTAGGCCTCTGATTTGTAATGGTTGTGCAGTATTTGTTTAAGGTATTTTTTTCCTTATTTTCTTTCTTTTTCCTTTGAGGGTACCTTTTTTCTTGCCTCATCTATGTTTTTTTGTGCTGTCCCGCAGCTCTGTCTTTTATTTAAGGTGCTTTTAGTTGCTTTCATGGCAGGAGCTCTTTCCCCGTGCTGCTACTCCCTGCACATGCTCAGTCCATCCCCCTTGTTTTGTTTTTAATGTGTAAGCACCACAGTCCTGCAAACGCAACCTGACAAGCAGAGCTCTCATAGACTGGAGAGAAAAAACCTGGCCCTCCCATTATAAAGGGTTGTAGTGCCCGCCCCCAGAGCCCCCGATTGGTTGTGGGAGGCAGCAGGTATTGAGCAATCACAGGGTGCCATGAGACTGCTGGCACCTGCTTACGCTGCTCATTGGCCAGCAATACATCCATCAGATACTGCGGAGCTGCTCGCCCCTGCCAACACAGGCACAATTCAAGAGTTCAACTCTGTTAAAACTGTGATATGTCTGCTCCCTCCTCCCCTCTCCACATTTTCCCTCCAAAACCCAACTGCCACAGCACTAATAACGAAAATAACGACATTGTCATTTTAATTTCTCGTTATCATTTTTTGTATTGATATCGATATCAGTACCATTATTGGTATTATCGGTTGTTGTTATTCTTGGTTGTCATTTTCATTATTGCAATAACAAAAATGACAATTTTCATTATCTTTATCTTTATTCTAATAACAAAAATGACATGCACACCCCTACAATAGTTCTTGCTCCCAGGCTTGTATTGTATTGTAATGAACTGTTAGATACTTTTGCCCTCTACTGGCTAGAATCAAAACTGTACAAGTTTGAGATTCCTTACTAGTATCTATCCCCTCAGCCCTGTGGGTATTATTATTATTATAAACATTTATATAGCGCCAGCCACGTGCCTGGCACTGTACAGAACATAGAGGGACCCACTTTTGTGAAGCAGCAGAATTTGAGTTTTATTCCACCATTGCTGTGAAGATACAAAATGATCATTTCCTATAGTAAAATAAAAAAACAACTGTGGGGTCCTAAGTGGTCATTAATATATCAATACAAAAAATGATAACGAGAAATTAAAATGACAGTGTCGTTATTTTCGTTATTAGTGCTGTGGCAGTTGGGTTTTGGAGGGAAAATGTGGAGAGGGGAGGAGGGAGCAGACATATCACAGTTTTAACAGAGTTGAACTCTTGAATAATCTTCTCAGCCACACAGTTTTGGCTTCTAAGCCAACCCCAGAACAATATAATGAAGGAAAGAGGTGGGGAGAGTAGTTTTCTTTCCCCCCCACTCCTTTTAACTCATTTAACTCACCAGGACTGAAAGGTTTCCTGTTTATACTCTTTATAGTGGCTGCAAGGTGCAACTGAGCAAACAAAGGGTTCAGCATCCACTGACAGTACTTGAAAAGGAACCCTTTTCTTTGAAGGCAGCTGAAACTAAGTACTTCTCAATGCCTAATACTAATAATGTGGTAAAACCATATAGCTACTGTTTTTGGCGAGCCTCAAAACACTTTACCAACACTAATTCCTCATAAGAAAGAGTATCATCTTAACTTTACAGATGACAAAACTGAAGTGGCTTATTGTAGGCTGAATAATGAACCATAGAGTTTCTGACTGACATTGGGGGAACTCACTTCCATATAATTAAATTCTCTTTTCCTTATAGTAATCCTGGGTATTTTTAACGGGGACGGTGGGGGTGGGGGAGTGTATGATAAGGACGGGGGTCTGGGTGCCGTGTGTGGGAGATTGCTTCAAATGAGCGGCCCCATGCACCACCCACCCTGTCCCTACACAGGGAACTCCGGCTTTCCCTGGAGTGCCCCATGCTTGGACTGGGTGGGCAGTGCATGGGAACACGCACCCGCACACTCCCATATTCAAACAAGACCTCCCTCACATAGGTGAGTGTCCATGCATGGGGGTGTCTTATTTAAAAACACCCATTTTATTCAGTCACTTGCTTTTATTTATGTGGTGCTAACCAGGCTGCATCTGTATTGTATTAATTGCTCACACACGGACTGAGTTTTATTACGGACTATGCTCGAAAGAGCTTGAGCTACAAGGGTGCATGGTAATGTGGAAAGATCTGCTCCATGCACGTCACTCTTGGTGGGATCATGCCTCAGTATAGCCATTTAACATACCACACAGGGGTCAAAGCATGGTTTCAGTGTGCTCCTTGGCTATTCGGTCAGTACTTCCCTCGCCTATGAAAAGTACAGGAATATGGGAAGGACAGCCCCACTACGATTCTGCCCTCAGCACATAGAGTACCATCCCCCACCCCTATGGCTGTGAAGAGTGTTGAGCCTCAGGCCCTGTCTTACGTTTGGACAATGTACCCTAGGTGCCCTGGTTGTGGTTCCTGCCTATGTGCGTCTGCTTTGGTTAACCCAACAGGAGAGAGGAGAAGGAGAAAATGTCTATCAAACTGCAATTGCCATCAGTCCACTCCATAGCCTTCAACCTGATCATGCAATTTCATGTGCATGTCTTTGTACCTGCCTGAGGGGACAAAGGACACCAGCTTCAGCCTTGCACAGTAATGCCACAATCTTTTCCTTTTCCACAACCATTTCCTCCCTCATTCAACACAGAGTAATAATAAATGCAACATAATGTATTTAATTAGCAATAGCAAGGATGAGTGAGTGGCCCTTTTTAAACAGACCAGAGAGGCAGCAGTGCGTGTGCCGACTGGCACACGGACACACAACCATCTCCACGCACGTAGGCATCTCCATTTTCCCCTACTGCCTTAATACACTGTAGTATTTGTAAAATGTAGAGTTAAACATCTTATTACTAGTGTGGTCAATATAGGTCCTCAACTAAAGGAATATCTTATTATAAAATGTAAACAAAATAAGTTATGATTATTAGACGCTGCCTGCCTGTGGCTTACAATCTTATTTACAAATAGAAAAATCTCAACGTTTACCCAAGAACTATCAAGACTTATTTATAAAGCTTGTTCTTTCTTAGTTTAGAATTTTAGTCTCTAATAAAACAGCAGCACAATCCTATAAAAAAATTAACTGACAGGCACATGTAATAAATGTTGGGAGATGTCCCTTAGCAACATTTCAGTGGGTAGGTGTGCTATGACCAATGGAAAAGAAATTCTACATTGGTAAGTATTAGAAAATTTTAATTTTGTAGGCATCTATATAACAACTGTTTGCAAAACAGGACATACTATCAGTATGAGAACGCATTTAAATGTAATGATTCAAGGTTCTAGATAGCAGTACCCGTCTGTAGTCTAACAGCAGATTTCAGGCTGTTAAACACTATATTCCTTTAAGAAAAGGAGACAATTTGAGTTAGTTTACTAAGCAATAGTATGTTTTATTGGAACACTCATGTTACTAAACCCTTGAAATCATTGCATTCCAATTATGGCTCTTCCACTTACTCACATGCAAAACTGGGTTAATTTATTTATTTCTCTTAATTTCCCTGTCAATGACTGCTTGTACATGTTAGGAAAGAAGAGGAGACTAATTTGAGTTTCACTCATGTTAAAGCAGTCATGTGAAATCCCCGATTGTGAGCACGGTGATTTCTGCATTATTTTCCCCTTTCCCCATTGAAATAAATAATGCAATGCAGGTCTCGAACTCCAGTGAAACTCACATTCATCCCATCCCCTTTCCTAAGGTGTAGAAACAGACATACAGGAATAGCAATACTTCTGACAAGGGTGTGGTGCAGACTGAGTGTTGATACATGCTTTTGAAACACAAAGAGCTCCATAAAGGATTAATTAAAAAGAAGATTATGGGGCAGCTGTTTTTACAAAGAGCAATGATTAAAACCAACAAAAGGGTCCCAAAGCTTAAATTATTTCTCAGAACCATTTAAAGACTGCACTAACATTTCTCAAAAGCCTAGTTTTGTTGTTCCTCTCTAGCATCACACAGGGGGGAAAAAAGAAAGAAATATCAAAGCCCTCTCCCTAAAACTTTGAGCTTCAAATCTTGGAATTTTTAATCAAAGATTTTTATATTCTGAATATGCACATCAGCCTTGTGCAAAAAAGTTATCACTGAAGAATTTATTGAAAGTCATCAATTTAACATTGTTCCTGAAGCCATGTGGCAGGGTTGTTGTTTTTTTAAAACTCCTTCTACATATATAATAGTTCTATTAATACTGTAAAGCTACGAAATTACAACATATAACTTTTTGCCACGTAAAATCACTCGCGTACCATGCACACCTACGACACACTATAGAGAATCACCATCCTTAAATGAATACTACAGCATATTTCATCTTAAACCATCTAATTCCTTTGCTGGCTGTCACAGTTCCATTGTTAGTAAATACATGTTTCATCACATTTAAATCTTCATCTTGTCAACATTTCTCACACTTCTGTTTCCCTAGCAATGTAGACTTAGTGCTGTGAAAAACAAAGAAGAAAATAACAGTCCCTTCCTGGATGATCTTAGAGAGAAAGAATTGAAACGAGTACTCTGGAAAACTCAAAGGATTGTGGGTTACTGTGTTTTAAATGTGGAGTTGATATAGCAACCTGAGTTTGTGTTGGGAGCATCAGCAAAACAGGGAGGGGGATTGAATGGAGAGAAATAGCACTTACTGCAGTTAGATGGTCATAGGGAATAATATAAAGTACATCGGTGTGATAGAATAACGACGTAATGGGGCAGGATGTTAGCAAAATAAGGATGTAGCGACAAGGAAATGAGAACAAAAGCTGTAGAGGGGAACACTATCAGAAGCTTCATCTAATGTGGAAGAAGAGAAAGAAGAAGAAAAATTCAAAGAAAATGATAAATTGGCAGATGAGGATTATATTTATTTGCTGCATTTTAAATTCACAGGAGGGGAGGTTTTTTATTTATTTATTTATTTATTTATTACATAAATAAATAGAATAAAAAACATTTTTTTTAAAATCCAGCAATTTAAAGACCAAAACAGGATAAACAAATAAAAATAAAAAGGTAAGGGGAGAGATAAAACCCCTAACCCCCCCTCTCCCCCCCCCCCCCAAGGCCTTACAAGCCTGCCGGAATATCAAAAGGCTTGGGGCCAGGCGAACTTCCTCCGGGAGGGAGTTCCAAAGATGCGGCCCGGCCACCGAAAATGCCCTCTCCACTGTGGCCCTCCGCATAACACAGGGGACCTCCAAGAAGGCACCCCTGGCAGACCGAAGGAGCCGCTCTGAGACGTGGAGGGCGAGACGGTCCCAGACCGTGAAGGGCCTTATAGATCAATATAGTTTAATGATAAACAGCAGGGCCAGACAGAAGTAACAGCTGATGATAATCAAGGTCATGAAAACACAAAGTTTCCATGTTAAAACATATCAAGAAAGTCTCTGCTTATAGAAAGGTTAGCAACTTGTCTTGTAAGGCTACAGGAATAATATATTATGGCCATGATCCACACACCACTTGCTCCATCCCAAAGATGAAGAATTACTTCTCTTTAGCTGTAATTACAGTCTCATTTAGAAAGCTCCAGGAACAACTTTGTTTTATTATACAACCTCAAAGTAAGTAGCATTAGCTATAAATCAGAAGTGTTTGTATATACACAGCAAGTTATTGTGCTCATTATACAGATTAAACAAAACATGTTTCTGTGGACTGCATTATTTTTATGTCACATAACAGGGTATTCAAAAATAATATTTAATCTCCAGCTGAACTACAACTGTATTACATTCTTACGTACTGCCCATGTAAAGTTTGATCTCGTATGGGGTTTTCTAACCACAGACCAACAGAAATGCTTCCATTCTTTTAAAATTTTAATGAAATCAACAAATACTCCCTTGCATTGTTTGCATCCAGTAGGCTGGTATTTGACTAGGACAAAATTATATTTATATTTTAGAAATAAAAAATTTAATCTAATGCCATAACAGTCTATTTTTTTTTTTTTAAAAAACAACTTCATTTGTCCTCAAGAACAGTTTTAATATAAAAAACAAGATTTATTAAAATAAGAAAGCTAAGCACGGTAGAAAAATGTAGTGTTCAATCTAGTCTATCCGGTGCAAATATTTTACAACGTGCAGTGTTCTAGAATTTCAGCATTAGTTGCTTTCTTTTTCTAGGGGTCATTATGCTTAATTGATAAATACAATCACATTTTAAATCTAAAAATGGAAGAGCACCAGAACTTTAATAAAAACATTCAACTTTGGCTTTTACCAAGGCCCATTGCAAGCCTGTTTCATTAAATGGTTAAACTGTCTTTGGCTCTATAAAAGGGGGGAAAGCTAACTGTACCTTATCTGTCAAATAATACAACTCAAAGAAACATCCAGATTCTGTACATAGTTACAAAACATACTGAAGACAAAGATTTGGTTACTTAAACATGCATATCTGTACAATAAAGTGTATCTAAAATAAAATTTTAGATTTTTAAAAAACAACAACAGTAAAATATCCACATTTTCCTTCACAGGATTTAACTAGCATGACATGATATCGGGGGAAAATAATACTGGCCCTATTAAGATGCTAATTTATTCAATTGCCAAGTAATTCCTATGTAAAATGGCCAACCTAATACTATGAATGTACTCCTTTACAAAACAAAACAGAAGTTGTTTAGCAACACACTACAGGGATGTTTTGGAGGTCACATGTTTGCTTCAGTCTAAATCCAAATAAGTTTTTGAAAGGATTTAGCACCTAGAACATTGCAATGTATTTAGGGCCAATAATAAAGATTTGGAGCGCAAGTCACAGGCACAGAGGCAAACGTTTCAATGCAAATCTACCACTTGAAACAGGAGAGAAGAGTGTGACTTAATCCTAAATAAACCAACCTGGGACCCACTTCTGCTTATGCTAAAATAAATGGCAAGTTCCTACTTCAATTAAACAAGGAAATGAAACTTCTTGGATTTGGAGTGCTAGCAGTAAGTAAAACAAGGAAACAAAGAATCAATACTTATTACATTGAGTGAGCTACTGAAACAAGATATTTTCAAGTGAAAAGCAAAAGAATTTGCTTCTTAGGGTAACCCCTAGGATGCATCCCATCTTTATAAAGCTGGATATAAATGTATTTCAGCACTCAAATTCATATCCTCATTCCCCCGTCCTCTTATGATTTCTGATTGTCATAGTTGGTGACCATCCTTTTGATGTGCGATAGTTTACTCTTCAGAGTCTTGTAATGTGCCTTTCTGTTCTTGTAGTCTGCTGACTGGAAACAAAAAACAAGCAAGGTTATTAGGATAATCAGATTTCTGTAGAGGTAAAATCATTACTATTCATATATCAGTTTAAGTCAAGAGCATTGGAAATAGTCTCAACAGCCTCAAAGACGTCAGTAAAGATTAATTCTGGTCAGTTTGTGCATAATTTTGGCAGTTGGGAAGGTGCTGAAGATTCTGAATCACGTACTTCCATTGTAAGAGTGCTCCTTTTGGAATAAAACTTTTATCCAGTTGCAGAACTAATCTGTTCTTTCCGAAATATGATATATTTGTGAACAGCAGCTGGCTTTTAGTGACCTCTCTGGAAGGAACTGTAAGTTACTTGCATCTGGCTGTGCGTAAAACTAAGTGGAGGAGACGCAGCATGCAGCCACACAAGCTTCAGGGACCCGATCCCCATGCAGCCCTGCGGTGGGCAAGTGCTGTCACCACACTTTGGGCCCGCAGATGCAGCTATTGCACACTTGGCTGGGCCGAGGAGTCGGTTACGTGGGACTGGCAGCTCCGACTCCTGCCACAGTGCAGGACTGGGTCTGCTGCAGCTACGCAGCTGTTGGGGAGTGGAGAAGTGTGCCCCCTCTGGCCCCCCTGCCCTGATCAGCCGTTAGGCAGAGGGACACGCGCCCCTCTCCCTACCCTGACAAGCAGCTGATCAGGGGAGGAGGGGACTCCTGCCCCCACTCCCTCAATCAGCTACTTGTCAGGTGGATCAGGGGAAGGGGAGCCTGGGAAGAGGACAAGCCCTCTTCCCAGGCTCCCCTCCTCTTGATCAGCTGTTTGTTGGGTGGATCAGAGCCTGGGAAGAGCGCATACCCTCTTCCCATACCCCCTCCCCCAATCAGCTGCTTCTCGGGTGGATCCAGGGGAAGGGCATCTGGGACAAGGGTGCATGCTCTTCCCAGGCTCCACTCCTTGCGATCTAGGCGGCAGGAAAAGCACAGGCCTGATCCACAAATGTGCCTGGGGCAGGGCTGCACTACCCAGCCACACGAGTTGCCCAGACTTGGGCAGCCTTACTCCAGTTGGGGTAAGACTGCTCCAGGACGCGTCCTCGGAAAAACCGCAGAGCAACCAGCTGCTTGCCCTGCCCCAGGGTGGAGGGAACATCTGGCAGGCCCTGGGCACATAAGCCACTGCATCATGTGGCTCATTTGCCCAGGGAAGGGTAAGGCTACCTAAAGAACGGTAGCCTCCCCAGCCTGTTTCGTGTGGCTGCACACATATAACTAGTCAAACCATTCTAAAAGGCAGCAAAGTACCACCTCAACAGGCTCGAAGCAGTTTTGGCCAGTTTCAGTCCTGTACACAGAGCTTGGTTTGGTCTCAAAATCACCAGACCAGCTGACATTTGGAGATCTACTAGAAGAAAGCATCTTGCCAGCCTGTCGCCAGTGTATGCTTTTATGCCTCCAGTAGAGAAAGATTTTAATTTCATATATTTAAAAAACAGCATATTGGATTCCTTGACAGTAATTTCAATATACTTACTGCTTTCAAATCCTTCAGCCTGTTGTACTCTTCAGCAGCAACCTGTAAGAAAAAAGGGGTTAAATTAAATAAGGTAATTCTTGTGGCTGACAAGAACATAAAGCTCTAACATTTTGTTAACAGTTTTCCCCCCTTGTTTCACATTAACAAAAACCTAGGAAATTCCAATAAGAAAGAGCTAAATTATGGATGATTTTAAAATGGCTTTTGCAGATCAAAAAAGAGAGAGGGACTTGCTGGCAAAGTTATAGGTTGGAGTATCCATACTCAAACTTATCTTTCTCTTCATAAGAGAGAGAACATGTATAGGGAACTGCTATTTACCCTTTCAAAAATAATAGAACCAGGGGTCACACCATGAAGTTAACAGGAAGCAGATTCAAAACAAATAAAAGGAAGTACCTTTCCACCCAGCGTACAATAAAACTGCAACTCGTTGACAGAGGATGCCGAACAGGTCACTAGTGTAGCAGGTTTCAAAAAAAGGACCGAATGCATTTTTGAAAGCCAGTCCATTAAGGGCTGGCTACTAGTTGGGTTGGTCAGGGGCACAATACCCTTGACTGTCAGAAGCTAGGGGAGGATGGCAGGAAATTTATTTATTTTATTTTATTTTAAATTTATATCCCACCCCTCCTGCCCATAGGGCAGCCCAGGGCGGCGAACATCATTAATTAAAACAGTATACAATTTTAAAACAATTTAAAAATACAATATGTGGGGAAAACCCCCACCCCCACCTCTCACCAAAAGCCTGATGGAACAGCCAGGTCTTACATATACGCTAAAACAGCAGGAGAGTGGGAGCCAGTCGAGTCTCCTCCGGGAGCGAATTCCACAGCACAGGGGCGGCCACCGAAAAAGATCTAACATCGGTGGCCACCCGCCTCGCCCGGGGAACCTCCAAAAAG
>QEPC01000724.1:2507030-2522037 GCA_003113815.1 Sphenodon punctatus
GACCTCGCCCACCAACATCACCTCCATCTTGTCAGGATTCAATTGCAGATGACTTGACCTCATCCAAGCCCCCACAGCTGACAGGCACTGGGAAAATAAGGAGACTGCATGGCCTGGGTTGATGGAAAAAGAGAGCTAGAGCTGAGTGTCATCAGCATACTGATGACACTGCATGCCCTGAAATCCCCTCACGATCTCCCCTAAAGGTTGCATATAGATGTTAAACAGGAGGGGGGACAGAATGGCACCCTGCGGAACTCCACAGGTTTCGGGGGGGGAAGACGTACACCCGGTGAGTTCTCCCAGCCAGGAACAAACAAAACCAGTCCATGACCGTCCTGCCAATTCTGGCACGGTCCCGCAGGTGAGTCACCAACAGCTCGTGATCGACTGTGTCGCATGCAGCCGAAAGGTCTAGCAGGACCAGTAAGGTCTGACGACCCTGGTCCAACGTCAGATGGAGATCGTCAACCAAGGCCAAATGCCGTCTCCGTACCATACCCAGGCCGAAACCCAGACTGGGAGGGATCAAGGAAACCGGTGCGGTCCAGGTGTTCCTGGAGCTGCCGTGCCACAGCCTGTTCAATAACCTTCCCTAAAAAGGGAAGGTTAGAGACCGGCCGATAATTGGCAGGAGCATCAGCGTCAAGAGATGGTTTCTTGAGCAGGGGTCTAGCCACAGCCTCTTTTAGGCAGTCAGGCACCCTGCCCTCCCGAAGGGAGGCACTAACCACCCCAGCCAGCAACGGCTGTAACGTCTCCTGGCTAGCTTTCACCAGCCAGGATGGGTTACTCCATTGTAATGGAGGCTGGCCACTGTCAGAGACAGATTGCTGGGTTAGATGGACCATTTATCTGATCCAGGGCAGTCACATATCATAATAAAAAATTTCTTACACTAAGAAAATAGTATTTCAGAGTAGAAAAACCCTGGCAATGACAGAGAACATTATCAAGATTTTTAATTTTTAAAACTGATCATCTGGAAAATGTGATCATCTTTATATCAAGTACACCAGCTTTTTTCTATCCCACCGATAACTTTTCTATTTACAAAGATACAAGCTCAACATCTCAGCAAATAAAGTTTCTATAAAGCTGAGAGGACCCTTCCTCAAATTTGGCTGTATATAATCATGTTACTGACTTGAAGCTGGGTGTCAAACTGCTAAGTAAATTATGAGAGTTATTTTTTGTAGGTGGTACCTGGCTTTTTTGCACAAGCTAATTAAACATTTTCCTTCTTTCACAGAAATACCTTGTATTCTTCACTGTCTTCACTATAGTCATCCAACTCTTTATCAAGACGAGAAAGTTCTTTATTAACTTCATCAAGTTCAGCTTGCAGCTTCTTATAAGCTTGTAGTCCTGTGTCAAAGTCTCGCTTGTATGCTTGCCTTTCTTGGTCCGATGTAACAGGTGGATATTCTCTGAGGGAGTGTATTTATATAAAGCCATCAGATTTAACCATACATGGAATAGCTTGATAGGCTAGTTTACCAATTTATTTAATTTATTTATTTAAAACATTTATAACCCACCCATCCTGCCACAGGCAGCTCTGGGTGGCGAACAACATCTCAAAATTATAATAAAACAATTTAAAAAAAATACCAACGGGAGGCATAAAAATATGCCCACCCACCCACCACCCTAACCCATTCCCCCCACCTTCCCAGTCTCCCCTCCAAAAGCCAGGCAAAACAGCCATGTCTTGCAATGGCGTCGAAACGAGGGGAGATCCGGGGCCAAACAGGCCTCCACTGGCAGGGAGTTCCACAGCCGCAGAGCAGCCACCAAGAAGGCCCTCCCCATCGTGGCCCCCTGGCAGACTAGGGGGACCTCAAGGAGAGCACCCCCTGATGACCACAGGAGTTAATCCAGGACCTGGGGGGTGAGGCAGTCCCAAAGATAAGTCAGGTCAAGGCCGTTTAGGGCTTTATAGGCCAGCGCCAACACCTTGAATTGGGCCCGGAAGACTACAGGCAGCCAGTGCAGAGATCGAAGAACCGGTGTAATATGTTCACGGCGGCCCAGTCCCACCAGGAGACAGGCCACCGCATTCTGCACCAGCCGCAGTCTCCGAACCGTCACCAGGGGTAGCCCCACGTAGAGCGCATTACAGTAGTCAAGCCTAGAGGTGAAAGCATAGATGATGGTGGCCAGGTCAGAGTCCAAAACATACGGCTGAAGCCGACGCACCAGATGGAATTGGCGAAAGGCACTCCTTGCCAGACTCCACCTGAGAATCCAAGCAGAGCTGTGAGTCAAGGAGCACCCCCAGACTGCACCTGGGGAACCAGCGGGGCGGCAGACCCCATCAACGATAGGGGCCGTCACCCCCGCCACTTTCCCCACCAGTATCACCTCCATGTTGTCGGAATTCAGCTTTAGTCAGTTCACCTCATCCAATCCCCCACAGCCGCCAAGCACCCAGTAAGCACCGAGACTGCCAGGCCTGGGTCTGATGAAAAAGAGAGGTAAAGCTGGGTGTCATCATCATATTGATGATACCTCACGCCAAACCTCCTGACCAACTCGCCGAGCGGTTGCATATACACGTTGAACAGGAGAGGGGACAGAACAGAACCCTGCGGGACTCCACATGAGAGGTCTCAGTACGATGAAAAATAATCCCCAAGTACCACTTGCTGAGTTCTTCTGGCCAGGAAGGAGCTGAACCAATTAAGAACCGTACCACCCACCCCTGCACGGTCCCGCAGGTGTGCCACCAACATCTCGTGGTCAACGGTATCAAACGCCGCCGATAGATCGAATAAAATCAGCAGGGCTGAGCAGCCCGGATCTAATTCTTGGCGAAGATCGTCAACCAACGCCACAAGTGCAGTCTCGGTGCCATAACCCGGGCGAAATTCTGAAAGCGAGGAATCAAGAAAACCAACACGGTCCAGATGCTCCTGCAGCTGCTGGGCCACCACCCACTCAATAACCTTCCCTAAAAAGGGAAGGTTAGAGACTGGCCGATAACTGGCAAGGATGTCAACATCAAGCAATGGTTTCTTGACCAGAGGCCGCACCACTGCCTCCTTGAGACAGCCCAGCACTATGCTCTCTCAAGGGAGGCATTGACCACCCCCGCCAGCAACGGCCCCAACGTCTCCCGGCAGGTCTTAAACCAGCCAAGACGGGCAAGGGTCCAGTTCACAACAAGTGGCCCTAACAGCCCCCAGAACATCCTCTGCATCGCCAGGGGTCACCGACCAAAACTGATCGCACAAACAAGAACAAGGCGGGGCCTCCATAGCCTCCAGTTGCCCCACTGCAGAAAATGCGGCATCAAAACCATGGTGAATCCGAGCTATTTTCTCCGCACAATAATCCACAAACAAGTCACAGCGGGCACTAGATGACTCCACTCCCAGGTGGAGAGCGGCTGGACTGACCAGCCCCTGCACCACCCGGAACAGCTCCACTGGACGGGATTTAGCGGATGCTAGGAGGGCAGCCAAGAACTCTTTCTTTGCTGTCCGCATAGCAACAGCACAGGCTCGTAAACTCGCTCTATGCCGCAACCTGTTGGCTTCAGCACATGAACGACGCCACTGTCACTCCAACCGCCTTCCCTCCTGCTTCAGCACCTGCAGCCCCTCCGAGAACCAGGGAGGCCTACGGTGCTGCCGCCTGGGAAGCGGACACCTCAGAGCTATTCATTCAATGGCCTCTGTCAGCATGATGATCCACAACTCGACAAACCATCGATGGAACAGTTGCCCAGATCAGAGGGTATATTCCCCAAAGCTTCCATCAGTCTACGGGGGCGGACCATTCTAACTGGTTCCACTCCCAATTAGCTGCAAAGCATGGGTTTATCAAGCCCATGTAGTAGAAAAGGGCCAAATGCTGTTTTTAGTTACAGTCCATGAGTTGGAACTTGGCCCTGAAATTAAGAGGCCATACCCAACTCCTCCTCCCACAACAAGGCTCCCACTGACATCAGTGGGAGCATGGCACAAAGATCAAAAGATACAATCAGGAATTTATGTTGTGTAGTTAAAGCAATGTACTTCTAATTTTATCATATTCAATATCAGTGGAAAAATATACCCACCCCCTAGGGTCTCATGCATTTCTGCAGGGAACTTCATACTATGACGAGCTAGTATCTCAGGCTGTCTGCAGATTCAGCAAGACAGCGTGCACGGCTTTCCTCTCAACTTACATTTTAGATGTTTTCTTTTCAATCATGAGGGTTAGGATTTTTTTTTAAAAATGGCATTGTGTACCACCTGGATTGATCATAACTACATTAGACAGACAGTTGGATGTGTAGTCTACAGACTAGATCCAAACCTGGGTTAGGATGATATTTTGTTCTTAATTCCTCAAATGCAAAAAAGTTAGTGGTCCCTGAAGCACAATGTAGCAAGCTACAGAGACAGGCATACACACAATGCTACAGATTCCAAACTACCGTCCCACAATTCTTGGGTCACTCCATTATGACTTGTTATGAACTTCTGTGAAGCAACAAAGTGGCCACTGCCAAAAACAGGGCGCTGGGCTTGATGGACTATTGGTCTGACCCAGTACAGCATTTATGTCCTTAATCCAACACGCACAGGCATTCTTCCTAAATGCCACTAACACAGTGCAGTTGTGAGACTTTCTGGTAAAGTTATAGCTTGGAGTATCCATACTGAAACTTGCCTCTCTCTTCATAGCAGAGAGAATATGTATAGGAAGCTGCTATTTACCCTTTCAAAAACAATAGAACCAGGGGTCACACCATGAAGTTAACAGGAAGCAGATTTAAAACAAATAAAAGTACTTTTTCACCCAGCATACAATAAAATTGTGGAACTCATTGCCGGAGAATGTTGTACAGGCCACTAGCGTAGCAGGCTACAAAAAGCAACTGAAGCCTAGTTTCTTTGCTCCAGAAAGTCTCAAGTCTTATTTTCAGGTATCACAATTCTCTCCCACTTTCCTCTTTTCCTCTCCTCATGTTATTTCATTATCAACACTAAAAGTACAAGATATTGAGATAAATTTTTACTGGACTCGGCTCTAAAGACCACTACAATTTAATAAGAAAGTTTTAATCAGAAACTACTTCCTTCCCGGACACTACTACAAGCAGTTCAGCTACCCAAACACACGTATTTGAGTTTCTGCCTCACCTCATGTTTAGAGTAGCTGAGGCCTCTTTTGTTTGAAGTTGGTTTATATTGGATTTAGTGTGTGTGTTTTGGAGAGGAAAGGGGTGGAGAGAAGAGTTCCTGTACTGAATTAACAAGTACACAAAAGAGGAGAAAGTAAAATTTACTGGCTTTGTGGGAGAGCTTGCAGCATTCCATGCACTCAGCTCAGTTTCATAGGAGTAATAATGTGAGTCACCAAAAGAAAACGTTGATGCATCTGTATTAGTTTCACTGCTTCAATCTTCTTACTAAAATACAGGATGGGTCATTTCAGAAACACTCGCTATGGCCGTGTTTACACGGACGGGGATGGGTGTTTGGCCACAGTGGGTAGAGGTGGGCATGCGTCTGTTTACACGGACACACACACACCCAACTCCACCCACAGAGCCTCCTCCGGTTTTCCAGAGGGCTCTGTGGGTGGAGGTGGGCACTGTGCCGGAGCGCGCATGTACCCCCACCCATCCTGCTCAGTGTTCAGACGGGAATACACCGAGTAGCCACCCATCCTCATCCCCACCGTCAGCCATTTACATGGACGACCCCCAACACCGAGTTGGGGGGAGGGGCATCTGTGTAAAAACAGTTTATATCCTTGTGATCACAGATGTCCATAGGATTCAGAGATTTGCTTAATTACCCAAGTATTACCTTTAAAAGAGTATTTAAGAAAGGGGCAGACAGTGTCAATTCTGTAAATACTTTCCTACAAGGCAGTGCTCCCGAGTAGAACACAAAGTTTTCCCCACCTCTTGTCTCTACCATCTTTTACCCCTTCCAAAACAGCGTTTACTCCCATACTATGGAACAGTATGCAAGCGACACACAGTAATTATACGGATTGATTTCTAACCAGTGAAAAATTCAACAGGAGGACTCTGAAGGACCATTGTTTAAATGGTTTGACCTATTTAAACGAAGAAGTGATCATGGCCTGATATTTAATAAAATATAAAAGTGTTGACAGTACCTGTACCAATCCTCCTCCAGCTCATCAGCAGACTCCCCTCCGGTGGTGTAATCTTCATCATAGCTGTCAGTGTTGGTTCTTTTCGGCTTTCCTGCTTTTCCCTTGTGTATCAACTCCTTAGCTGACTCTTGATAACTACTGTTCTTGGCATATGAAGTTTGCTTTGCTAATGGAACTTCAGGTTCCCTGTAAAAAAACCGCCACCAAACAGTGAAGATAATAATTAGTTGCTACGTTTAAGCTGAAACAAACACTAAAGCATGTGGGACAACTAAAAATGATCAGTTACAGAACCACAGACTGATCAACTATAAAGATAATCAATTCACAGTCATGACAAGAATTCTAGATTTCCATTCTTTCCTCTAACTCCTCTCATATTTAAAAGTTTACTTGGAAAAAGATATGAACTACAGTACTTTTTCTTCTTCTTCCATCTTAGAACAGAATTTCAAGCAATTTGTTAGCTGATCTATTCCAGACTCAATGGAAATAGTTATCATACCACCTTTTTCTGCTTTCACACTCCAGTTCTCATACTGAACTAGGCAAAT
Organism: Sphenodon punctatus; assembly: GCA_003113815.1. Classification (NCBI taxonomy): domain Eukaryota; kingdom Metazoa; phylum Chordata; class Lepidosauria; order Sphenodontia; family Sphenodontidae; genus Sphenodon; species Sphenodon punctatus. The sequence goes on from QEPC01000724.1 coordinate 2,513,717, forward strand.
GACTTACTATTATCACTAAGTTTAATCATAGGGTACTGCCCTTTCAGAGAAGCGCTTTTTTCTCTATTAGGGAAAACTACTTGACTACTAGTGAGAGCAGTTTTTAAAAAAAAAAATATGTCTGTGTTAGATTTCTAGAAAAGCACTCAGTTTGAAGCAGAAACATTTGGTAGAATCAAAAGTAGCAAAAATATTTGTTATAGGCATTTCTTTAGCTGTCCTTCAAAAGAGTTCCAGCCTACCCATCTAGCAGAAACTCTTTTCTTGCCTTGTGGACCCTTTCTTGTTGAATCAATGCCCCTAAAAGTTTGTAGAATCCCAGCTGCTGTTTACCTTTAGCCAACACAACACACACACCCCAAGATGACGTGTCCCGTACGGGATAAATTCCAAAACGTTTTAGTACAGAAACTGAAAGCCTAGCAGAGCTTAACAAGGTTACTTAAGCATAACAGTGAAGAAAAATACAGAATATTCCACATAGGAATGAAAAACCAAATAAACAAGTATAAAATGAGTGACAACCAATTAGGCACCACTGAGAAGGTTCAGGGTGTAATAGCATAACACAAGCCAAAATGTGATTCTCTTGCAAAAAAGGCAAATGTCATTTTGGACTGCATTAAGCAGAAGTATCTTATCCAAGGCATAGGAAGTAATAATGGCACTGCTGATACCTCATCTGGATCCTTGTATTTGGCTTTGAACACTGGACTTTAAGAAGGATGCTAACAAATTGAGAAGATTCAGAGTTGGTAACATACAGGGGGAAAAAGACCGAGGGTTGGAAATGATAGTTTTCAAATATCTGAAAGTTTCCCATAAAAATGGAGAGCAGTTCTGCAGTTACCGTGACCGAGTATATTGATCATAATGTAATTAAATCCAGCATATTTGTAGGAGGGAAAATGCAAATTAAATCCACCACAGCTTTTAACTTTTAAAGAAGGAACTACACAAAAAATGAGGAAGCTAGTTAGAAAGAAACTAAAAGGAGCAGTCATGCAGATCAAATATTCTTAAGAGGTATGGAGATTATTTAAAAACACCATCTGAGGCCCAGAATAAATTTATACCACAAATAAATACAAAAATAGCAAGAGGACTAACCACATGACAGAATGGCTAAATGGTAAAGAAAAGGAGACTAAGGGTATTTTCAGACGTTACGAGATCACGCTCAACCACAGACAATCCCCTGTGGTGGGGAATGATTCCGTAACGTCTATTTGATGCCCGCCAGAGGTTCACCACAGTGAACCTCCAGCGGGAATCAAAATAACCACACTTTCGAGGATGGTCCGGGGACCATCTCCAAAAGCGTGGTCAAAGTGATTCCCGCCGGGGGTGAACAGCCGGTGGGAATCACTCTGTGCCCCCAACAGACATGACGTTACCACGCTCAACCACGGCAGGATTCACCGTGGTTGAGCATGGTAACGTCTCGTCTGGCCTCTGACCATGGCCCGGAATTGGCAGCCATGCTCGCCGCCAAATCCGGGCCGTGGTCAATACCCCGGGGGGCGGCCGGGTGCCGCGGCCGCATTTGCCACTGCGCCCACCAGTCTCCTGGAGGGTGGGTGGCCTCGGGAGTGGGGGGGGGCGGTGCAGCCGCACGTTGCACTGCGCAGCCCCCCCCAATTCCCCGCCGGGATCGGCCGGCACGTCTGCTGGCCGTGACGGTTCGATTCTGGCGGGTAATCAAAAGGGTGATTCCGTGATGGGGGCAATGCGTTTTTTCAAAAATGGAAAACAAATCTGATTGGGGGAAATATGAAGGAGCATAAAGCTTTGGCAAGTTACATTTAAAACTATAATAAAACAAACCAAGAGGGAATAGTAGCAACTTGCCAATAACGCAAAATCTAATAAGATATACATATTTAATTACACCAGAAGCTACTGATTAAATACATCAGAAGCTGAAAGCATGCTAATCCGTCTTAGTAAAATGGGCACTCAAGGAAGATACAGCCATTGCAGACAAGCTAAATAAATTCTTTGCATCAGTTTTCACTATAGAAAATGTTGGACAGATATCTGAACCAGATTTATTCTTTTTTTGGTAATGAATCTCTAGAACTGTGGACATGGCACTAGAAAAGGTTTTAGATAAGAATGATAAACAGTAACACATCACCAAGATCAGATGGTATTCACCCAAGAGTTCTGAAAAAACTCAAATATGAAATAGCAGAACTTATGTCAGCTTTTTTAAAAGGCTTCAAAAGGAACCCAGGAATCTACAGACTGGTGATCTGGCATCTGGAAGTCAGTACCAGGCAAACTGGTGGAAATCACTGTAAAGAATAGAATGTTTAGGCATATTGAGAAACATGACATGGAAAAGCCAAGATGGTTCTTGTAAAGGGAATTCATACCGCACCAATCTATTGGAATTCTTTGAAGGTGTCAAGCATGCAAAGGAAGGCTTTCTGAAGATGCAGGATTTTCAGAAAGCACTTGACAAAGTACCTTATTAAGACTTCTGAGTAAACTAAGAGGTCATGAGACCTGGTAATGAGATCAGTAACTGGTTAAAAGATAGGAAACAAAGAAATATATGGTCTGTTTTCAAAACCAAGAGAAGTAAACAGTGGTGTGCCTTCAGCCGTCTGTCCTGGGACTGGTGTGGTTTAAAATATTAATTAATAATATGGAAGATGCCCTGCCAGTCTGCGGGGTAATACTGCCCCCCTTGGGCAAGCTGAAGTTGCCCTGCCAGTCTACAGGGGTTCCAATGTTGCCTCCCTGGGGTGATCTGTGCAAGCTGAAGATGCCCTGCCAGTTTGCAAGGTTCCAATGCTGTCCCCTTACGGCACTCTCTGCGATTGCTACCCCGCCAGACTTTGGGGTACCAATGCCAAGTCTGCTCCACCACCAGTGACTTCTCCTGCCGGTGCATCTTTCCCTCTCTCTCCCACGCACACCTGCCCCCTGGGGCACACTCTGCACACGGATACCGTGCCAGACTTTGCAGGTGCCAACTCCAGTGCCACTACTTGCTGCCTCTGCTCCTCCTCTGCTTGCCTGGCACTGCTCACTGCTGCTCCTGCCAGTGCGTGTGCGCATGCGTGTCTCTCTCTCTCTCACACACACACACACACACACACACACACACCCTGCCCCCTGAGGCGTTCTCTGCAAGTTGATTCCCTGCCAGACTTTGGGGTGCCAATGCCTCTGCCACCTGACACTACTACCTGCTCCTGCCAGCATGTGTCTCTGGTATACAAGTCCTGCTCCCCAGGGAAATCACTGCAAGTTGATGCCCCGACACTCCTTGGGGTGCCAAAGACAGTACCAAATGCCCAGACCTGTCTCATATGTCCTGCCCCCTGGGGTGTCGTCTGCCACACTTCGGGGTAGCAAAGCAAATCTGATTGCTGCTCATCTTGAAAACTGCTGATGCTACTGCCAGTCTGTATTGTCTCTCCCTCTCAGAAGTCTTGTCCCCTGGGGCAGTCTCTGCTAGTTTAAACAAAAAAGACTTGGGACAGCAGGTCTCCTTTGCTAGTCACTGCTGCTTCTCGGTGCCAGCCTGCCTGTGCCCCTGAACTCCAACTTTTGCCTGCTTGTTGTGTGCCAGTCTCTCCCTGATATTCTGCTTCCAAGAAGTTGAAGCTCTTGCTCGGGCACGCACCACCGTCTGTCTCCTCCTTCCTCTGTGAGTCACAGTGTCTGCTGTTTCAGTGCCCCCACTGCCTGCCAGCATCTGCTCTTGCCTGCATGCAAAGTGCCAGTCTCTTGGTGATATTTCTGCCGCTCTGCAGCACTCTTTGCAACTTTTGAGGAAAGGGGAAAAATGCTTTGGAGGCTAAATGCAAGCACTTCCTAAGCCTTAGAAGCCCTAAAGTGATTCCCCTTGGGATCAAATGCACACACAAAAATGGGGAAAAATTTTAAAAAAATTATTTAAAAACCAACCAACAAAAAAACCAACACCCCCCCCCCCCAACATGGGTCCCTTGTGCACACGCCTAGTAAACAGAGTGTGGTTTATTTGCCCTCTCTCAAAATAATAGAATAAGGAAACGCCCTATAAAATTGGCAGTAGGTTCAAAACAAATCAAAGGAAGTATTTTTTCACGTCACAATTAACCTGTGAAACTTCTCATCAGAGAATGGTGTGAAGGCCAGGAGCATAACTGGGTTCAAAAAAGAATGTGTAAGTTCTTAGAAAATAGGTCCATAAATGGTTATTTGGAGACCTCCAGCTGCTGGGCTGGGAACGTATAGCAGAACGTATACTATTCTGGGATACGGCTGAGAACGTATAGCAGAAAACAGATCATTCCATTATGATTGGTTGGGCACCTCCCCAAAGAAACCAGAGCTGCCACTGTTAGAGATGGGATGCTGGGCTAGATGAACCATTGGTCTGACCCAGTATTGTGGCACTTCTGTTCTTAGGTCTACTGCCACAAAGGCTAGGACAACAGCATTAAGAAACAGTGGGCTTAAAATGCACAAGGTAGATTTAGATTTTGTTAAATATTATGAAAATTGTAATAGTTGGACAGTAGTTGGATGCCTAAGGAGGCTGTGAAATCTCCTTCATTGCATTTTTTGTTGGTTTGTTTTTAAGAAAGGGTAGACAAGCTTCTGTCTGCAATGCATGCAGGGTGTAATTTGTGAGCCTGCTTCTGTAAGCCTTTTGGAACAATTTAATTTTCAAGCATCCAATAGCTTCAATTACACAAGATAGTGTGATATCCATTCAGTTATAATAGTCTAGTTAGACATAATTTAAACTCATATGCTCAGCTAGTTTAGGTTAGTGTGGAACTGAGGTTTTCAAAAAGGAAACAAATAGCTACATGGTCAGAGTATACTAAATTTTGAAAAAGTATGGAGAAATTACCATTGTAATAAGTACTATAAACTACATATCTAAACTTAAAAAGACAGAGGATAACAGCCAGTGCTGTTATCTAGTAGCAACACTGTGCCAAGTAGAATTCAAGATATGAGCTTACTCTGTTTCTGCCTAAGCAAGCAGTGCATTCCAGTCCAGCACACAGAGCACTCTCTGGCTACCTTATGATACATCCTACCTTATTGAACTCCAGACCAGGGCCTTGGAAAGGAAGTAGTTTAGACTGAGCATAAAAGGACTCCCAAAGGAAATGTCATTGCCTAGAACGAGCAATATACACTGCTGCTGTGTTAGTAACTTGGGCTGCTTCTACACATAGCAGCAGTAATGCAAACATGAATGCAAACACAGGAATAGCTCCCTGATAAACCCAGGCCTTTGGAACTAGACGAAATGTGGAGAGACAGACCCAAGCTTGAGTCCATACGTAACCAACTGTATGTGTGCAGAGTCATGGGTGTACTTCCATGTTTCAGTATGAGCAAATTCCTATTATGGGAGTTTGCATGTGTTATTATCCAACCCCTTGCTACAGCAGTGGTTAATGTGCGGAAACACCCTCCCAAGGCATTCCTTATGTCAGATCACCACAGTCCAGAACAGCTGGAGAAATGAAGAGGGTAGAGGGTTCTTTTCCTACCCTCAAAAGATGATCCATCATGTAGTTTCCTCTCACTATAATTTTTAAATCCCTGTTCAACGTAAAGTGTTTCCCTTTCTTCCTGCAGGTAAAAACTATAATGAATCATCATCTCTGACACTCCCTGGAACTGGCAAAACTAGAAGTTGCAGCATCTGGGAAGAGAGGAACCAGATTTCCCTACCATTATCGGTTACGTAGTTAGAATAGTACATAAACATATTAGTCATTTAATAGGGACAGGTCTCTGTGAGCACATTACACCAGTGCTCTGTACTGGCTGCCTATAGTCTTCTGGGCCCGATTCAAGGTGTTGGTGCTGACCTATGAAGTCCTATACGGCCTAGGCCCTCCCTGCCTGCAGGACCGCCTCACCCACCAGGCTCTGGATCTGCCCCTGCGGTCTGCTGGGAGCGCCCTTCTTGAAGTCCCCCTGGTAGCTCGGGGGTGACTATGGGAGAGGGTGTTCTCGGTGGTCACACCTAGGCTGTGGAACTCCCTTCCAGCTGAGGCCTGGGCGGCCCTGGACCTCTCCTCCTTTCGTTGACAATGCAAGACCTGGCTGTTCCGCCAGGCCTTTGGTGAGGGAGATGGGTGAAGGGGGTTTTGTATGTTTTCTTTCCTTTTTGACATCCCCCCCATATGGACTGAAGGTTTAATTAGTTTTTTATATATTATATTTATATTACTGTATTTTTATATTCTATTTTTATGAATTGTTAGCTGCTCCGAGCTGCTTTTGCAGGAAGGGCAGGGTATAAAATATGTAAAATAAATAAAATAAACTAATTAATTGCAATGGTCTGTGTGCAGCTGCTTTGAATTACTTTTTCAGCTTGTAAGATTCCCAGCTCTTAATTTTTAAACAGTACAGAATCTAATTACAGTCTTCTCTTCCTCCTCCCCTGACTCCGCTGTCTCTGCTCTCAACGCCTCTCTCTCCTCCACCCTTGACTCCCTTGCCCCTCTCTCCTCCTGTCCTGCCTTCTCCCACAACCCCCATCCTTGGCCCACCCCTAGTATCCACCACCGCCGTTCTTGCACTCGTGCTGCTGAATGACTCTGGCGCAAATCCCATTCTCATGCTGACTTCCTTCACTTCAAATTCTGTCTCTCCTCCCTTACTTCTGCTGTTTCTCTTCCTAGACACATTACTATGCCTCCCGCATGGAGTCCTCTTCTCGGGACCCTCGCCACCTGTTCTCTACCTTTGACTCCCTCCTCAAGTCCCCCTGTCCTCCTCCTTCCCTTTCTGCTCAGGATCTTGCCTCCTTCTTCACCTCCAAGATAGACAAGATCCGCCTCGACATCGCTTCCCACTCCTCTCCCTACTCCCACCCCTCTCCCTCCTCCCCCCCCTTCTCTCCTGTCCTCCTTCCCCCCTGCTTCCCTCGAGGAAATCGCCTCTCTGCTCTCCTCCTCCAACCCTTCCACTTGCCCCCTTGATCCCATTCCTTCCTGCCTCCTGACCTCCATTACTTCCACTGTCGCTCCCTCCTTCCTGCACATCATCAACCTCTCCCTCTCTACTGGCTCTTTCCCTTCTGCCTTCAAACATGCCAGTCTCTCCTATTCTCAAGAAGTCCACTCTTGACCCCTCTAGCTATCATCCTGTCTCACTCCTTCCTTTTGCTTCCAAGCTGCTTGAATGTATTGTCTACTCCCGCTGCCTTGACTTTCTATCTTCCAACTCCTCCCTTGACCCCCTCCAATCTGGCTTCCGCCCCCTTCATTCTACTGAAACTGTGCTCGCTAAGATCACCAATGACCCTCTTGTGGCTAAATCTAAATGTCTCTATTCCATTCTTGTCCTCCTTGACCTCTCTGCTGCCTTCGATACTGTTGACCACTCACTCTTGCTGGAGTCCCTTCACTCCCTTGGCTTTTGCGGCTCTGTCCTTAACTGGTTCTCCTCCGACTTCTCTGACCGTGCCTATAATGTGTCTCTCTCCAACTCCACCTCCTCCTCCTTTCCCCTCTCAGTTGGAGTTCCTCAAGGCTCTGTTCTTGGCCCTCTCCTCTTCTCTATTTACACCTTATCCTTAGGCAAACTCATTGGCTCCCATGGCTTCCAATACCACCTCTCTCTCTCTATACTCCCTCTCTCCCCCCCTGTTCAAGCTCGTTTCATCAACTGTCTCCCTGACATCTCTACCTGGATGTCTCAATGTCAACTCAAACTCAACATGGCTAAAACGGAACTCCTTTTCTTCCCCCCATATCCTTCTTCTCCCTCCTCGCTGTCAATAATTATTGATGGGATCACCATCCTGCCTGTCCCCCAAGCCCGTAGCCTAGACTTCATCTTTGACTCACCCCTTTCTTTTAAACCCTACATTCTCTGTTTCTAAATCCTGTCACTTCTCCCTCCATAACATTGCTAAGATTTGCCCTTTTCTCTCTGTCTCCTCTGCCACAACCCTTGTTCATGCTCTAGTCATCTCTCGCCTCGATGACTGTAACTTTCTTCTCTCTGGCCTTCCCCGGTCTCACCTTTCTCCCCTTATCTCCGTCCAAAACTCTGCTGCCAAGGTCATCCACCTCGCCCGTCGCTTCGACCATGTGCAGCCCCTCCTCTCTTCGCTTCACTGGCTTCCCCTTCCTGTACGAATCCTGCACAAGTTCCTAGTCTTCACCTATAAAGCTCTTCATAACCTTGCCCCTGCCTACCTCTCTGCACTTATCTCCCTCCATACTCCAGCCTGTGCACTTTGCTCCTCTGTCCCTTCTCTCATTCTTCCACACCTTCCCTGCTCCCCTAACCGCCTTTGTTCCTTCTCCCTTGCTGACACCCCCCCCCCC
>QEPC01000724.1:2523643-2545301 GCA_003113815.1 Sphenodon punctatus
GGGAATTTATTTTAATTTATTGCATTGGTTTCAATGGGGACACAGCGCCCCATTGAAACCAATGCAATAAATCCGGCACCGGTATACCGGATTTAATCCGGGAATCCGGTTTTCGTGAAACCGGTAACCGGTAAATCCGGTACCCGGTAATGGGCCCGGTGTCCCACCCCTACTGCCCAGAGAAAAACAAGCTAATTAGTCCTAGTTTAAGGCATTAATATTTTAATATAAATCAAAACTGTTAGTAGTTCACCATACACTGCAATGTATATGCATAGTAAAGTTTTAGTTATATTTTCAAATTGTAATTACCTAAAGCACTAAATTCAGGTGCTAATTTGTGTCCAATTCTAATTTGCAGACCTGAAGTCAGACTTACTCAGGTTTGGCTTGCAGGTAAAACCATGAAATAACTATACCATGAGCAAATTGGTCTTTTCCATTCTTATGAGCAAGTAGAAAGTGACTTACACACCAAACAATCCTGCTTAGGAAAATAATTCCTGTACATGTCAAGGTGATGCCTTGCTCAGTAACAGAGGAAACAGAATGACATTTACAGTGATTTAGCTAAGTAGTCAGTGTCATGGGAAAAAGGGGGCAACACAGTCATTTGGGGTAATGGGACACAGTCATTTGGGGTACTGGGGGTAAATATGACCACTAAGAAGGACAGCTAAAGATAAAGCATAGAAGATTGTGAGCCTTACCACCCTGCTGAACTGGTTTGGCAGGGTGGGGGGGGAGGGACAGAAATACCCTTGTTAGGCAGAACAAGCAATTGGTTGCAAAGGTAACACACCCAGGTGGGGTCTGCAACCAGCTTAGAATAACAAAAGGAGCAGGAGAGAGGAAGTGACCGGAGCCCCCTGCAAAGAAAGTGACGACACAGGATCTCTACACTCTCTCTTCCATCTTGACCAGCAAGGAGTAAGCAGCTTGCAGGATAGGCTGCACAACCATGAACTAGAGATTTTTCAATTCACTAAAGGGACTGAGCCCGGCCTCAACACCAAGGCCGGAAGAGACTCTGATGGACCCAGACTGTGCCTTAGGGTAAAAGGACAGTTAGGGAACTTCAGTGGATTTTAGAATAAGTTTGCTTTATATTTGATTTGTGGACTTGCAATATCCGATCAACAGCCTTATACTTGTATATACGTAATATATGTTTTATAACCAAGCCTAGCTGGCTTGTATGTTTATTTGGCCTTGGGGGGTTCACTAAGGAGGTACCCTATCTAGGTGAGTGACTAGACAGACCTTTTTTATATAAGACAACCCCACCATGAAGTCTTCCAAGCTACGGGTGGCCAGAGAAGGTTCTCTGAGTTACGGCTGGGCTGGGAGAACAAGGGAAGGCGGTTTTGGGGGTGCGGACCTCCGAAAGCTCCCTGATTGCAGTGAGGGTTGCCGATCACTTGGGAACCCATGTGGGCATTCAGGGGGACAACCTAGAGGAAAAGGGGGACCCCGATCACAGTGACAGTCAGACAATTACTTGAATAGCAGCTGTTTTGTGAAATGAAAGTCTGTAACCAAGAGGGTCACATGCAATATATTTTCTTGACTCTCCAAATGAGCAGCTGTTTAAATGTGTATTTGTAATCTTCTGCATTTGACTGCAAGGTATCAGTTAATTATTATTAAGCATTTATATAGCGCAAGCACTGCACCTGGCACATTACAATTGTTATTTATGGAGACAGGTCCCTGCTCAGCGGGCTTACCACCCAATATGGACGAGGGTGAGGGAAATGCAGAGAGACACACATACTCCCATTTTACAGATGGGAAACTGCAACTGAGAGGTTATGACTTGCCCAAGGCAACCCAGGGCGTTCACAGCTAGAGCAGGATTCAAACCCCGGCTTCCCAGGTCAAAGTCCAGCACCTTATACACTACACCACACTGGCTCGTCTACCTTTTCCCATTCCATTTTTAGGTAATAAATGCAACTTATCTCTCTGTCTGGAAAACAACCATCATGACACAAATGAGCCCAGGAAAGATAAAGGTGAACAGTTAACACACCCACCCCCTCTATCCCAGACACCAAGGACATGGACTCAGCAGCACAGCCTGTCTCTTCCAGATAGCAAAAGCCATGCTCAAAGATCACTCTGCACTGAAGCTACTCAGGCAGTTGCATCTCATTTCCAAGTGGGATTTAGGCTTACAGAGAAAAGTTTTCAAAAAGCACATTAAGTGCTTAGGGAAACTGCTAAACCCTCACAAAAGTGAAATCCCAATAAAAAAATTGTCCGACCAAGATGAACAGAAGGAAATATATATATATTTGTAACTTGATACACTTTTACAAGCGAACAGCTTCTTTTCATCCTTCAGTCTATGTTTCTCATATCATTTTTTCTTGCCCTTTATATGAAGAACTTAGGCAGGCTTGGTTAACCCCTTTGTGGCAGGAGCACCCTTACCTATCTGATCAAATTCGTTTAGAACAGTTGCTTACTTCAAGGGAAATTGTAGTGGTAAGGGCTGTTGCTACTTTTGTTTATTTGGCTGCCCAGAAAAGGGAGGCTTTCACAGCTGGAAAATGAGGTGGGGTTGTTGTTTTTTTTCCCCTTAAGCAAATTGAATAATTTTATGCTGTGAGTCGTATGGGTTTTTTTTCCTCTCCTTTGGCAGTAGTGCAATGTATGTATTGCTGGTCTTTGCTTTGCATTGTCATTTTATGTATATTTGTTTTATGTGTTTTTGTTTGTTGGTCTGTGTCTATGGCGAAAGCTTGGCTTAATAAAATTTATCTATCTGTCTATCATCCTTCAGTCTTTGGATCTCACGCTTTACCCTACAACCATAACTCCTTATTTTGACCATGCCTAGTTAGGTTCACTTTGTACATAGGTTTAATTTGTCCTCCCACGACCCGCCTCATTGTTTCTTTACAAATTGATATGAAGAATATGTTCCTCTTTTTTCATTATATATTTAGCCATTTTAATACTCGGATACCAGGATTACTAGTATCTTAAACGTTCTATTTATTTCATTTAAATTTCTACCCCGCCCTTCCCCTAAGTCTCAGGGCAATTCGCAACATTAAAAACCACAGAATACATTAAAAATCTCTAAAAAAACCATTATCGCCCACCCCAGCCTCAAGTATTTACCTTAGGTACGTAGTGTATTAAATTTTAAAAACTGCTCACAATTGCATTCATCTTGCCTTGAAACTGGTTATGTGCAGCTACACTGAAAAGTGTAGCTGAGCTGGCAGCGGCTGAGGCAGGCTGCTGAAAGGAAAGACTCCAGTGTTTTCTGGAGAATTGTAGCAGGGAAACATAGGGTCAGAAATGCCAAGCCTGATGCCTATATATCGGCCCCAGTTTGGAAGAAATTCTATATTGAGAAATTTGGGGCGATTAGGGATGGGATGAAAGTTTTGCAGTATGAGCCAGACTTTGCTAGGGAGGATGGTGGAAAAGCCCTGATAGATTATAGGATCTCTAATGATCAGGTAACCCAATTTATTATGGATTTGAGGCTGGGGAAGGCTCCTGGCCCAGATATGCTCCCAGCTGAACTGTTTAAAGCAGCACTGAATTTTGGGGTAATGGTCCTGAGAGATGTTATAAATATTGTGATGGAATTAAACATCTTCCCGTCCACCTGGAAACGTAATACCCTAGTCCCAATATACAAAAAGGGGGACCGGACAAACCCTGAGGCATACAGACCCATCAGTTTAATAGATTTGCCATCCAAAATCTATGGAAAACATCTGCTAGGGCATATTCAGGACTGGATGGAGCAGGCAAACATAATGGGAGAAGAACAGGTGGGGTTCTGGCAGGGATACTCGTGCATGGACCAAAGCTTTTCGCTTTTCCATCTTTTAAAGAAGTATTCCCCAAAAAAACAAGTGGTATACGTTGCCTTTATTGATTTGATTTGAAAAGTACTTTCGATACAATTGACAGGCAGAAACTGTGGTTCAAGCTTGACAAGATGGTGGTGGATCCAACATTGATAAAATTGATTCTGTCCTCTTACTGTGACACTATGTCTAGAGTTAGGTATGGGATAAAGGGAGAAACCACAGAACCATTTTACACAGTGAGAGGAGTTAAACAGGGCTGTGTGATTGCCCCAATGCTTTTTAACTTATTCATAAATGATCTACCACAAAGACTCTTGGTGAGAGGCTCATCATCTTCCGAAAACAACAGGGGGTGAGATGGCGTTCCTCTCCCTAATGAAAATAGGGCTGCAAAGAACATGCTGGAGGATTATGCAGGGGAAAATGCTCTGAGAATAAATGGCCCCAAATCAAAAGTAATGGTTTTCGGTTCGAATAAATCACCAGTATGGACAATTGGGAAAGAAAAATTAGAAGTAGCAAGAGCTTTTACTTACTTGGGTGTTACTTTCAATAAATCCCTAACATGAAGGGGGATCATGTGCAGAGGGCAAAATCTAAAGCAGTACAAGCAGGGGGTGGGATTTTGGTTTTTTACAATTATTGTGGAATGTGCCCTTGTATGGAGGCATTGAAGGTAGCTGAAGTAAAAATGGATGCGATTCTACTTTATGGGGCAGAGTTATGGGGATTAGATCCAAGGGCATGTGAAGTCCTGGAAAAAACACAAGCCTCCTTTCTGAAGAAACTGTTAGGTGTCCAAAGATCCACCTCGCGTGCTTTGTTAGAATTGAAGTAGGTGCCATAGATGTAGGGATGAGAGCTAGACAGAGGGCCCTGACCTATTGGCTAAAGGTCAGAGCTCTCCCTCCGACTCGTTTCCCCAAGATAATTTACTTGGAGATGGTGGGCCCCTTGAAGGGGAGGAAAACCTGGTTGGAGGAGGTCAAACGGGCAATAGAAGAATTGGGGCTTGGTGACCTATTTGCAAATTTGGACCCGATCCCTACAGCAGCTGATCAAGATCCTATCATACAGCACCTTGTGGATGGCTCCTTGCAGGATGATAGGACAAAGCTGGGTAAGCAGAGGCACATTCTGTTAAATCAATATAGATTCCCATCAGAATCGCCTACTGTATATTTGAAGATTCCTCAACAGCATCTAAGACAGGTGATCACTAGAATGTGCTTTTCGCAGCTGGAATCCAAACTGCAGGAAGGAAGGTGGGCTAAGATTCCGATGGCCCAAAGGCTTTGTCCTTGTAATATGAACAGAGTGGAGGACATTATCCACACTCTGTGGGACTGCCCCTTTTATAACAAAGAAAGGAGGAAATGGCTGGTGTTCTTGGGTGACCATGAAAATGGGTGTTCAGCTTATAAGAATACAGTAAATATTTTACAGGACCCAGCAACTGATGCTGTAATTGCTTTGGCAAAGTTTCTGCATGCAGCGCAGGGCGTGAGAAAGAGAATTGTAGGTAAACACAAACATAAAGGGTCAAGTATGGAAAAATATAGTGACTGAGTAACTTTAACCTATATTGACAGGCAGAGGGAGGCAAAGTAAGGCTGAGATGGGGGAGGTAAATAACAGATATAAGCTTAAAGTCTCCCCACCAATTATTAGTTGGGAGGCTAAGGTTTTGATGAAATGGTGATGGGTTGGTGCAATGTGAAATGCAGGAAATGCTTTGAACTGTAAGAGATAACAATTGATTGGTATGTGAAATGTTTATAAGGCGGTCATGTGCATATTGGTTTTTTTTTACTCTATTATATATTATGTTTATTTGTTTATGGGAGGGTTGAAATACCCCTTTTTATTTGGCTTAGGCCGTAAATAAATTATTCATTCGTTCACTGAAAAGGCTTGGTGCAGGACAGTAATAAAAGAAATTCAACAAGTGAACAACGTGAACACGACAAAAGATGGTAGCTTCCTAGATTGTATAGGACAGTTTAACAATCCACCACAGTATATTAGAAACTATGTAACAGAACAGAAATAGCACCTAGCCTGCCAGGGAAACATATATTTAAATTAAACAGCTGAAGTTTGCATTTGCCAGTAAGTTTATTCAAAGTAGTTATGGAGAGTCTGGGCAAGTTTATCAGGAAACTTTCATTACCATATAAATCATCATATTGTGCCAATACCTTACTGTCCTTTGCAAATTAATGTTTTTATTTAAATCTTGTTTAACAAGAACTTGCAATAACTATTTAGGTAGGTTCTCTTTGTAGTCAATGGGATACCCAAGTAATAACAGCAGGATCTAGTAAAAAATCTAGAAGAGTTTTATTCTGCTTCCTCTCTAGCACTGTGCAGCCACTACATAAGCAGGAGCAGTTACTTACGGAGTAGGTCTGTAGTTATTGTCTGTGTACATCCGACGCTCAGTTTTGTCAGAAACTGAGTAAGTCATGGAGCTGGCAACTCGATCTGGGTAGTCGGCTACTGGTGTTGGTGTTATTACTGTAGGTCCTGCATTTACACTTTTCACCTAGTAAAACAAATCCCACTCAAAATTAGTGTTAAGACACACAACATTCAACATCACATTTCCATTTCAGAGGCTTTAGAACAGAGGTGGGGAATCACAAGCCCAGTGGTCAAATATGGCAACTTTATTTGGCCTCTTTCCAGTTCCTGAATCTGAACCCTCTGGATCCAGTCCTACCCCCAATAGTCCAGGATCCCCACCAAAGCCCTGTAAAAAAAGTTGTTGTATAGAGAATTGGAAAGCTTGTATGTGTTTCATGACCAGTTAGCTACAAAACTGACTTTGGTAGACATGCTCATTCTGTAGCTACCATTTTCCAAGATAGCGGACACGGGAATGTGGAGATGTGGTAACTCAAGAACTAGCGCATGTAGAACGCTCATTTTGGTGGCAAAATATGTGTTTTGGGAGACTAGAAGGCTAAAACAACTACAACCATTTTGCTAAGTACAGTTCTTATAATGTTGCAAACGATGGAAATAATTAAGAAGCTTGAAGTGAAATACCCATATCTCTACCATATGTTCTTCCACAGCCACTTTGTTGTTCGAGACAGGGAAGGAAAGTTTAATGCTGTGTCTGCAGACATGAAACTGGAGCAGACAATCCAAAGGTCACAGAAAACCTCAAAAAGGCATCATTGGTCAAACAAGAGTAATTATGTGTCAGAATGGCAGCTTGTGTACCGTAACATCTTCTGAGAGCTAACAAATGCAAAAGTGATGGATCATATGGAAATAAATCATGATGTTTAAATTATGTTTAAACAGCGGTTTAAAAATGCCAGTGTTGCACGTTTCCTTCAGTTCATGCTGGAGAAAGGAAATCCTTTCGAGGTTATTGGTCAAATGCAACTTCACGATTTGGTAACAAAAACAGTGTGTTGATCAAAGTGTCACAGAACCGTTACTCAATGTCATTGTTCACGGATGTGAATTATACAACTGTTTCTAAACTGAAGGTTTCGTTCTGAAAGAGAAGTTAACTTTGCATATTCTGTCTGATAACTTCCCATGGTTCAATTATTCAGAAACTCAACACACGTAGTCTACCGCACCAGTAATGATGGCAAAGAAGCTTTGCAAGGCACAGAAAGCTATTGAAATTACACATGAAAGTGAAGAGTGTCTTCAGGACATCTGCTGCCATCAAACCTTTTGTTCGTAAGTGACGCTGCAATAAAACTGGTGAAGCGCACACTGATCGCAGAATTGGAGAAACGTCTCAACACTACAGGCGCCTTATTTGAACCAGTGTCTCAACTGAAAACTGCAGTCATCATTGATTTCATGTCACAAACTAGAATGTTGCATACGAGCTCTCAAAAATTCTATGGTCATGCTGTAATCACAGTGATCAGAAGCAGACAGTCAGTGTGTCATCCATATTGTATTTGATAGTCATATAGAACTTTCAGTCAAGGAATCAGAGAGGTTTTGTAGAGCATCCAATGCTGGCACTATTGTGTTAAAACATATCAATCCAGAAACACCAATACCCATCCAAATAGACAAGTTCTGAACATCTAATAAAGTGAACTTGCCCGCAAGTAATTAAGAGCTGCATTAGTTCGGCTTGACTTCCCAATCATTGCAAGTGGTACAGTCCATCAATAATGAGGCTGTCGCTACAGAAAAGTATAGAAATTTTGATAACAGGAAGCTCAAGAGCAGGACTGAGGATAATTAACACATCATGCCACATCTGAACTGGGCAGTCCAGCATGGTGGTGCCCAGCATGTTGTAATACTTTACAATTATACAGACGTAGTAGCACTGCTGCTGAGGTACATGTCAATGCTCAACATCAAAGGCCTAACAGAGCTATGGGTTCCATTTGGGACTGGGATAAAGAGATGCTTTATCCCTTTGCATCACCTTCTGATCATGTTTGGACTTGAACTGTGCAGTATTTTCGTAAAAGCTCACATTTTAAACTGGAAATGATGCTTTGAGCAAGATTGGAACCAAACACACAGCACTGAGTGCACAGCCAGAAAACTTCCTGGTACAATTTGGAGAGACAGATGCCCTATCAGAAAGGCACTGGAAATGGAAAAGTATCTGGTCAGAGCGTGGACAGTATCTGCAAGAGCGAACACTTTAGACAAGCTGACGTTCGCTGCGTACAGAAAATTGAACACATCTCTTTTTGATCTGCCACTAACCTCCAGAGTATTACTTGCTATCAGAGAGTCACGCACCTTCCGGGACCATGACTACACTATGCTGAATCCACTGGACTATAGCTGGGAAGAAGTGGACAGTGTTTTGAGACCATCCAAGGATCTTACGCCTTTACCAAGAGAATAGATGACTGTGTGTGGGTGCAAAACATGCAACAAAAGAATGAGCAAATGCAAGAAGGTTCATAATGACTTGCTTCACTTTATGCAAGTGTGAAAACCTGTGTAACAATCCATCTTAAATAAGTCCAAATTACTTTATTTGCATTTATCAATCAAAAATGTATTTGATTGTTATTTTTGGTTGCCATTTTTATTAAATAAAAGATGGTAATAGTTCTTTTGTCCTCAACTCAAAAAAACCCACATTTTTTGCTACAAAAATGAGCTTTCTACATGTGCTAATTCTCAAGTGATCACATATCCACATTCATGTGTCCGCCATCTTTAAATATGGTAGCTAGAGAATGAATGCCACAGAAGTGGCCTGCACACAAGTATAGGGGTCAGATCTATAATCTGGATCTGAGGAGGGGGTCTTCCTCCTCAGCACACCCTTTAAGCATCCCTGTCCCAATTTCTGTGTGGCCCTCTGAGCTTGTACAAATTTTCAAAGTGGTCCCTAGGAGGAAAAAGGTTCCCCAACCTGGTTGAGAAAGCTAATTTTCTAGCATTACCCATTGAGTTTACCTTTTTATGTGGACACCCCCCAAATGGAAATATTTTCAAAATAAATATTACATAAATCAGTTTTAAAATAAACAGAATACTGATACCTACAGTAAATGACAAAGACCGATGTCCTGACACCGTAGTCACCATTTTAATATTAGCATACCAGGGAGACATTCAACTGAACAGATCTTTCTAAAACTTTTCATTTGACTGACATTCTAAGGTGCCGATATAATAATAATAAATAATAATAATAGTGAGCATGCATGCAGGCTGGAATGTGCCAGGAGACTGGGATGAACCATAATATGTTAGTCACAACTGAGGTCTAGGATTAACTTATGGTAGTCCCAAAAGCATCAGAACGCTGCTTTCATGGTCTCTTTGGAGAATGTAAATTCCACTGACATGAACTACATGAGGCATTTATACTAGGAGAATTCCTGAAATCTCATAAGATAAATTACAAATACAGGACGTTCCCTACATTAGGAGTACTGTGGAATAATTTGGTCATGTTCCACATTTGCCTCTTCAGTTGCTCTCTCACATCAGTGACAAGCTAATGCAAAGTTGACTTATGAAGTCATCTTCCCTAACCCCTTTCATCACTTTTTCCATTTGTACGTTGGTCTTAAAGAAGCAAAGCAGGAATTTTTCCAAAAAATTGAAAAAAATGAGAGGTTATTTTTGTGGGGAGTTAAGAAGTTTGTCGTTAAGAATAACTCAGTGATTGAAGTAAACTTTCTACATGTATTACAGGGACTAGAGCAATGCAATTGGAAAATAGTCTTTTCCAAACTCCCTAATGGCTTGTTCACATGAGGCAGCTACTTTGAAGTAACTTCCAGAGTGCTCTCAGTGATCTGCCTACCCCACAATAACCTGTCAGAGTAGGCTACCACACCTTGAATCATAGGGTAAATCTCTCAAATTCCAAGGCTATAGCTACCTTTGAATGCAGGTGCCACCTGTGTGTTCCAAAATCCTAAAACGGAGAAGCTGGAAGGCATCCTCCACAGGTTCCTGTCCAGTGTTCTTGAAAACCTCCAGAAAAGGAAATTCCACAACCTCTCTAGGCAACTTGCTCCACTGTTCAGCTGTTCCAGTTGTTAGGATTTCCCCCCCTAACATTTAATCTATACCTCCCTTCCCTGCAGTTTAAATCCATTGCTTCTTTTCCTATCATCAGTGACAATGGAGAGTGTTCTCCATTTTTTGTTATGGCCTCAATTTAGATACCTGAAAACTGACAACATGTCTACCCCGCACACACCCCTCCTCCTGTAATCATCTTTTCTCTATGTTAACATGCCCAGTTCCATCAGTCAATCGTATAACTTGCATTCCAGACCCTTGATAGTCTTCACTGCTCTTCACTGAATCGTTTCCAGTCTGTTAGTAATCATGAAATCCCAAGCTCCAAACCAAACACGCTACTCCAAAGGAGGTTTGACCATTGCCAAGCTTAGGAGTACTAGAACTTCCTAAATTTTGGATACATTTCTCTTCATCCAACCCAAAATGGTGCAGGCCTTTTTCCAATAGTGTTTACCTCTTGACTCATGTTCAGTTAAATCCTTCTCAGCAGTGCTGTTACCTAGACAGTTATCGCCCATCTTATAGTTGTGCTTTTGGGGTTTTTCCCCTAATATGCAATACTTTACACATTTGTCTTTGAAAAGCTTCATTTTATTGTTTCAGCTCAACTCCAATTTATCAAGGTCATTTTAAAATTTAATCCAAGGTCATTTTAATTTTTAATCCTCTTGTCCGATATTTGCAATCTTTCCCATGTTTTGTATCATCGTTTGATAAGTATACTTCCCTGGGGGGGGGGAGGGGGGGAAACTGTATTGCAAAATAATTTTTTATTTTGCAATACTCAACCTCCCTCGACCCCCTCCAATCTGACTTCCGCCCCCTTCATTCTACTGAAACTGCTCTCGCTAAAATCACCAACGATCTTCTGGCGGCTAAATCTAAACGTGTCTATTCCATTCTTGTCCTCCTTGATCTCTCTGCTGCCTTCAATACTATTGACCACTCACTCTTCTGGATTCCCTTCACTCCCTTGGCTTTTGTAGCTCTGTCCATAACTGGTTCTCCTCCTACCTCTCTGACCGCTCCTTTAATGTGTCTCTCTCCAACTCCGCCTCCTCCTCCTTCCCCCTCTCAGTTGGTGTTCCTCAAGGCTCTGTTCTTGGCCCTCTCCTCTTCTCGATCTATACCTCATCCTTAGGCAAACTCATTGCCTCCCATGGCTTCCAATACCACCTCTATGCTGATGACACTCAACTCTATCTCTCTACTCCCTCTCTCTCTCCCTCTGTTCAAGCTCGTCTCATCAACTGTCTCTCTGACATCTCTACCTGGATGTCTCAACGTCAACTCAAACTCAACATGGCTAAAACTGAACTCCTTATCTTCCCCCCTCATCCTTCCTCTCCTTCCTCACTGTCAATAACTATTGATGGAGTCACCATCCTGCCTGTCCCCCAAGCCCGTAGCCTAGGCTTCATCTTTGACTCAGCCCTTTCTTTTAAACCCTACATTGACTCTGTTGCTAAATCCTGTCGCTTCTCCCTCCATAACATTGCTAAGATTCGCCCTTTTCTCTCTGTCTCGTCTGCCAAAACTCTTGTTCATGCTCTGGTCATCTCTCGCCTCGATTACTGTAACCTCCTTCTCACTGGCCTTCCCCGGTCTCACCTTTCTCCCCTCATCTCTGTCCAAAACTCTGCTGCCAGGGTCATCTACCTCGCCAGTCGCTTCGACCATGTGCAGCCCCTCCTCTCTTCGCTTCACTGGCTTCCCCTTCCTGAACGAATCCTGCACAAGCTCCTAGTCTTCACCTATAAAGCTCTTCACAACCTTGCTCCCCCCTACCTCTCTGCACTTATCGCCCTCCATACTCCAGCCCGTGCACTTCGCTCCTCCTCTGTCCCTTCTCTCACCCTTCCACGCCTTCCCTGCTCCCCTAAGCGCCTTCGTCCCTTCTCACTTGCTGCCCCCCATGCCTGGAACTCCCTCCCTGTCCACATCCGCCTTGCCCCCTCCCTTCATACCTTCAAATCTCTCCTTAAAACTCACCTCTTTCGCTCTGCTCTGTCTGACTCTTTATCCTGCTGAGCCACTATTCCTATACCTACGATCGGTTTACCCTTATCCTTGCAACATGGACCTGCCTGCTGTCATTCTCATCGTAACCAAGCCAAGTACGTGCACTTGAGACCTCGCATCTTCATGAATGTTAGACCCCTTGTCTCTCCCTCTGTTCCCCTTCCTATGTCTCTCCCCCAGTTCCTGTCTCTCAGATTGTAAGCCCTAGGGGCAGGAACTGTGTCTATTTTATTACTTTGTAAAGTGCCAGGTACACTGTTGGTGCTATATAAATGTTTGTTAATAATAATAATAATAATAATAATAATAATAAATTTATCTGCCTTCGGTGATGAAGCCTTGAGGGATTTAGGTGTACAAATCTCAATGTCTTTCAGGGAGACCAATACTCTCAGATGTTTTAGGAGTTTTAGATTATTCAATCCTTCCCAGCCTTTAAGAGCAAAAACCTGGTGTGTTTTGATCTGAAGCCACTGCTATGGAGAGTTATTCTTGAACTTTATTCAAGGAGGTATTTACACACATACAGACTATTCCGCTGAAGTGATACATCTACTTCAATAATCTTACTAAACTAGAATCTAGTTCATTAGCAGTCCAGTAAGTGGGTTAACAGTGCAGGCCTGTTTGTGCAGCATCTTCATTGTGTCCAGCTAAAAGTATTACCTAATCTCAGATATTATATATTGGGTATTGTGCCCAAGATTTTTGTTTGTTTAAAAAACAGCAGCTGGATCTCTTTACACTGACCGGAATGTTATTAAAAAGCAACATTGGAAGAGAGTCAAAACTAAATATCTGGGGAAGGAAGAGTTTAGCCCAACTATTTAAAACTGTATTAATTCCAATTTATTGTCAATGCCTAATCAATAGATGGGAAAAAGGAGGAAATTAAAATCTGGATATGGCCCCATCAGCACAGTGGTTGTTGACCATTTTGGCTCAAATCAAGACCCATTTATAAACCTTAATGGCTGGTCACCACACTGCATGTTTACTGGCTTATATTTTATAGACTGACACTATTTCTGGCTACCCAATTTTCAGCCATGATGCATAAGTTTGGGGGGGGGGGGCAGAGACATGACTTAAGATGTCTAACTAGTGAGTAATTACTAATTACTAACTACTCAAGAAAATAAAGTACTGGATGCTTCTTGCATAGAGAAAAATCTTCCTGCAAGACTATAGACTTTCCCAATACTTTCAAGCTCTTTAAAAAAAAAAAAAGGACACACGTACATACGTTATACATTACGACGCAGCAGTAAAATAGACCAAACCTACTTTATCTAAAAAAGCCTTCTTGCAGTACTAATGGGGAGGGTTTTTGATTTTGATTTCTGCTCTTTTAAGTATTTTATGGTTTTAATAAGTTTTAGATGGTATTTTGTATTGTTGGTTTTATTGTTTTATATGTTTTGACTTGTGTGCCGCTCTGAGTTGTCTGTGGGCAAGTGTAGTGGGATAAATAAATAAATAAATAGAAATGACTGGAACCCTGGGCTGGTATCCAAAGCCAGAATTTGCTATGTGAACTAGAAAACATAAGATTGTTTCTAAGGAACAATGATTAGGCAATATACACTCCAGCTCCCACTGAAATAGAAAGAGAATTCCCTCAGGCATTCAGAGCAAAAAGGAGCCCCAAAACTATGCAAAAAGATTATTTCTTGAAATAAACCAGCTTCTAAGGCAAAGGAGATTTCCATGGAGATAATAGTGTCACACATACAACAATCCAACTATGTAGTCATTTAGCAGGACGCTCAGGTTTTGTTTGCAGTTTCCTACATGTCTCTTTACTACCAGCTTCAAACAGGAGTAAACAAGTGAATTAGGTAATGAAGAGACACGCCCAGAAACTGTCTCACCGAAACATTTACTTCACATGACAAATTACAACCGTTTGCAGACCTACTGTCCTATTCTACCTATACTGAACCACTGGGTAAAGGTCAAAGTAAACCAGTATCTTATGGTAGTCATAAAAATACATAGTGACTAGTGTACATGCTCAGTTACAAGCATTAAGAAATCAAGCTGCAGTTGGTATTAAGTAGTATGAAGTATATTGGGTTGCTTTTACTTTTTGACAATCCTAACTGCTGGATTACTGGCAGTTCTCTTTCCACTTCTCTTTAAACGGCAACACATTATAAATTTTACATTCATACCCTCACAAATAATGATAAAGTCGAATCTG
This sequence comes from Sphenodon punctatus, assembly GCA_003113815.1. Classification (NCBI taxonomy): domain Eukaryota; kingdom Metazoa; phylum Chordata; class Lepidosauria; order Sphenodontia; family Sphenodontidae; genus Sphenodon; species Sphenodon punctatus. The sequence continues at coordinate 2,538,227 of QEPC01000724.1, forward strand.
GGATATAGATTCCTTACTTTTTCAAAAAAGGGGAACTGAGACTTAGTAGACATTTTTAGAAAAAACATGAATTAACTTACCCATTCTTCTACATTAGGAGCATCTTCTTCGTAAGCCTTTGTCTTATCCCACAGAACGTTCATTTTGCCATAATAATTGATCTTACTTCGTGTCTTCACAGCAAAGAATATTATTATGGCTAAAGCTACAACAATCAGGAACCCCAGTACAATGGCAATGGCCTACAAAGGAACAGATGTAGATACTTTAGTTTTAAACACACCAAGGAGCCCCTCAGTAGAAACAAGATGTCAAAATTCAATTCAGTACAGAAACTGACTAAAGCTGTTGCATCCAGTCTGGATCCAGTTGCCATAAGGTGGTTGTTAAAATTCAGCGGATGGTGTTGGAGGCAACAATGGGTGCAAACAGACATGACGCTAACCACCCTTGGTGGTCATTTATGCATGTTTCAGGCCTGCTTAGCGTACCAATACAGCCCTGCAACATGCATAAATAACCACCAAGGGTGGTTAAAGGGTGGTTAGTGTCATGTCTGTTTTCACCCAATGACAGGTGGTTCCATCAAACAACCTCTACAACTGCCTCATTCGTTCCAAATACTCCAGCTAACGGACCCACGGCTTGCACACGAGACAGGATGGGGTTGGGGGACCTGCTGTAAGCCGAAATCACATCAGGAAGATCATGTGAAGTTCCACTCATGTGCACAGGGTTGTTTTTTTTTTTATGAGATTCACCCATTTCTGTCATGATTTCAGTCACTGGAGACAGGGCTGAAAATCCAGCCCAGTCTCCCATCACTGAAATCATGGCGGAAATGGGCTAAACGCTGCTGCACATGAGCGGAACTTCACGTGATTTCAGCTCACTGCAGTACCCCTCCCACCCCCTCATGCACAAACGGCCTCTTAAGGTCAACAAATTCCAACAATTTCAAGCCAGAAAGAGAGAAAAAATTTTGTTTAAAAGGTTGTGGGGCATCAGAGATTTTACAATAAATGACAAGTACAGTTGTTCAAATCTTCAGTGAAGACTTCCTTTATCCCAAATACCAATCAACCATTTAACTTAAAATATGTGCTTGAAAAACAAGATGTTTTATTGCAACTACTTGAAAAAACAAACAAACAAAAAAACCACCACTTCCTCTTTTAAAGAACTAAACTTTTTCTTGCCTGACTCTAATGGTGTCACCACCACAACAGATCTCCAGACATCAGGAGAATGGTTCCCAAACTATGGGTCAGGAGCCCAGTGGGGTCATACCACCTGGCAGAGAGAATAATTATCCCAAATGGACTTGACTTGTCTTGGTTGCTGCCTGTGGTTACAACGTTTCTGGTGTACATAAAGAAGCAAAAGGAGACTCAAAATGTCCCCCTTTACAGGTCTCTTTTAAAGGAAGAAATATCATTGCTCTCTCAGATGCATTTTGTACTTGGCCTAACTAAAAGTGGATTTGTTTTTTAAAAGATGTGATTAGACACTAGCATGGTTAAACCAGACATTCTAAAAAATAAAAATAAATAGTCAAAGTCAGCAAGTGGAGCAGCTATATTTACACCATACGTTACAAAGAGTATTTGTCTAGTGGTAAAATATAGATTTTCAACATCAGCATTTTGTACTGTTTCATTTATCCAAATGTTAATAGCTATGACAGTTTAAATAAACCACTGAATAGGTTTACAAGATTTTGGCTGCATCTTCAAATCAGCCCATACTTGCTGCATAGTAGTTATGATTGTGATGACTTTTTATTGGATTATAAGTGGAAGGGAAGTTAGTACAAGACGCTACGTTAGGAACAAGTAGAAAACAGACCCAGAGAATTCACAAAGTCTTGCTCTCTTTAAAGAGATTACATGGATGGGGAAGGAGACAAGGAAAAACACAAAACAAACATCACAAGTTAAGAATTGTCCTCTGACTTCCAAAGCACCATTTCTGTATCGATTTAAGTCACACCCATATGCTTGGGCTTAAGGTCTTTGTAGAAACTCTGTAGAGTTTATTTCTCTAGGAGTTTTTAGACAAAGTTGAACGTGAAGGAGTTGATTTAATAAGAGTTTATACAAAGGGGCTTAATTAAGTCCAAAGATAATTAATTTGGTTGACAAACATCTAAGTCAAGGACACTGACTATTCCATCAAGCTTTTTGTTTAGTAATGAGAAGCTAGTTTCACATTTTTGGGAGTGAAAAGACAACAGTAAGAGACAAGACTCCAGCTCTTTAGTCTCTATATCGAGATAGTGCATGGAAGGAAGGTCATGGAGTTTAAATCTCATTTTCATGAACTGAGCTCACTATACACACCATAATTTTCCCTTTCAACCAAGAGCCTACTTAACTCAGCAGTTGAGATTTCCCTCGTCTATCACATTAGAATCTTAGGTTCTAGTTTTCACTATAACATCTACAATAACTGAGGGAGCAGTTTATACTTCTAGAGTAGGACAGCATGGCCTTGATGAGAACTAACAGTGTTGAGATGTATGGGAATGAGCCAAAAACAACATAAGCAACCCATAGCTTCTGTGGCACAGTTCAGGGAATATTCCCCAACACTGGTGAGTAGCGTTCTCTCTCACTAACTTCACTGCAAAGTCTGCAGAGGGCCACTAGCTATTTGTTGGCTTGTCGACTACTGCAAGTGTGGCACAAATAATTTTATTTGGCAAAAATATTCACTATAGCTTTACTTATAGACTATATTTTACACATGACTAATGTTCTGTATACACAAGTGTTAACTATGAGATCTGGGTAGTTGAGGGAAGAAGACAAATGCAAACGTACCTCCTGAGGCTCCACCACGCAATAATGATACAAGTACTGATTCACAAAGACTGCATTGTTTGTAGGTGTATAAAACTGGCTGCAGAGCATGTAGATCTGATTGTAGAATGATGATCCTGATGCCTGTGCAGTTGGGTTTACTGCTAGTATATACACTATGGTAGCAATGAATACAAGGAAGACCAGGATAGCACTTACAATTATCACAATTAGATAATACCTTCGTGTTCTGGATATGCTTGACCTGGTGACACCTGTTACAAAAATCACCATTCCTGCAATAAAGCAAAAAGCCGACATTGCAAGTATGAAGCCTTTCGCAGCCCGAGGCTCAATGTAATTTCCTCCAAGGCCATAACCACCATAGCCATAACCTCCGTAGCCTCCATAGCTTCCATAACCACTTCCTCCAAAACTGCTTCCTCCATACGAAGGGTATCCTACACCAGTTCCCATTGAGGAACCTCAATAGTAATCTAGATCCCAAGGCAGCGTGGAAGCAACACAAGCGAAGATGCCTACACACATGACTATTATGAGAATTGACATCATTTTAATTATTCCTGGAGGGGAGGTCCATTTGTAGAAATGTTGTACTTCATCTTCTGGATAGTAGGAATATGCTGGTTGAGAGTACATGGGCTGGGAGTGCATCTCGCCACCGTATGTGTTGTGGCTTGGCGCATAGTGAGAAGGTTTGCTGCAAATAAGAAAATGAAAACATTGTAGTCACTTGAGAATAACTAGCAACCTAAGAATTGTTGTTTGTTATAGAAACAACAAACCTCTCTGCTACCACCCTCCACTGCTTCTTCTCCCTTCCTGCTCCCTATACCTGAAATTCCCTCCCTGAATGCACTCATTCCGTCCCTCCCAGCCTTCAAATCCCTCCTGAAAACCTACCTCTATTAGGCTCTCTCTAGCTCCTCCTCATACCCACAAACTCCTCACTCACCTCCTCTTCCATCCTTCACTCAAGGTCCCCTTCTCCCATGTAGCTAAGCTAAACACGTGCACCCATGATTTCTTGCTTTGTGAATGTATCCTCATCTGTCCCTGTGTACCCCTCTGTTGTCTTTCCTTGAATTGTAACTCCCTAGATGGCAAGGACCTGCCTCTGGTGCTATATAAATAAATAATACCATTAAATTTTGAAGTTTGAGAATGTTAATGTTGTGCTAGTTTACGGATGAGAGAAAGAAAAGAGGCATCTTATAAAATGGCAAACAGTAAGATTTGAAAATGCTGCTTTTCAAACAGCACAGGAATTTAGATATACTTATCTTGTAGATTATTTAATTAAATGGGAAAACACTATAGCAGCAGCAAGATTATATTTGACACCTCTGTTAACTGCTATGTAAGTGAGAGGTTGGAGTTGATATCTCTATGTACATTGCTTATCTGCAAAAAGTTAAACTAGTAAGAAGAACAAACTGGATATTTACAATTCATCTGGTCGATAAGGTGGAGGACTTTCAAAAGGTCTGGACGACATAGTGGAAGTGCTGGACTGCTTAAATTCCAAGATTTATTTTTGATCACTAGAGGGGGAAAAAAAGATGATATCCTTATAAGCAAACTTAGTAGCACAAACAGCTGGATGAAACTAATCCTAGTATTTACTCAGTTAATATGACTAATAAGCACCTCAGAGCCCCATTAACTTGCAAACAATACTAGCATGCCTTTGCAAATAAATCTGAAAGGTCTGTCTTTTTGAAACTTTGACAATCAAATTACACCATAAGGTACATTGAGAGAGGGAGAGATCACCAATGAGACTGGACTACACACTACTGGCTAGAAAAGTGTAAATTATTCTAGTACTCCTTGGACATAAGTTGACTAGAAAGTTTACTCACATTCATCCACTTCTTCTCTTACCCCCAAGCAGTCACTATATACTGTATGCCCAACTAGGATGTGTTGTTGTTTTTATTCAGAGTCATCGTCTACCAAGCAAAAAATGTCAATGAACACTGACAGTTTGACTGTGTATGCTTTCCTTTCATGTTTCAGGGAGTTCTTCTTGCCTCCCTAAGGAAGCACTCTGTAAAGCTTACCTACTTCTCACCAAGAGTAGTTGGTTCAATAAAAGATATTATCTACTTTTTCTCCCCTCATATTACTAGGGATAAACACAGCAACCACACTCTAAACAATACAACAGACTGCATTAAGGCTATTTTGTGAAACTTTCAAATATGATTTTAAAGCCTAAGCCCAAACCCATTTGTCTTCCGGAGGAGATTCAAAACCTTTTTGTTTGGTCAGGCATTTGGCAGGCAAGAATAGGGTTGGGTGGGACTATGGTGATGTTGGGGTTTTAATGTATGTTAATGCACTTTACTGTATTCTATATTATTTGTGTTGTAAGCCACCCTGAGTCTCTGGAGAAAGGCGGGATAAAAATGTAATAAAATAAACAAATAGTGAGCTTTATATCTCAAAAGAGAATCCTCATGAACCTTTAAGAAGTTCAGCTCTAATTAAATGAAATGCGCTTTCTGTCTCCTTGATCTGGAACAAAGATCAAGGAGTGTTCCAGAATTTAGTTATTTATACAGCACAAGCAATTTACCTAGCACTGTACAATCCACAGTCAGACACAGGTCCCTACTCCTAAGCGGCTTACAATCTGAGAGGCAAGGGAGGGGGATACAAGGAGAGGTAAACATCAGGAAAGAGGAGTACATTCATAAGGTACAGACTCAAGTGGTTCGCTTAGTTACAGAGAATTAGGTTCTGAGTGAGGGGGAAAGGATGCAGTATCACTCATGACAAGTTAGGGAAGGCCTGACAGAGGAGGTAGGTTTTCAGGAGGGATTTGGAAGTTGGGAGGGAGGGAGAGGAACAAATGTATCCAGGGAGGGAGTTCCAAGCATGAGGGGTAGCAAGGGAGAAGGGGCAAAGACGTTATTAGAGAAGCAAGGGTTTAGTAAGCAGGCATGGGTTGGGGCAGAAGAGGAGTGAAGCTCCCGGGCAGGAGCATGGCGGGATACAAGAGTGGAGAGATATGGAGAAGTAAAGCTATGAAGAGTCCTGATGGTGTCATGGCCTGTTCTTGAACCCTTAGCCTGGGGGGGGGTTGGAACTAGCACAGTAGCGGCTTGCACCACCTGATAGACTATACTGCATCCTTCTCCCTGTGTCTCCTTCTGTATCTCCACCTGGTGTGTGCCCTGCCCTTGCTCACCTGTCTCCCATTTCTGTCACCTGTCTTCCTGATTGGCCACCAGGGAGTATTTAAAACCTCCTGGTGGCCTCAGGAAGCTGGTGAAGCAACTGCTCTTCCCTGGGTGTGGGTCTAGCATTAACCTGTCTCATGCCCTGTGACTGTGTTGTTATATGTGCTGTGTGCGTAAGTCTTGTTGTCCTGTGAAGTCCTTGTCTTTGGAAATGTTGTTCATTCCCCCTTCCCGCTCTTCTGTAGCTGACTACCCTCTCCAGCTACTCTGTTGTTGATTCTCCCTTCCCAGCTCCCTGCCGCTGGTTACCTTCTCCAACCCATCTAGTCTGCCACCCCCCCCCCCGCTAGCTACTCTGCCTGCTCCTGGGTCCGTGGCCTCGATGATGAGCCGTATGTCGTCTTAGACCAGCTTGTCTGGTAGCCATGCTGAGCGTTTAGTCTCCCGAATAGTGGAGAGTGGCTGAGAGGTTTCAGTGACGCTGTGGACAACCCTTTTCCCCCTTTACCCTGTCCTTCCTCTTCCTCTCTCCTTGTTTCCCCTGGCTCCGCACCCCGGAGTCTGACAGATGGGGAAGACCAGGAGCTTGTGCGGAATTCATTCCCACGGAGGGAGCCAGTGCAGGGCAGAGAGAAGGGGCTGTACATGGTTAAAGCGACGGGCAAGGTGGATTATTTTGGCTGTAGAGCGTTGAATGGAGATGGGGGGGGGGGCAGCTCAGAGCAAGGGAGGATGCTGCAGTAGACAAAGCAAAAGAGGACTAGAGCATGGGTTAGGGTTTTTGCAGCGGCAACAATAAGACAAGGCTGGATTTTAGCAATATTGTACAGCGCAAAATGACAGGATTTAGCAACAGCTTGGGTTTGAGACTTAAAAGAGAGGGAGGAGTCGAAGATGAATCCCAGGCTACAGCTGGATGGTGACTCCCTCAATGGAAATTGATAAGGGAGAGGGGAGCATTTTGGGGGAAAAGAGGAGGAGTTCAGTCTTGGCCATATTAAGCTTGAGTTGGTGAGACATCCAGGCAAAGATGTCAGCAAGACAGTCAGCAATAGGAGT
>QEPC01000724.1:2565376-2593231 GCA_003113815.1 Sphenodon punctatus
GGGCCGGAGACAAACGGACGCAGCCTCCGCACCAAATGCAACTGGCGGAAAGCAGCCTACGCGCCTGCCTCCACCTTCTGCTCCAGGTGAAGGTCCGCGTCCAATATCACCCCCAAACTCCGGACCTGCTGAGCTATAGGAGGGCGAACCCCCCTCCAATCAGGGGGGGGCCACTACCTCCTTCGCTCTCCCCACCAACATCACCTCCATCTTATCGGGGTTGAGCTTCAGTTTGCTCTGCCACATCCATTCAGCCACGGCCTCCAAACACTGGGATAGCAACGAGACAGCAGGGTCTGGATCAGTAGAAAAGGAGAGGTACAGCTGAGTATCATCAGCATACTGGTGACACCCACCCCGAACCCTCTCACGACCTCCAAGGGCTGCATATATACATTAAATAATAATGGAGACAGAATAGAACCCTGCGGAACGCCGCATGGTAAAGCACGGGGGCAAGATGTCTCCTCCCCCAGCACCACCCGCTGGCTTCTCCCCGAGAGGAATGAATGGAACCAATTCAAAACAGTCCCATCCAGACCCCCCAGGTCACGCAGCCATCTCAACAGCAGCCCATGGTCCACGGTATCAAAAGCAGACGAGATCTAGCAGGATGACAGATGTTGAACACCCTGCATCCATCTCCCGGCGGAGGTCATCGACCAAGGCCACCAACGCCGTCTCAGTGCCATAGCCAGGGCAGAACCCAGATTGAAACAGGTCCAGGAAACCGATTCTATCCAGATGCACCTGGAGTGCCACCGCCCGCTCAATAACCTTCCCTAAAAAGGGAAGGTTAGACAGAAGTCGGTAATTGGCGAGCGCATCCACATCCAAATATGTTTTATTCAGCAGGGGGTGCACGCTTCAGAAGGGGCGCCTCCTTGAGGCTAGGCGACAACCTCCCCTGCTGCAAGGACGCATTCACTGCCCTTGCCAGCACATGGCTTAATGTGGAAGAATCAATATGGATTTAGCAAAAGGAAGTCATGCCTCACTAATCTAATGGAATTTTTTGAGGGTGTAAATTAACATGAGGATAAGGGTAAGTCGGTCTATATCGTGTATCTGGATTTTCAGAAAGCATTTGATAAGAAAGCATTTCCTCATGAGAGACTCTTGAAGAAATAAAGGGTGTTTTCAGACAAGAACTCCCCACTCTCCTCCCACCCAATATACATGATGCAGGGCACCCATAGGGCAACACTGCAGCCCTGTGACATGTATAGTCAGTCTGTGGTGAGTGGGTAGAGAGTGTCTTGTCTGGAAACACCCTAAAACATCATGGGATAGGAGGCAGTGTCCTATTGTAAATTGGTAACTGGTAAAAGGATAAGAAACAAAAAGTAGGACTAAATGGTGTTTTCATAATGGAGAGAAGTGAATAGTGGAGTGCTCCAGAGATCTGTAATGGGAAACAAAGTTATGCAAGGTAGTTAAAACATGAGTGACTCTGAAGAATAGCTGCAGGATCTTGCGTGACTGGGCAACTGGGCATGTAAGCAGCAGGTGAAATTTAATGTGGACAAGTGCAAAGTGATGCACATAGGGGAAAACAATCCAAACTATATGTACACAATGCTGGGCTCTAAATTAGGAGTTACCACTCAGGAAAAAGGGCCTTGGAGTCATTGTGGACAATACACTGAAATCCTCGGCTCAGTGGTCAAAAAAGCAAACAATGTTAGGAATTATTCATAAAGGAATAGAAAATAAGGTATAACTGTACCTTGAATAGTGTGCGCAGTTCTGGTTTCCCCATCTCAAAAAAGATATAGTAAATAGAAAAGGTACAGAGAAGAGCAACAAAAATTATAAGAGGTATAAAATGGTTCCCCTATGAAGAGAGGCTGGATCGGTTGAGGCTCTACAGCTTGGAGAAGGGATGACAGAAGGGATATGAGAGAAGTTTATAAAATAATGAGTAGTGTGGAATGAGTTAATAGGGAATTGTTATTTACCCTCTCAAATAGTACTAGAACTAGGGGACACTCCATGAAATTAACAGGCAACATTTAACACACAATAATTTGGTCAAGGCCAGTAGTAGTGGACAATTTAAAGAATTTGAGAAGTTTCTGGTGAATAGGTCCATTAGCAGCTATTAGCCAAGTAGGTTTGGGGAATGTAACCTCTTACTGTCGGGAGCTGTGTGTGAACAACAGGGAATGGATCGCCCCATTGTGACCTGTTGGGTACTTTTCCAAGCAACTGAAATTGACCACTGTCGGAGACAGGATGCTGGGCTCGATGGACTATTGGTCTGATGTGGTATGGCACTTCTTATGCTAATGAGGGAGGAAATGATGTAGGCATGCTGCTTCCACAGAACATTAAGGACTGCACTGCTGCATATTATTAACCCACTGCACTGATACTTCTCCTTTTGCTAAATAGTTCCACAGGCTGTTTCATTCTTTAGTGTTTTTGGACAAGTGTAGGAGAATTACTCCCACTGTCTTCAGCATGTTCCTACTTGAGTAATTATAGGCTTAACTGCATTTGTAGTTCTAGTAAAATGGGGAGGTATATATAGAACCTCTTTCTTTCTGTTTGTTGATTCAAATCCAGGCTATGGCTATACGTTTTTACTGTCCAACAATTAGGTGTGCAGTACGTAGTTAAGTATTTTCATCAATACAATTAGCATAAATGTTGTGCCAAGTTGGTATACCTGTTGGTATGTGAGACTAGGGATGGGACTATCGATATTGGATTAATCGGATAATGCCGATAATTGGTGATATCCGATAATATCAGTATCGACATATCAGTTTAACATTGCCGATTTTTCTCATCTTTAACATTGCAGCCATATTAACAATGGCCGCAATGTTAAAGATCTGAAAAATCGGCAATGCTAAAAAACCGATACCGATATATCCAGTATCGGATTAATCCGATACTGATAAAACCAGTAACCAATAATTTGCGGATAGTCCCATCCCTGAGACTATTTTCATAGCAGGAATTGAACTTCCTCAGTTTATCTGTGTTTTGCATCGTGAAGTCTCAATGGAGAGGCTAAAACAGAGGTTCCCAAATTATGGGGTGTGACCAAGTGGGGTTCCAATCCCCAATGATATTTCAATACTTCTGTGTTATACTTGGTCTTTGTTACTGCCTAGGGTTATGAAATTAGATTTAAGTGTCAAAATGGGGTCATGCAGGCAAAAAGTTTGGAATCCACTAAGTAGAAATAATTTGACACAATGGTGGCAAAGTTGCTGATGCTACTTCAGCCTGAGAGCAAAGAACTTCAGACCCAGCAATCTGAATAAGCACTATGTTTCCCTTTCAACTTTCCGCCACCTAATTTTTTATAGCAACCTTAAGGGGAATTCACTTAATAGTTATTAAAGTAGCAGCTCTAACTACTTTAGTTATACACCAAACTAACTAAACTTTATAGAACCTTCTATATGCCTGCTAAAAAGAACATGCATTTTACAAATTTTCACCACATTATTAAGGAGTATACTTGCTACACATTGCAATATACTTGTGTTTGCTAAACAGGTAGATTTCTCTCACACAATCCATGATTCACCATAACAAAAACAGGTAATTAAAGTAATTGAAACTCACCCAAGAAAGATGATACACCCTAGTGTGAACAATACACTCATTACATACTATATACCCATAGCTTTAACTATGCACTATATTATAATAGCATCGTGCTCTTAAAACTTATTTCCTGTACCTCAGGCTTTTCTCATACCATGCTTTGATCAAGGAACCAATCAATTCCTAGATATACTTCACCAGGAGCCATTATCTGAAAGGCAACAAGTCAGGTATTCAAAACCAGCAGCAGATTAGTTTTGAAACAAGTTGGCACCAGAACAATCAGCAGTCTCAGGACACAACCTTTAGGGACATTTGGAACTGTATGGTAAAAATGTGAGATCATTTACAAACGTGAAACTTTTTTTTTATCTCCAAAAGCAGACTTTTATTATATGTAAAAGCAGCAAAATATTCCCATAGGAAAAAGGAAATCAAGAAGGTGACCGTGGACAATGTTTATATTAACCATTAAATGCAACAAATTTTTTTTTACACTACACAGGGCTAATTTGTAAAATCATTGCCACAAGATAGCGTGCAAGAGCTTAGTAGCATTCACAAAAGGATTAATGCTCATAAGCATGAGAACATTTTGTTTTACACTATACATCCCTAATCTGTAAAATAACTGCCACAAAATAGTGTGCAAGAGCTTAGTAGCATTTCCAAAAGGATTCATACTTATATGCATAATGAGAACACCCATTATTACATGCTGCGAGTCTTTAGCATGAGAGATTTAGGACATCAGACAACCACTAACTGATTGGATTAGGAAGAGGTTCCCTAGGAGCAGTTTATTCTGTAACTGTTCATTATTAGTTTTATTGTAATTTCTTCTAAAACATGTTATTGGCCACTGTCAGAGTGAGGATACCAGACTGGATGGACAACTGACGTTGTCTGATGTGGCAATTCCTACATATAACACCATTCATGTAACAGATCACAATGAAGCATTGCCAAATAGTAATGGGAATTTACTATTACAGTTGCAAAATATCCTTACTAAGGGAATAAACTAATATTTTCCATTTATCTGTCAAAATATACTTGGGAGTATATTGAGTTTTTCAAGACTGCCATAATGTATTCAAGAATGCATGTATATGAAACTAAATTTCATGTCTCTGAGTGAGTTAGCTCAGAATGGTGAACAAAATCAGTCAATAGTTGGAGAAAAGAAATTCAGATACTGTAAAGTGTATCAATTTTGAAGTTGTTACCCTTCTCCTCATAATCCATTTTGCACGATATTCTGAACAATTGATTAAGGGAACCATCTGCATAATGGGGAGGATAAGGAATCTCAGGCCTGGGGGCCAAATGCAGCCCATAGCTAGTTTTGTGCCCCCCACCACCACCCTCTCAGTTCCTGAATCTAGCCTCTAACCCCAAGCACTGAAAAACTGAGCAGAGATGAGGGGCACGCACTCAAGAATAAAAGACAGATCCGTGGCATAGATCCATGACCTGGACCCTCCTCTTCCTAAGCATGCCCCTTACACCCCAACCCCAACATCTATTTTTGTAATTTTATTGTATTTATATGCCGCCCATCATACCTACGGCATCTCGGGGCAGCTTCCAACACAATATAAAACAATATATTAAAATCTACATCATCATAATTAAAACCCATTTAAAACACTCCCACACAAATTTAGCACACTCTCCCCTCCCCCACCTCCAAAGGCCTGGGAGAACAGCCATGTCTTGCAGGCCCGACGGAAGGCCAACAGACTCGGGGCCAGCTGTGCTTCCTTTGGGAGGGAGTTCCACAACCGGGGCCCAGCCACCAAGAATGCCCTCTCCATTGTAGGAGGGTCTGTCCTGAGTCACGGAGGGCGAGGCGGTCCCTGAGGTATCCAGGTCCCAGACCGCATAGGGCCTTATAGATCAAAGTCAAAACCTTGAATGTGGCTCGGCACGTTCCAGGCAGCCAGTGCAGCGCACGGAGCACCGGTGTTACGTGCTCTCGTCAGCCCATCAGACAGGCCACCACATTCTGCACTAAGTAAGTAAAACTTTTATTATGGCACTAGCTTTCGCTATGGCCAGATTGTAAAACAGAAAACATGAAAATTTACAAACAACAAAACCAACAATGCATCAGTTCTGCACTAGCTGCAACCTTTGGGCCAGCGTCACGGGAAGCCCCACGTAGAGCACGTTACAGTAGTCCAGCCTCGAGGTGATGAAGGCATGGATCAAAGTAGCCAGGTCGGGTCTGCGCACCAGATACAGCTGGTGGAATGCCGCCTTCGCCACCATATCCACCTGCTGATCTAGACGAAGACCCGCATCCAATAACACCGAACCTGCTGGGCCACGGAGGGGTGCACCTCCTCCACAACAGGGGGCAACACCTCCCCCGCCCGGCCTACCATCATCACCTCCGTCTCATCAGAATTGAACTTCAGTCTGCTCTGCTATAACCAACTCGCCACGGCCTCCAAACACTGAGACAGCACAGAGACGGCTGGACCTGGGTCGGCTGAAAGAGTGAGGTAAAGCTGGGTGTCATCAGCATATTGGTGGCAATGCACACCAAATCCTCTCACGATCTCCCCCAAGGGCTGCATATATACATTAAACAATAAAGGAGACAGGATTGAACCTTGTGGAACGCCACAGTCCAGGTCCCGGGGGCTAGATGTTTCTGCTCCCAGGGCAACCCGCTGGGTCCTCCCCACGAGGAATGACTGGAACCAACCAAGGGTGGTCCCATCCAGACGCCCTAGGTCACGCAACCATCTCAACAGCAGCCCATGGTCCACTGTATTAAATGCAGCCGAGAGATCTAGCAGGACCAGTAGTGTAGAACGTCCTGCATCCATCTCCCAGCAGAGATCGTCCACCAAGGCCATCTCTGTACCATGGCCGGGCCGAAACCCAAGTCAACTTGGCCTGTGGTGTTCCTTGCCTTTCAGAAACTTTGTTTTGGGAAAGTACACCAAGAAACCAGCCATCTATGTAAAAAAACCTTGTCTTATGATGTTGGTCTCCCCAGAACCCAATTGCTAATTATTGTAAGACCAATAAGTCAGGGAATCAAAATGTTTAATGCACATGCAGCTGTTTTGCACTTGGTTTTAGAAAGCATTACCCAACTAAATATGCTGTATCTTGAGCATTGTAGAAAACATAATAAAAATTTTTTTAAAAAGGAAATTCTTGTTGGAAAGATGGCTGTCTATTCCAAGGAAGATTCTAAGTAAGCAGACCTCTTCTAAAGTGGGGTTTTAAAGGCTAAGCCTGGAGTCTGAGACGCTATAACAGGTCTATGCTCCCTTAGCCTCTTTTACTATGTACCATTGCAGCCTCTGAGGCAGGGCCAGGCCAAGGGGTGGGCCATGTGCCAAGCCTTGTTGCGGGGCCCCAAAGGCCGTCCGGCACTCACTAGATTTTCAGGGCATGAGGGGCGGCTGGTTACTTACCTGCAACTTGACTGTGTCAGCTCAGCTCCGCAGCGTATAACTGGCCAGGGATTCCCAGGAAGTTTACGCCGCCCGCCCACCCCCCGAGGACTGACTCGGAGACGCCTGGTGAGGAAAAAACCCCAAACTGGCGGCGTCTGTCAGTCTCTAGCCCGCAGCGGTGCAGGGCCTCTCCCGCCGTGGGGCCATGGGTCTGGGCACTGGTGGCACATTCTCGGGCCAGCCCTGCTCTGAGTTTGGCCAGGAGCACCCTCGTGAGTGCCAACTGCCCACAAAGTTGCTATGACAGCATGGGGGGGGGGGGGGGGGGGGAAGAAAGAGATGTTCTCTGTTGCCCCACAATTATGGAATTCCCACCCCTTGGAGATCCATCTAAGCTCAAGCCTGTTTGTCTTCCAGAGGAGATGCAAGACCTTTTCATTTGGCCAGGTGTTTGGTGGGCAGGAATAGGGTAGGAGTTTGGGAAGGAGGATTGGTAGGTGGGGATAAAGGGGTGGGTGGGTGGAACAATGTGGATTTTAAGGGATTTAAAATCTGATTTATTTTATATTAGGTTATAAGCCACCCTGAGTTCATGAAGGGCAGGATAAAAATGTAAAAAATAAAATAGTACTAATTTTCAAAGTGGCTCCTGGGAGGGAAAAGGTTGCCTACCTCTGGCAAAGTAACAGCATCTGATCTTTCTGCTTAACTCCAACTTAGATGCAGGCTTTTGCCTACTTAAATTGCTCCTTGGTTTTCAGTTATGACAATATCCTTATTTAAATTCTGTGCAATATTCACTTAGGGCTTACATGCCATTTTCTAATAGCCCCTTATGGGAAAAGAGAAATGTCACAAGTTATTTTGATTCTCATAAGTAGTTGTTAGAAGCACTTACTACGCTTCAAGGGGAAAAAAATGAAGTTAAGTAGTCAAAGGTGTTATATAATCATGCAAACTTTGGAAGAGCACTTGCCTGTTGAAAGAAACAAGCTGATTGAAAACACTTTTAGAATCCTATTACCACTCAGTTTTGACCTTATGAGATACATAATTGCACAGGATAGATACATAGAGTAGCAAATAAAAATTTATCCTATGAAGAAAAACATTTCAGATATTAATCTGGCTGTGCCAGCGGTATCTATACATTCCGTATCCCCAAACTATGAAGCATAATTATTAAATGTACAACTAATTTATTTCCCTTTTTGCTGCTCTCCATCAGGTGAAGCACTTATAGACCATGGTGTAAACTCACACTCAGACTTAAATAGAAAGGACTATGAATAAATTTAGAAGACTTAGGGTAGTTTAGATTGTAGGGTGGAGAACACTGCTACATCTTTTCCCTTTTAAGCAGAAAGTTAACACAAAACTTCAGCCAAAAGAAAATGTGACCTCTAATATAAGCTCTGACTAGACGTTAGAAAAAGTAACTTTTTCTAAGTCAACATTATAGTCATGTGTACTTTAGATACTAGTTAGATACTGGTGTTGAAAATTTAAACAATATGAAACAAACATGCTCAGCATATTTGTTTTAGAAAAAAGTACAGCAAATAGACTATTAAAAAGGAGAGTGACAGTGCATTTTAGCTAGTACAAAATCTTTTAAAAGTTTAATACCAAGTTTAGAAATCAGTTTTCATGCTTAAATAAATATTTACAACTTTGATACAAATTCAGATCTTTATCTTATTTTTAAAGCTACAACTTAGCATACAATGGCTGCTTTCACGAGATGGTGTCTCCTGCAATTTTCTTGTTCCTGTGATCCTCCCGTTGTCTTAAAATCACGGAATTATTTTCTGGACACCCTTCTCACAAGACATGTCTCCCCCGATTTCTCTCTCAACATGTTTTACACTGCCACTAATCATGGGATCTACCATTCTTTCATGCAAATTTAGTGCAATTGTTCTCTATCTTCTGCTCTGTGCCTACTGTCCAACCGACAGGGTTAAAATCCACAAGCTAGCGGCAAATTTAAATTAACAAGATGGCCTCTGAGCCGGATGAAACTAACAAGATGGCATCAGAGCAAGGAGAATTTAACCAGCTGGCAGAAATTAGCTAGCCAGGAACAAACCACGGCTCCGTCTTGCTGGTTTGTATGATTGCTATCCTGCGATTGTAATACCAACAGGTGTCCCCAATTTTGCACACAGTCTTAACACCCGTCACTATAACAGTAGGATTTTCAGGCCCAGTAATGTGTGAGCATTCAAGGTATAAATCGCAGGATGAAGACAAAATAGCGCACACTCACGTGCACAGTTAACTTTCAGGAGCAAATTACAACTCTGCAATTAGCATCTCGACTGAAAGTAGCCAAAACTGCTAGCATCAGCAGCAAGATTTTTTTTCCTTGCCAGGAAGAAATATTTCACTAGAGATTACAAGTGCATAATGTTTACAAACTATGGCTCTTTTAAAACTAAACATGTATACAATTTATAATACTGTATTTAAGCCACTCTCTCTTTAGCTCTCCAACAGGTTGTTTTGCTCAGGTGATTAAACACACACACACACACACACACACACACACACACCTGCTCTCCTCCCTAAACATGCATATTTGCATCAGGAGAGCAGTTTGTACACTGTGCTAGCCTAATAGTAGCACTAATGCATGGCTGACATCAATTTTATTTCAGAATCCCAACACCAGTTTTAGAAACATGTGAATTAGGGCATGCTCCAAAAAACAGTGAGAAACCAAAGTAATGAATGTGAACGGACTAAAGTGATGCAACTACTCCACTTTACTAATGTTCTCACTGGAGCTCCAAATGGATGTAGTACTGCTGTAGTCTTCCCCTACTGGTTATACCACCAAAGAGCATGAGACGACATATTCCTAGATGTAGCCAACAGGGAAATGATGGCTGTATTTGAGACCTACTCCTGGAGCCTCTCCCTAATAGTTATCTGTGCTCAGAAATCACCCGATGTTCTCCATTGTGTCTCGTGTACGGATGTTTGGCAGATGTACGGGCCTTTGCTGTGCTGGACCCCTCAGTGTGGAAGTTGCTCCCTCCAGATGTCTGTCTCAGCTCCTCCCTCACCACCTTCAAAAAGCACCTGAAAATTTATTTATTCTGCAGGTGCTTTTAAGATCCACAGTTGGTTCCCCTTAATGTGTTTTCTTTACCTTCTGTATCTCCTCCTTTTAAACTGTTTTTAATATGGATTTCTATTTTAAAATGTATCTTATTTTATATTTGTTAGGTACTTTGATGTAAAAAGAGAAGGGAAGTACTTACGCTTCATTTTTCTAGAGTATATAATACTTCACCTCCTACTCTGGAACAACATCAGTTTAGTGCACTTGACATATGAACAATTCTGAAGAAAAACACTATTGAAGGTGCAACTACATCAAAGTATCTGTTCACAGGAACATGCCCTTTGTTACATCAATGCAGCAAACTGGAGGTAGTTAGCTACAATGAGTAACTGGGGTTGTTAATATAGAACCTGCCTGAGTACAGAATGAAGAATTATACAGATAGGAAAGAACCAGGCACTAAAGGTGCTGCTTGAGTAGGATGGCAGGGGGAGGTTTGTCCTAGATTTCTTTGTTTAACATTAGGAGGATACTATTAACTGGTTTGTGAGAGCACACAGTTCACACTATAAGAATGGAATGATCTGCAGTCTGAGGTGGAAACTAGTCAAGAAGTAGTGACAGTCAGAGTGGAACCGATACAGGAAAACTCTAGAATAGGTGAGTGATCCTTAAATTGCCAATGAGCATACAGGTTCTGCTGGATTGGGCCAGTGAAAGCAGCTTATAATTGCCTACACAACAAGGGTATACCCCAAGTCATTACCCCAGGCTGTTGCAACACTAGTTGCACATACACATACAGAGCCAGAAACTACAATAATAAGACCTTGTGAGGGGTATGATTTTAAAAAAGCAGGAAATGAGAAAATGAATAAAAATAATTTTATACGTGTATTGATTTTTAGAAGGACAGATTTGGGCATTAATAAAAAACACAAAGATGAATACAGATGCCCTAAAAAAACTTTGTTACATTGCATTTAAAACATCCATCTATGCACAAGGTTTAAATAGGCTACACACAGACACTGAATCAAGCAGCCATCAGTTTCACAGCAGAAAGTTTATATAGAAATGGCAATAAATACTGAAATAATATTCCTATAAAAATACTTCCTAGACAAAGTTAGGATGATATTAAGCCTGTACATTCCAATTCATCACTTTATCATATTCCTGAATTCTTTGTTTTATGTGAGAGAGTTTGCTCTTTAGGTAGTCACATCGTTCTTTTTTCTCCAGAAATGAAGGATCCTGCAAAAATGAAAGCACTTGGTAAATTACCTTTTTACATTATATTAATAAAATGCACCTATGTTTCCTCTCAAGACAAAAAGCAGATACTGGCAAGTCCATGCTCCCCAAGACCACACTATGCTCTCTCATACACATATTCTTCTGTCCTTTATTTTGTCCCCTTTTTCCTGAATTAAGAGGGACTATAAAGCTAACAAAAGTTTTAGACGCTTAAAGGAAATGTATTTTGATTAATATTTGCATGCTGCATTATTAGGTTTGCATTTTATATTATTGCCCTGATGTTTTGCCTCTGAAGATATTTATACTCTTTTTATGCTTTGATTTTTGTAAAGTGAATAAAACATCCTTTTAATACTAAGCATCCTTTTAATACTAAGAATATGCACTATGTTTTGTCACTGAAAACAGTCACTCTTTTTGTTTGTCTGGAAACTGAAAACAGGTTGGCTCAAACTATCCAGAGTCAGACTCTTGAAGGCAAGATCAGTCAACTGCCATAATATTTGGTCTAAAAACTTTAGTTGCTCCCTTAAAAAAATCTGATTTATAAGATTTGGAGTAAATTTTCAGTTCCATTTTCAAAATTAATATGCATTTACAACCCCGTGTGTCACTGAAAGATAATGGATTCATGTCTTAGACAGTTAAGAGTTTGGTTACAACTTCTGAAGAAACTGAGTAAAGTATAAATGTGGAGACTTGGATGGTTGGGAATGTATATCTCCAAACTATGGATAACGTTAAAGCTGCTTCTGACTTAACATCCTCTGCAAGTTGTAGTTACCCTGTGCAAACTAATATTAGAATGAAAGCTGAGATGGGTACTAAACTTAGCACCTGTGGGTAATACCCACATTTTTGGAAATGCATCAGGTACCTAATGTGTTACCCAGGTACCAGAAAAATCCGTTACTTCCAGTATCAATTTACCGATTCAGCATATTGGTATATAGAATTTGGAAACTCTAAAGCCAGCACAATAAAGAGGGGGGGGAAAAAAAAAAAAAAAAAAATACAGGAAGTAGTTTCCCGGGACTGGAAGTAGACTTTCCGGGAACAGAAAGCCCATAAATAAGAAAAAAATTTGAAAAAGTAAAAGAAACTGGAACCAGAAGTAGTTTGGGGGGAGCAGGAGTTGCCAAAAAATTGTCAGAACTTGGTGGAAACCCGATACATTTATATCAGGAGTTGGTATATTGACAAAAATTTCAAAATCGGGACTGGAAGTTGACATTCTGGAACCAGAAGTTCACTCTTGAGAACATCGGGTACCTTATCAGGTCGTAATGTATTCATTAATGATTTGGAAAAGGGTGTATTTGCAGATGGCACCAAGTTATTAAAGGTAGTTAAAACACGAGCAGACTGTGAGGAACTGCAACGGGATCTTACGACACTGGGTGCCTGGGCATCTAGATGGCAAACGAGATTTAATGTGGACAAGTGCAAAGTGATGCACATAGGAAAAATAATCCAAACTATGCGTACACAATGCTGTGTACTAAGCTAGGAGTTACCACTCAGGAAAAGGATCTGGGGGTGGTTGTGGACAATACAATGAAATTCACAGCGCAGTGCGCAGGAGCAGTCAAAAAAGTAAACAATGTTAGGAATTATTCAGAAGGGGATAGAGAATAAAACACAGGTCAGAATGCCTCTATACCAATCAATGGTGCGACCGCATCTCAAATACTGTGTGCAGTTCTGGTCACCCCATCTCAAAAAAGACATAGCGGAACTAGAAAAGGTACAGAGAAGGGCAACAAAAATGATCAAGGGAATGGAAAGGCTCCCGTATAAAGGAGAGGCTTGCTAGGTTTGGGCTCTTCAGTTTAGAGAAGAGACGACAGAGGAGATACGATAGAGGTCTATAAAATCATGAGTGGTGTGGAACTAATAAACAAGGAGCAGCTATTTACCTTCTCAGCTAGTACTAGAACTAGGGGACACTCCATGAAACTCATGGGTGGCAAGTTTAACAAAAAAAATATTTTTTCACTCAGCGTATAACTGGGTTGTGGAATCTACTGCCAGAGGCTGTGGTAAGGGTCAGTACTACAGCTGAGTTTAAAAGAGGTTTGGAAATGTTTCTGGAAGATAGGATCAGGCAACATGACGGGAGCTGGGGGAAAACAGGGAATGTATCCCCCATAGTGATCTGTTAGGTGCTTCTCCCAAGCTACCGTGATTGGCCACTGTTGGAGACAGGATGCTGGGCTAGATAGACCATTGGTCTGACCCAGTATGGCACTTCTTATGTAATCGGGTACCACATGGTACTTGATCGTTACTGGGTCGATTCAGGTGCTGGAAATTTCACGGGTTACCCATTTTTGCAGGTACCCTCTTTCAGCTCTAATTAGGCTATAAAACCTGACAATACTCACATTCTTTTTCTTTTGGTATTCTTGTAGAACTTTTGAAATCCTGTCATGTTCCTATTGAAAAAAAACATTTTAACAGTTCATAGCCACTCAGTGATCTCCCATAGTGCTTACCCAAAGCTAGAACAAATTTTCAAACAAAACAAAAAATATTGTTAACTTTGTCATAATTATAGCAATGAAAATTGCTTAAATGCAATTACATAACAAAGTAAATGAAAATGAACCAAATGAAATTACTAATGCAAGAGAGCAGAAAACAAAAAGTTGTGAAGTTTTATGATTGAAAACTTCAGGAGTTATGACTGAAATATAATGGCAGTAGATTATCAGAAGATGAAGCTCATTTTGCCCAGTTACCTTGAAGGTAAGAGATCTTCCCTCCCAACAATAGTTTATAGTTCTTTAAGATTTTATATTCCAGATTCAAAACAACAAATTTGAATTTTGTCCATATCTTATTAGGTAGAATACTTACAAGTGTGTTTTCAGAATGATGAGGGAGCTTCCTCATCAGTGCATCGAGATGATCAAATTTTTTTAAGACTGCCTGAACTTCAGAAGTGAGCTCTTTATACTCTGCAAACTGATCGTTGAACACAGCTTTATAGCGGTCTCTTTCATCATCTGTCTGAATTACTGGATATTTTCTGAGAGAAGAATGATCATCAGTTAGGAATTTCCAAAGATATTGCAAATTTGTGTTTGTGTTACATGTTTCCCATCTGGTTAGTATCAATACGTTCAAATCCCAAGATTCTGAGTTCTAACAGTTGGCTGTAAGTTTATTAATGTCTCCGTAACTGAGAATGTGAGGGGTGCAAATGATTTTAGAGGTTAGAATGCACAGGCTGAAGAAATTGAAGACACTGCTTAAAGGCCAAAGCCCCTAAGAGAACTATGCACAGATTTTTATCTGACAGCTTGCACAATTGCAACCGCAACTGAATTGCAAAGGCTTACACAAAATTTGCAGGCACAGCTATATTTTGGAACATTTACTGCTTACGC
Source organism: Sphenodon punctatus (assembly GCA_003113815.1). Classification (NCBI taxonomy): domain Eukaryota; kingdom Metazoa; phylum Chordata; class Lepidosauria; order Sphenodontia; family Sphenodontidae; genus Sphenodon; species Sphenodon punctatus. The sequence goes on from QEPC01000724.1 coordinate 2,580,106, forward strand.
AACAATTCTGGGCAAATGGCTAAAAACAGACATTTGTGAAATGGGCCAAAGATCAACCGGCTAGGATAGTAACCACAAAACGCCAGATGCATCCTTATCTGAATGACTCAGATGATGGCATGGGAGAGCCAACTCTGCCAAGCAACAACATATGCTTGGACTATGTGACCAGAGACCTATAAATATCAGACTGATGTCCTTTGGAACTTGAATGTCTATAACATCAGCTCGTGGTACCATCTCAACATCAATGGACAGGTCCCGGCGACCCCATCACCTCTGTTACGGGTTGGCCACCCTGACAGGAGGATAGGTAAAGTATGAAAGAATGAATGAATGTTGAATATGTAATGTTGTAATGCTATAACTTTGTCTTGAATAAAGCTAAGAGGTTTGCCAATATATCTCGTTTATCTCTGATCTCTTGAATTGACCACATTATCTAAAAGAACACTGCCATATTGGTTGAGTAATTGTGTGAACGTTAATAACCGTGGACCAGGACGGAGGCTTAAGCCAGCATCAGCCGCCCCGAGGCCATCCTATACGGGTGGTTTCGAACGCAAGGGGGCCTGGTGGAACCTCATGTACCCCAGGGGTGTGATTTCATAAATCTTTCCCTTTCCCTGCATGAGCCAAATCCTACAGTTAGCTGCCTGTTTGGCACTCTGTAAGGAAATGACTTGCTTCTCTTTGTGTGAATGTTTGAGAGAGCTTGTAACACACTCATAGTGTGGACACTTAACTACCTCAAAAGGTGTATTCCCCAAAACCACTCTTGAAAGCCCAGAACCACATGTGACATAACCATGTATGTCATCATCCCTTATCCACTGTGTAGTTATCCTAGATATGTTGTTATTCATGCAACTGGAGTCTCATTTTTATTCTCTAATTTTTAACAAAATATATATTGTACTTGCATAGTAGAGCCAAAACCCATGTTAAAATTCAGTTCAGCTTCAGTAGAGTATGAACAGAAACATAATTTATGTGAAATTCTAAGGTAAACAATGGGAAAAAATGTACCAGCTCTGATGGAACTACCTCCGTGGAGAGCATTGCAAAGACACTCACGCAAAGTAATCCGGCATTACAATAGGCTTGGGGATGTGTCCTGCTGGTATATAGCCATTAAGTAGCTCAGGCTTTATATCCACCGATTTAAGCTGCTTGTAATCGACTACTTCTCTTGGTTTATCACCACCTTCATACTAAGCATTAAAAGTAAAAAGTTAAGATGAGTATGTTCAATTTTAAGCATTATGAATACAAGACAAGAAGTTTGTTAGAGCAGGGCTAAAGCAGCAGGAAGTAAGTAGCTCCAGGTGCAGGGTATACATTCAAAACAACATAACATCTTCTACTCGCTCAATGCAGGTTTTATTCTCAAAATTCATACCCCTGTAATATCAAGGTAACACTTCCCTAATCTTTACTTGTGTAAGAATCAGACTAGAGTTGTGGTGTTTTTTTTAAAACCACCACAACAACCTTGTGGGGTTTGGACGAAGTACAAGAAAGTAATTAAATGAGGTCTCCTAAGGTACATGAACCTCTTAAAATGTAATTTAAGATGTAATTTAAATGCAGCAAGATGCAAGGAAGTCAAGCAGTTCAACGAGTTCAACGTGGTGTCTGCCAATCAGCTACAATTACTTTCTGGATTAAGGGTGCTACAAAAACCACATTGAGGAGCGTGTTGGAATGCATGAATAAGTGTCCTTATGTGGTAGACTAAGGAAAAAGAGCAAGCTTTGTTTGGAGTGAGGTACTGGAAGTTCGCTTTACTTGGCATTCTTTTGGAGATCAACCTAACATTGTATAGCTTGCATCCCCTTAACACTACAATTCCTCTAAATGTTTAGTCAAGATGCTATCATACATACTCTCCAAACCCTCAACACAGCTAAATCAGAATACCTTTGAAAGAAACACGGCAGGTACCAGTGTCTAAGACTAAGCTTCCTGTGATGGGACTAACTACTCTTGGAGCACAAGTGAAGTGTGATCTGACTGTGCACAAAGTGATCGGCAGGGTTCTTAGTTTTGCATGACCAAAAAAAAAAAAAAAAAAAAAAAAAATCTATGATAAACCCCCATAAATTCTGATTAAAAACCCCCAAATNCAAACCCTCAACACAGCTAAATCAGAATACCTTTGAAAGAAACACGGCAGGTACCAGTGTCTAAGACTAAGCTTCCTGTGATGGGACTAACTACTCTTAGAGCACAAGTGAAGAGTGATCAGACTGAGAACAAATTCATCGGCAGGGTTCTTAATTTACCATGTTCAAAAAAAAAAAAAAAAAAAAGGAAAATCTATGATAAACCCCCATAAATTCTGATTAAAAACCCCCAAATCTGTTTTTCTGTGAGTAAATGTTAGTTGGCCACAATCTATATAGGTATGAGTTACACCACATTTTACTGTAATGTTTTCATTTTTATGCAGCTTTGTAACTACTGGTCCCAGTAAAAAAATTAAAAAAATAAATGAGAGCCCCTCCCCCCTAAAAAGCACATGCCTCTAGGTTGCTTCCCTTCCACTGCCCCCTCTTCCCAGCCTGCTCTGCCAACTAGAAAGTGGGACCATAAAGAGTTTGGCATTTGGGGAAGCTGCAATGGGTCCAATTAGCCCCACCTCCTGTCCCCTCTTCCCAAGGTCTAAAAGACCAGACTGCCCCAATTCATAGTTCCTCTGCCCTGCTCCCAACCTACAGGTGGTCTGTGACACCCCTCCAAATGCAGAACCCCTGCCCTGCCACAGCACATGCCATCAGGTTGCTTCCCCTCAGCTCCACTCTGCATCCTTGCTGCCCCACATTCACTGTGCCTTCCTCCCAAACCTGTTTTTGCCATTTTCTGCTAAATTCTCTGAAAAAAGGTAAAATATCTATTTTTCCATCACAAAGAGAAAAGTAGGAACCCTGGTGATCTAGCAACAACTAACAACAACGAGAGAGAGAGAGAGAGAGAGAGTGAGTGTGATGGCAATGGATTTAACTTGGGCATATGACAGCAATAGTCTAAGGGCAGGGCTTTGAGATGTAAAGGGCAGAGCTTTCTCCCATCACTTTGGACTGTCTTATTTCACTACTTGGATGAACACTTCAATATATCTGTCCATCACGGAAGGCTTCAAGGCAGGTGGCACAACAAAAGTGGTCATCACAGGTCTCGTTACTTTTCTACAAAGTGACCTAGTTGCCACTATATAAACTTCCTTCCTCCTAAGTGCCATAATTGCTAAAGTTGGCCATGATGAAAACTTGTGCCTGTATCAGTCACTAAGATTTCAAAACAAAACAAAAAACTGAGCCACAAGATTAAAAAAAGGTGTGCACCAAACTCTGAACTGGGCCTGGCTGGAAGGTTGGGTTGGATCTTGAGGGGTTGTTGCTGGAATCTGGTGTTAATCTGAAGCAGCAGGTACAGGGCTGCTACATACCATGGAAAAGACCTTTGTTTGATATGGTCAGAAAAAGGTAATTTCAATACTCAAAGGTGAAAACGTCATAAAAAAACAACAGGAGAAGTCCACCAATCTAATCTGAGGAGTTAAGAATCCAGAGAGAAAAATCCCACGCAGATGGCATTTTAAATGTTTGTTTCCTCTGAGTTTCTAAAACCAGTTAATATTTCCTTTAATTGAATATAGCAATATAAAAGCTACAAGAATAAATTTGGTTCTTACCATTCTTTTTTGTGGAAGAGACTGAGTATTCATCTAATCAAAGGAGAAAAAGAGTATTTAACACGAAGGTCCCAATGCTAAAAACACAGTTGCTCATGAGTAAGTATCATTGTAATCAATGGGATTTACTCCTGTGCAAGTACACTTAGGATTGAGCACTAAAGGTGTAACTCTGGTCTGCAAAGGCACTATGATCGTTAAATCACTCAACTAGCACAAGTATCAGGCTGCCTCCCTTGAAAAAAGGGAGGCAATCCCTTTTCCCCTTAAAAAGGTTATAGTGCAGAACTCCTTGGTAGTATCAAAGCATGCTTAAGGATGGTAGAGTTTAATATTTGGAAAGTTGTTTAAAGAATGTCATCCAGTAATTCATCATATAATGTAGCATTTTTAAAATGAACTGTATGTCACTTTTGCCTTGCTATCCATTTAACACATTATATCCAATTTTAGTTTATAAGCTCGTTGGTGCTTTTAAAGTTCGTTTTAGAAGCCCCAAGTAAATTTGTGGAGTAAGGAATACAGCACTACTAGTTGTTTCCCAACACAGTCAGCTCAAACTAATGATTATGAAAATAAACTGCTTTGGAATATTTTTGAATGTGCTGAAAGAATGTTGCAAGAAAGCTGGTCTCAGCAATTAAATTTTTTTTACACATAAAATTCAGTCGGATTTTTAAAGAAAGTTAATTTTGATCAACCAGCATTCCACCAGAATATTTATATAAAACCTTTTTGACTTAGCTGCAATTCAAACATTGGTATAAATTTAGAACACACTAGCTTCATGCATGATTTTAGAAAGGAGCAAGAGACAGTTGACCTTAAATTTAAGTTTAAAACTAAATGGCCAGAAACTCCATTTCTATGCTCCTCTGGAAAACCAGAGACAAACACCATTTAAGTAAGATTAATGTTTTCTCTTAATTTTGCCGTGTTTCAGGCATTTTTAAATGTTGAATAGGTTATTTTCTTCTGTTTCGCACAAAGCGGTTATAATGCTTTAGCAGACAGCAAATGTTTAATCCATCTGATTTATGCTTTCCCCTATCATTTAAACAGATAAGGATTGGGAAAGGGGGAAAGAGAGAAGCTCCTAACAGCCAACATTGCTAAAAGCAGAACAGCTGAAATTACGCTTTGATAATTGTTCCTGAAAAGCCTTATATTTAAGCCTCTGCTACCTATAGTAAGAATGCTGGTATGATGTTTATACCACATGTATGGAGACATTCTTTTGAACTCTATTAAAATTAGAATGTACAACTTGCAATAATAAAATGAAGCATAAAAAGATGCTTAACTTGAATTATTATTATTAAGCATTTATATAGCACCAGCGATGTGTATCTTATTCTCTGTAAAGTGCCTGGTACATGGTCACTGCCCGAGAGCTTACAATCTAAAAAAAAAAAAAAAATGCTTCTCAAGAATTATATATATATTTTAAATGTAATAGCTAGAAAAAATGTATGATGTCAGAAGAAACACTTATGAAAATAGCTTGCAGAATCAGACCAGGAGACTGGCTCAGAATTTGAGAACTAATGCTTTCTTCAATTGGCTTTAATATGCAGTAATTAGTTTAGAATTACAGTGAAAGCAGAACTGGCTATCTTTTCCATTTTCTGCATATCAGCCTAGGTATTCTAAATAAAATCATCAATCCAATTATAAATACAAAAAAAGTTAAATCTTGTGACAAACAATATTAGGCTTGGCTTTGGTTTCTCACGTATTTGATTAGTATGAGGAAAACTGAAAATGCGTATAGCCAAATCAATAATGGTAGTTATAATTTAAGTCAGTTCATACAGTTTATCCCCATGGTTGGTTTTTTATTTATTTTTTAAAATTTCTATCTCGTCCATCCTGCCACAGGCAGCTCTGGGCGGCTCACAACAACAACTTTTAAAACAATCAACATGGAGGAATTAAAAAGATATCCCTCCTCCCGCCACCCTAACCCATTCCCCCCACCCTACCCATCCACCCCATCAAAAGTTTAGAAGGGAAAGTACTGGAACCAGCTCACCAACTGATGTAGGGGTAGTACTCCAATATTTTTCATTAAAGGACCTGGTTTGTCCACAAGATTACTGAAGTTTAGAGCATTCTTAAATAAAGGGCCTTAGGGCCTAGGTCAGTGGACTTTCAAGCATTTTTAAATAAAGGGCCTTTAATTCAATGATCTAACCCTTACAGAAATAGGTAAATATGTCTCCAGTTTACAAACTTGGTGAAACCAGTGCAAAAAACACCTGCTTGTGGTAACATATTGAGTAAATGGCAGTGGAAACCAGAGCTCATAGTCATCGGTATGTCACACAGTCTCTTCCAGAACAGCACACACAAGGGAAAGGTGGGGAGATACGTAGTCTGATACTTTGACTTACCTCTTGTTCCATGCGCTCTCTGTGCCTTCTTGCTCCTTCATGCCTCCACAGCTTTAGGCAAACTACTGCGCTAATTAGGTAGATAATCATCGTAACAAACAAAAAGATCATTGCTGCTGTCTGTCCACCTTCTATCCGGCAAAATCCTGCATTCATCGGTGTATTAAATAACTGGTAATAGCAGAGTCCACCTCTGTTGGCATCATTTACATAGACTACTGCAGCTGCCATATACAGAATGAACAAAGCAACATTGATTCCAAATTCAGTTAAAGGCCACCAGTTAGAGTCTAGAAGAATAGTCCGATAATACATTGACATGCCAAGTACCAGAAGTACTATAGTTGCTATCCAAGCCACTGCTGCTACAACAAGTACAAAAGGGGTTTTAGGTCCATTATAGAAGTACCCTACATACATACTGTTTGCCCCGTAACCGTATGGTTGTGTATAGCCATACATGTTGTACCATTCATTGTCCTTGTGTACATAAGCTGTGACGCAGGCAAAGACACCTGCTCCTAACAGCAACTCTACAACCCCCAGAATTCTCAGCAGACCTGCCCATGATTTCATGTAAGAGTACCTCAAGTTGTAAGCTTCTACCTTCTCACTGTAAGTCAGAGCTGTTTGAGTATGCCGCCCTAGAGAGCCATAAGGATCCAGAGGAAGCATGGCTTCGGTTTCTTTCCGTGAATTGTAGATTCCTCCCGACCCTCCATATGGATCTTTATAGGAACTAGGAACAGAGTTGCTTTCTGGCTTCTCTGGAGTAGGTGTTGGAGACGCTGGTGGAGAGCACTCCACTCCATCAGAAATGTATTTAATTTCAGACACAGGCTTATTCCATTTTGGACTGTTTCTTTTCCCTTTGAAAAAATTCTTCAAAGAGTCTGGAATGAACCGCCTCACTGGTTTAAGATTAGAGGTCCCTGCTGGTTCTTCACTGTCACTTGGATAAGATTCAGGACCAAAAGGGGGTTGAAGTGGAAGAGGTGGTGGCGGCAAGGGATCAGCATTCAGTGCCAGTTTAGCATTTTGAAAGTTTGGAAGAGGTCTTGCTGAATCTTCTGGCAAAAGAGAATCCTCATATACTTCATCATAATGTATAGAGCGGCCAGGCTGGCTTGATCTGGGATCTGATAATGCACTCCTTGAAGACATTTGTGATTCTCTTCCCTATAACAGAGATTAAGATTAGGTTGTATGATGAAGCTAATTATCCCCATCCCATTTTGTGTTCCCTCCAAAGTATCTGAGGGAAAAACACTATGCAAGGCAAATAAACAAACAGATAAATAAATAAATAAAAAAGCCAATTCCTGCTCCCAAAAGCTGGGGGGAAACCTTCTTACTTTAACTGCAGAGAAAAAACCGAACTACTAAAGTTGCAGCAGGCTTGCTTTGGCAATAGCACAAATTTTAGTACTCAAGTATGTGAAAGGAACGTTTCCTCCTCCTCCTCCCCTAATAATTGTTAACAACAGAGGCCCCGAGTCACAAATCACCTACGCCGGAGTAGCCCTGCTGAAGCCCGGGATCGCGGCCAAAGCGAGGCGCTCCGCTGTGGCATGAGCGGGAGAAGGGCTGTTCCCAACAAAACAAGGGTCACGTCGCTGACTCACCTCGGGGAACGTCTTTCCTTCTGCCAGGGGATCTCTGGAGCGCCCCTCCCCGCACGCTAGGTGCTTCTTTCCCCTTCCCTCGCCTGGGCCGGGCCGGGCCGGCAGGACGCACCCGTCCCTCACACGCTCACTTCCAAGCTCCCACGAACAAATCGCCGCCCGCCTCGTTCACAGCAAACTCCGAGAGCGGGGTCAGGGCCTTGCCTCCGTCTCGCCAGAAGCTTTCCCGGCTGGACCAACACCCGGGGCGGGCTGGAGGCTGCTATTGTAGCACAACGGGCGCCCCTCTCCTATCTCGCCGCCGTCCAAGCGCCACGCCTCCCGTCCCCGCCGCCCCAGGTAGAGCCACTCACCTGCTGGATCCGCCCTAGCCCAGCTAAAGAGCTGCTTCCGCCTAGGAAACACCTGCGCCTTGCTACTGCCCGAGCGCTGCCCCCAGAGGAGGAAGGGGGGGCTTTCAATCCGAGCAGGAAGCCCAGGCACTAGTTACGCCCCGTGCCTACGGGGGAAAATTACCCCACTGTTACTCCCGCTGCAATCTGAGCAGAAACAGCCATCCCAGAGACGAGGCACAGTGGCTCTCACTTTCTCATCCAACTGGGGGGGAAATAGTCCCTGGCATTGGGCCTGTAGCTCTAAAAAGCTGCTGGAGGTGGGGCTGATTTAGTACAATCCATTTCCCTAGTTTCTTCTACTGTAGTGGTAGGAACAGGAAGGCACAAAGCACTTTAGTTAAAACTTTCAGGAACTAACTTAAAAATCTAAACTTTTAATGTAAGCTCCTCGGTAGTCTCTTATTATAACTGTTCAGCACCAAGCACACTACTGCCACTACATAAGTAATTTAATTAAAGTTTCTGTTCAGACCTTTCTCTAGAATGAAGGGCAGAAAACCCACTCAGTAATTTGCTTGGTTATCAAAAGGATTCAATCCCCCCCTGGTCTGTTGATAGTGTAGGAATACAAAATTAAAATGCAGGATTCTAGGATCTGTCTCTAAATTCAGGTGCAATGTAAAAAACGAACATTGTACTGTAAATAGACAAGGAGAACAGAAAGCCACTATTGTGGCTAATACTATTTTACATGAACAGGTTCTAAAACTAAAGTCTGCATGAGTACTTTTGTAATACAATGCAGGTGGTAACTTAACACACATACCAACATTAACCAAGTATGCTACTTTGAGTAACAAAGTCTGTTGAGTAACAAGACAGTGACTATCAACTACTTCTCCTCAGCTGGCTACTTCCAAAAATGCTTAACTTTTTGCTGAGGGCATATTCCTCCACCATTAAAGCCAATGGAAGTTTTGACATAGACTTCAATGGGTAGAAGCATGTGCCCCGAGTCTTGGCATTAAAATCAGTACATGAAGCACCTACTTAAGTGTGTGCTATGCAGAGTTGTGACATCGATATTTAGAAGCTTTTAAAACTTTGTTCTGATAGCTTTTCTTAAGAAAGGAAGAATCTGAATAAAATAGCTGCTTTTTTTTTTTTTTTTTTTAAAGCAAACGCTACAGATGCCTTTAAAGACAATCAAAAGCACATCAAAACAGCATAAGTTGATATTTGTTGTTTGAAAATCCTTTAGGTTTAATAGGTAAAATACAGCAAATATATTTAATCAAGACATAACTAGAATCCTATCAATATAGTGGAAACGTGGCACGTATTACATAAAACCCTATCCTGGAAGTTGTCGCTCCACAAAACTCTCCCTCAGGCTATTATCCTGCAAATACTTATGCACAAACCTAGCTTTACTAGGAGTAGTCTCCGTAAACCACAATAAAGTTAAGTATGCTTGTAGGATCCGACCCCATGTCCCATACGTTAAGTCAAATTGAATTTAAGTTATAAACATTAAGCCACGGCAGCATTTGATATTGTTGACCATGAGATGTGGGTGACATGCCTGTGGGACAGTGCGGGGGTGGGCGGGACTGTTCTCTAATGGTTCCGCTCATTCCTGACCGGAAGAACTCAGCGGGTGGTGCTCGGTGATTGTTTTTCATCTTACCGAGACCTCTCGTGTGGGTTTCCGCGGGGTTGTTTTGTCCCCTCTCCTGTTCAATGTGTATATGCAGCTACTTGGCGAGGTGATTAGAGGGTTCGGGGTTCGGTGTGATCAGTATGCGGATGACACCCAACTGTATCTCATTTTCAACAGATGCAGGCCTGGCTGTCTCAGTGCTTACCCAGTGTTTGGCAGCTGTGGGGGATTGGATGAGGACTAACCGACTGCGATTGAATCCTGACAAGACAGAGGTGATGGTAGTGGGCAAGTCGGTGGAAATGACAGCTCCCATGGTTGATGGGATCTGTCTTCCGCTGACTTCCCAGGTATGGAACCTGGGGGTGCTCCTCGGGGCGCAGCTCCACCTGGCTCTCCAGGTGGAGGCTGTGGCGAGGAGTACCTTCCACTAGTTACATCTGGTGCAGCGGCTTTGACCGCTGCTTTCGGTTCCTGACCTGGCCACTATCGTCCATGCTTTTATTACTTCTCGACTAGACTACTGTAATGCGCTCTACGTGGGGCTACCTATGGTGACGGCTCGGAAGCTGCAGCTGGTGCAGAATGCAGCGACTCGGCTTAGTGGGACTGGGCTGCCAGAAGCACATTACACCAGTGCTCCAGTCTCTGCACTGGTTGCCAATAGTCTTCCGGGCTCGATTCAAAGTGTTGGTTCTGACCTATAAATCCTTACACGGTCTGGGCCCTGTCTTCTTGCGAGATTGCCTCACTCCCCAGGTCCTAGACCGGCACCTGCAGTCGTCCGGGGGCACCACACTGGAGGTTCCCTTGGTTTTCCGGGGGACCACGCAGAATAGGGTGTTCTCTGTGGCCGCGCCACGCCTTTGGAACTCTCTCCCAGTGTGGACCCGTCTGGCCCCGGCCCTCCCAAGCTTTACGAAGGAGTTGTAAGACCTGGCTGTTCCGTCAGGCATTTGGCAAGGGGTGAGGGTTGGTTTTTATTTTATTTTTTAATTGATGTTTTATGATATTTTATTGTGTTTATCTTTGATGTTGTTAGCTGTCCCGGGTTGCCTGTGGCAAGAGGGGCGGGGCATAATTTTAATAAATAAATAAATAAATAAATAAAATACTCTCAAGCAAAACCTTGGCCTGTGACTGAGTATGTTTTGGAGACAAAGTAGTCAGTTGATATCTTTTATTCGACCATAAATTTGAAGGACCACATTATATGGGGCTTTTAAAACAAATATTAAGGATCTTCCAGTAGTCTATTCAATGGGCAAAATATTACTTAACTTCTCACTATTTAATAACTATTAAAATTAAACTCTTGAAAAATATAAAGAGAAAAAGTACTTTAATTTTCATGTTGTTTTTGGTTGATAAATTATGTAGATTTTTTTTAAAATGAAATTATCTACTGTACATGTTTGTTTACAAACTTACATAAAATACCTATATGGTATAAAGTACAAAATAATAATAAAGGTATTGAGTTTATTTACATCAGTGCTGAACTTCACACTTTGTACAAATTATACTTTAGTCTCTCTTTCCTCATCAAAAATGTATGCTTCTGAACAGCAGTCATTCCTTCACATTTATGGTAAATTGTTTAGATGTTGACAGAACTATCATGTGTGTCCCCCAAAACCACAGTATACTGTAGATCTTTAAGATGAAGTGTTAGGTGTAAAATATTAACTTAAATGTGCTTTGCTATGTATCAATAGCTTTCTTGGAAATAATTTTTAATTTTCCATTTGTTTGAACAATGTACGTTACTTTGATGACCCAGGACAACAGGGAGCAAAGTCTAAGTGAACAGATTCTGGGCTTGATACTTGTAGAGTCAAAGGGAACTGGACACTTTACTCACGGACTCTGCCTTTGTAGCCCATATTTATGAGAGCAATCCAATGAAAGAGTATGTGAAGAGCTGCAGAATTGGCTCTCTCTTTGTAGCAAAAGCATCAATGGAATATGTCGATCTATTTAGGTAAGACTTTCTTACCATAAAGTCAGATCAGTTAGGCAATGTAAGAACAATGGGACTGATATTTTGCAACACTCAGTCACTATCATAGTCCTCTATTTTTAATTCGTCTTCCTCCATGATTGCTTGTGCTGCAGCAGGTTGAGGTTGGCTTCCTGGTAAATCATTTCCACTAGATTGACTGGAAGGCAGAGGGGATTCATCTGGCTCATCCTTTTCATTGGTTTTGTTTTTTCCCCTCTCCATAGTCTGTACTGAAAGTTCCCCCTCATCACCACTGTCCAATTCTTGTATTCCAGGATCTTTGTCAGTAAGAGCTTCAAGCTTTAGCCTGCAAAAAACAATAGTTATCAGCAGTTTCGATTGAATAGATGACCCATGTATCATGCAGTTTCCTCCTATTATTGCGTACAGCTTTCAACTGTACTGGAACAGTTAAAATTTCCCATTATTAATTGGGAGCGGCTGTGTCAGGAGGGGCGGGGTATCAAGTTTTTATAAATAAAAAGAAAGAAATAAAATAATTACTGTGCAGCACATGACTAGCTTTTTATCTCTTTCCTCATAAGAATAATTTTTACTCATCTTCTCTACATAGCTTTCATTTTCCAGTCTTTTATTAAAGTCTGGTGGCTTGAATATCTATTCCCGATTCGCTTGCACCAGAACGCTGCTTTTTTAGCCGATCATTTGTTTATGCTACCCTAAACTATATAGACGTGCTGTGCAGCCATATACTACAACTTCATGTCTTATTTATTTCTCACTACTATCCCATGGGTCCCTTACTATTTGTGCTTCCTAGACTTCTCCCCATTCATTAAGCATGGATTACTTTGGACTATTTTTCTCAGACATTAAAATGTGAACTGCCAGAAGATGCATTATGTATCTTTCAGTAGCTCCACAATGTACCAGGCACTTTCCAAATATAAAAAGGCAAGTTCCCCTTCCTCAAAGCTTGCTGTCTAAGTAGATGAAATGTAGCGATAGGAAAGGGACTACTATTTTTAATTTTGTCTTTCAGAACTACGAGGACCATCATCATTGTTTAGGTTTGACAAGGATTCATAGCTAGTTAACAAAACCAGAGTTTGTAGCACAATTTAGCTATGTATACAATTCTTAGTCAATCCAAAACATCAACCTCGATTCACAAACTACATAATCATTCTGTGATTTTTCCTCCTGTACACATCAAGCAGAAATGAATCTGAAGAGAGACTTGGAGAAGGAGAAAGTGGTGTGTCACAGAGAAACATAGGGTCACACACATGTAACACGGGACTACATGTTTGGTAAAGGTGTGGTGCCAAGGGTTTCACATGTATGTAATGTTACTATACATGTACACTATGTAATGTCAAAGGTTCCACATGTTTGTAATGTTGACTCTGAGAACTGTACAACTCGAATTAGGGCTCTTACA
>QEPC01000724.1:2598886-2622085 GCA_003113815.1 Sphenodon punctatus
GGGGGGGGGGGGGGGGGGGCTGGGCCCAGGGATCTTGGCGCAGGTTGTTAATTCCACCGTAACAGCTAGGCCTGTGGTCGCCAGTACAGGGAGTGCCAGGGGCGCGGGTGTAGGGACCCAAGGCAGCAGCACAGGCGCGGCAGCGGGGCCCAATGCTGGGGTTGGGGGACAAGCGTCGCAGTGGTACTGGGAGAAATCGACTGTGCTGGCGTTAGATGCCAACATGGTCATCCCGGCGTGGGACACAACTATAGTTTGTGCTGAGGCGCAAGCTACGTATGGGCGGCCTGGTTTTACCCCAGGTCTGCACGCTTACGCCATCCCCCTCTCATTACCCGGTGATCACTTGTCTCTGTCAACCAAAGAGAAAATCTGGAAAGGTGAGTTTATCGACATCTTTATGTCGTTACACGGGGAGGAACCGGGCGACGGGGGCACGGAGGCGGACAAAGGGGAAAAGGGCAAGCGCAAGAAGCCATTTGTACCCAGGACTTGGGAGAAATGGTCTGCCTGTTTTTATATTTACATGGGGGTCGTGGCGTACAAATTCCCAAGTAGGGCGTGGCAGTTAATTCAGTACGCCGCGACCATCCAGAAGGCATATAACCATTTCAGGGGGGTGGTTTGGCTGGAATACAACGAAATGTTTCATCGTAGGGCAGCGTCTAACCCCCACATGCACTGGGACATTATTGACTATAATATGCATTCCCAAATTATGGCCCTGCACCGCCCTGTGGCCGGCATCAGCACGGATCCCGGGGCCTTTAAAGGCGTCTTCTGGGCAACAGGTATGCTGGGCGTACAATGGGAAGGGGCATTTTCGTTCCTGGTGCAAATACTCTAATTCCTGCTACGGCTGCGGGGGTGGTCACCCCACTTCATCCTGCCATAAAGGGTGCCCCAAATCAGGGAGACAGAGGTTCTCAAATGAGGGTGCAAAGCAGGAGCGGCACGGAGGCAGTGGTTCACACCAACCGGGTGGGGGTGCTGGGTCTGGCACCTACGCCAATCAGACTTGAGGTTCTCTGCCCTCTTTTGGAGCGGTACCCAAACAGGGTCGACGCTGACTATTTGTGGCGGGGTTTTTCCAAAAGGTTTTGAGATCCTGTACACGGGCCCGCGGGTTAACCTGACAGCGAGGAACCTCAAGTCTGTACAGGGAATGAAAGGAGTAGCGTGGAATAAAATACGGAAGGAGTTTGCGGCTGGGAGGGTAGCAGGTCCATGTGACTCCCCTCCTTTCTCTCCCCTAAGATGCTCTCCACTGGGGATAGTCCCAAAAAAGGCACCTGGGGAGTTCCTTTTAATACATCCTCTACCCCAGGGGCAGTTCTGTTAATGACGGGATTGACCCCATGCTGTGTTCAGTACAGTACACATCGTTCGATGCAGCTGTACGTACTGTGCGGGCACGTGGAAAAGGAGCACTCATAGGGGAGTGTGACAAAGTCAGCTTTTCGCCTCCTGCCAGTATCCCAGAGGAATTTTGACCTGTTGGGTTTTTCATTCAATGGCCAGTTTTTCTATGACAAAGCCATGCCCATGGGCTGCGCCATTTCCTGCGCAGCATTTGAGCGTTTCAGCACCATGCTGGAACTGGCAGTCAAGGCCCGGGCGGGTTTAAATTCCATATCGCGCTCTCTCGATGATTATCTCCTCTCAGGGAAGGCAGGTACCCAGGACAGTGCCCATTTAATGGGCATGTTTGCTACGGTTGCGGGCGAGTTGGGCGTCCCATTGGCTGATGAAAAAACCGAGGGTCCCGCGACACAGATCTCCTTTTTGGGGATAATCATTGATACAGTGTCTTGCACATCTAGTCTTCCCCCCGACAAACTGGCCACATTGTGGGGGCTGCTCGCAGACACTTTGGCCGGCAGAAAGGTGACGCTTAGGGCCTTACAAACTTTGCTCGGTCACCTCAATTTTGCATGTAGGGTGGTAGCCCCGGGCCGAGCTTTCTGTGCGCGACTCGGCCGAGCATCTGCAGGGCTGACAGCCCCCCACCACCGCATATGCATAACTGAGGGTATCAGGGCTGACCTCCAGGTCTGACTTACGTTCCTCCAGAACTACAATGGAATTTCCCTTTGGTGAGAGGTACGGCTGCTAGAGGTTGACATGTAGGTGGTATCCGACGCTGCTGGTGGGAGTGGCTTCAGGGTGTTCTTTCAGGGTAGCTGGTGTGCCCAACGCTGGCTGCTGGATTGGGCGGTCAGCAACCTTGTCAGGTATATAACATTCCTGGAGATCTTCCCCGCTCCTGGTGGCATTGGAGCTCTGGGGCCATCACTTCCAGGACTCCCACATATGCTTCTGGTCCAATAACCAGGCAGTGGTGCAAGTGATCAACCGCCAGTCCAGTAAATCCAGCAGAGTTATGGTCTTGGTCCGCTGGTTTGTGCTGAAGTGCCTTTCCATTAATATGTATTTTTCGGCCAAATATGTGTCCAGTGTTCACAATGAGATTACTGATTCCCCTTCTCATTTCCACATGGAGCGATTCCGTTCCTTGGCGCCCAGCGCCAACATCACCCCGGAGGTGATGCCAGAGGCTCTGTGGAGTCTTGGGAGCGAAGACGAGGGTGTTAGAGCCGCCGTTTCGAACTCTATGTGGCAAGCCTATGTGTCTTTTTTCCAGGAATTCTGTAGCTTCCTCTCAACCCACGGGTTCATGGCCCATCTCCACCTGTCATGTGGAGTGTTTTGCGGCGCACTTAAGTGGCCATGGGTTAGTGCCTCACACCATATGGGGTCGCCTGGCGGCCATCGTCTTTTTCAGCAAGGCATGGGGGTGCCGACCCACGTGCGAGCTATTGGCTTCGCAGGGCTGTTGACGGTTGGGCCAGGTAGCGGGGACCACGGAGGAATACTCGCCAACCGGTGTCAGTGGACACGCTGGCTCGCTTGTTGGCAGTCCCGCCTCACATTTGTTCATCCCCCTACGAGTGGTTGCTTATCCGGGCTGCTTTTTCAACTGCATTTTTTGGGGCATTGCGCATCAGTGAACTGGTGACCTTATCACAAGGCGATCGTAGGGGTGTGGCCCTGGAGATCAGGGACGTAACACGTGCCCCCGACGCTATCACCATCACGATTCGGCAATCTAAGACTGATCAAGGGGGGAGGGGACAGCAACTAATGCTGCACCAAGCCACAGTAGGGCTAGTGTGCCCTGTGGCGGTGATGGGGGAATATTTGCACATTCGCCCGGCTTTTGAGGGTCCTCTCTTCATCCATTTTGCTGGGGCAAGTTTGACAAAATTCCAGTTCCAGGCCATTTTAAAAAAAGGGTTTGGCGGCACTGGGACTGTCGTGGGCTGGTTATGGGTCACACTCTTTCAGGATTGGACCGGCTTCCGCGGCAGCTGCAGGGGGCCTAACAGCATCGCAGATCATGGCTATAGGCAGATGGCAGTCCAACGCCTATCGCACCTATGTGAGGCCTTCCCTGAC
Source organism: Sphenodon punctatus (assembly GCA_003113815.1). Classification (NCBI taxonomy): domain Eukaryota; kingdom Metazoa; phylum Chordata; class Lepidosauria; order Sphenodontia; family Sphenodontidae; genus Sphenodon; species Sphenodon punctatus. Next base: position 2,602,346 of record QEPC01000724.1, read on the forward strand.
CCCCCCCCCGTAGTCGGCCCAACACGGCCATAATACTACTATTATGTTTTGTTATCTGCAGGCGCTGACCGGTTGCCAAGTGTGTGGATCTGCAAGCATAGCATAGTGCGGTGGGCTGAATGCCACGCGACAAACTCTGACTTTGGTACTCAGCTTGGTTGTGGGCTCCAGGCTCGTCTATACTGGTTCGGGCACAACGGTATGCGCTGGGAGCATCTGATGCCTTTGCTCCTCCGCAGGGCTGAACAAGTCGGGCCGCCTGCCATCTTGATCATCCATCTGTGGGAGAATGATCTCGGATTGCGCAGTGCATGGGAGCTCATGGGCGCAATGAAGGTTGACATCTCTGGATTGGCAGCTCGGTGGCCGCAAGCACTCATTTGGTGGTCTGATTTGCTTGCCCGTAGGGTTTGGCGTTATACCAATATGTCGGGCAAGTCTGAGCGCACCAAGCGGAAAATCAACAGGGCCATGTGGGCGTTTATTGGACGCTTGGGGGGCCAGGTGATGCACCATGAAAGGATTGTGAGCCAGCACACAGACATTTTCCTGCGCGACGGGGTGCATTTATCGGTTCAGGGGAACACGATCTGGTTGGAGGACTTGCAGGCTGTTATGCATTTGAATCTTGGGATACCTGTGTGGGGGAAAGGGGTGGAATAGCGTTGCCTCCCCCTTTTTTATGGTGGTTAGCGGGGTAGGAACCGTGCTGTGGTAAGGCTCCCTATGAGCTGAGGGGTCGCGCTTGTACCTGTTACCACTCGGGGAGGTCTTAAGGCCGGGGGCCGCAGCCCAGGCTCGGAACAGCTGGTTTGGGGCTGCAAACCTGCCCTGACCCGAGGGGAGGGTGAACTCGAAGGGTCGATTCACCCAGGCAGGGAGGGTGAGATTTAGCTCAACCCCCCTTTGCCTGCTTTATGTAGCATGGTTCCTCCCTGCTATTATGCACACAGGTTCTTTATTACAATATAACTTACACAGAGAACATAGTAACGTTGCGGCCGAGGCCTTTTACCCCAGAGCATGTCTCTGTCTGTTCATGTGGGTGGTGCGGGCACAAACAATAATACTGTGTATTGGATCAGATCTTTAGGTTATAAGTTCTTGAGTAGAAATACACAACCGTAACCATTTTTAAAAGCCCTATATGTATTTATGGTGATATTTTTCATATAAAACAGTTTGCCTAATGTTTTATTCTTTTTTGAGTTTCTTCTAATCAATTTTAAACCAAACAAAAGTTTTGGTTTGGTGTTGTTGATCGAGCTGGGAGTCATACGCCTAAGTACTTATTCCAATACAACTTCCATAATAGGTACTTATTCCACATTTTCCTATCAAGGTAGTAGTGCTGATTGTAATTTAGCTCACGGAAACTTACAATACATGTTATGGAAATAATCTAGTTTCTATTACACGAGCGTAAGAGTGTGCACCTTGATTTCTCATTGGATTTGTCAGCATGGCAAGATATGGTAACAGCTGGGTCTGAAGACACAATGGTGGTAAACAGAAACTTGAAAGAAGGGATTTTGCAGCCAGACAGTTTTCTTGATACTATAAGGGGGGAAAACAGTAAAAATATTAACAGCTGAAAACGTCACTCGTTCTCAAAACAAATCACAGAATCAGTCTCTTGACACTTGCTATTATACTAGTATAATTATGTAGATCATGGAGCTGTTCTAAAAATATAATGAATGTTTAACTAGGTTTTCCACACCCTGTAAAAAACTGTACATAATAAACCTTACATAAGCCTTCCGGACTGTTCTTCCTATTCATTCCTCAGCAGCTGATGTACAGTACACAATTTAAAAAAAAACAAAAAACATTGCATCTCGCGTTCATTTCCTTCAATCTGTCTTGTGTTGAGTTTCCTGAACATTCTTATAATTCAATTACAGGATGCTTCAGCCAGACCAACATATTTCCGGCAGACAGGAAAAGGTAGGTTTTAAAGGCTGTCTTATCCGGAGCTTTGTAATCACCTATAAAACCCTATATGGTCTAGGCCCTAACCTATCTGTGGGACCACATCACTCCCTGGGCTCTAGATCGACCCCTGCGATCGACTGGGAGCACCCTTTTCAAAGTCTCCTGAGTATTTTTGGGGGGGGGGGGGGGGGGGGGGGGTCCTTGGGGGGGGGGTTCCCGGGAGCCCCCCCCAGGCTGTGAAATCCCCTCCCAGCTGGAGGTCTGTGTGGCCCAGGACCGCCCCTCCTTTTGATGATTATGCAAGACCTGGCTGTTCTGTCAGGCTTTTGGTGGGGGAGATGGGTAAAGGGACGGTTTTATCTCTACCATGTAGATTTTTATACTGTTTTCTATTTTACTTTATATTTTTTAAACATATAAATTGTGAGCCGGCCCAAGCTGCTGATGGCAGAAGGGTGCGGGATACAAAAATTTGTAAAATAAAAAATGAAATAAATAAATAAACAGATATATATCACAAGCATGCGAGACAAGGCCAATATTAGAGTATCATTACTTTCCTAACTTATACAACAATCCCTGGCTAGCGCAAGTCATTTGAGCTTAGCTTTACTTTTTTCTGGATTTCTTTAGCACAAAATAATTTTCTATTGTATTCGCTGACTCTTCCATTCTATAAAGAAATATATTTTGTGAGGGGGAGGCTCTCTGTTAGAAGCTCCCTGTTGCTTTTCACATAAAATAAGGACGTACTTCCTTAACTGAAAACAGCTAATAAATGTTCCTAATTTTTATTTACATTTATATAACTAGAAGACTTGTCTCTATATGCCTAACATGCCGTTAACTAATGCAAGCACCTGATAAATACCACTGCAAATTACAACACCCAATTTCCTAGAGAAGTTTAATACTTAAACACAGCATCCTTCCTTAAAATATAAAAGGATTTACCTTTTTATTGATCAGGAACCACTGTGGTTTATGAAGGGGCCGAAACCCCATTCCTCCTTGGCAATGGGCATAGGCTCTGGCTGTATTTGAATGGATCACACCTCTTGTGGCCACAGATGTGCTATACTCGCTGAGTGCAAGTCGTGACTATAATAATAAAACATGATGAAATGATTTAAATAGATGGCAGGAAAATGTACTAGTATTACTAATGTTACTAGATACTGCAATGAGTGTTAGTTACTCCATCCTAAAACACTTGGGAATACTACCCACAGAGCAGCTGACAACTAAGGGTAATTTCAGACATAACGGGCCCAGAGGCCCGCCACGCTGAATCATGCACCGGGATCTGTTTCGGATCCTGGTCAGGAATCAGGCCATCTGTCCTTCAGACGTGTCAGCCTGATTCTCATTGGGGAGGGGGTGGGGCTGCACAGCGCGATGTGCGGTCGCACAGCCCCGCCCTCTCCCTGACCCCACCCCCACAGGAGACGGGCGGGCGCAGATCTGGGCCATGATCTGGAATAGGCCAATGTTAACGGACGTAACTTTTGGCCCATCCTGGATCGTGGCCAATCTAACCACGATTCCATAGGTGAGGTCGGCCTCACCTCTGGAATCATGGTTATTTTGATTCCCGCCAGGTATTCACTGTGGTGAACATCTGGCAGGAATCTTCTAGACGTTACGGGACAAATGGCCACCACAGGGGATTCACTGTGGTTGACCATGGTCTCGTTACGTCTGAAATTACCCTAAGACTCATTAGTCTTATTTCAAGTGCAGGGTCTCATTTCCACATCTTTTTCCTATATATTTATCATCAGTCCTGAAAAACTGCAATGCACAAGACATTTTCCCAGCACTCAGTGCATACGTACAATATTAACAATACAAAGCAGATCAAAATCATACCTAATACATACCTTCTTCATATTTATAGCACCATCCCCAAGGCAGTTAGCACTACTAATTAGCACCAACTCCATGGAGGTGATAGGACTGGTGCGAATGGTAAGAATTACTGTTGACATTAAGCACACGTAGAAAGTTGTGCTGCTGATATTTTTACTTGCATCTACTAAGAAGCTTGGATTGTCACAAATTAAGAATGTCTACAAACGCTAACAATTTAAGTTTTCTTTCATTAAAATCAGTGAGCTTTTGAGTTAAAAAAAAAAAACTTACATTCCAGTTACTACAGAGGAAGTCAGCAGTACTCAGATATTCGCTGGCTCTCACAAGATCGTCTATTTCAGTGAAAAAGTCTACATAGTTTTGGTGGAGATATAAATTAAATAGGTCTCCTGGCATGTGCGACTTTTCTACAACATCCTATTTAATAAAAAAAAGTTCACAAATTAGTTAATGTTCTACACAATATATTTACAAAGTAAAATGACAAAACTACTTTGTCCACCAGCTTGTATACATAGTCAGCTTCTTTTAAAAAATTGGCATGGAGATGGCTTTCAAACATGATGGCTCCTGTCGCCGCCACAGACTGCTCTGGATGCTGGCAGGAGCCAGCACTCTGGCCAGAAGTCAGCCTGGTCACCAAACAAACATTAAGGCAGCCAGGCCGGGGGTGGGGAGATGCATGGAGGTGTGCCCGCCTAACCCCTCCCCTACGCTGCATGGAGCGGCCCACCCACCGGTGGCTGATGGGCAGTGCCCGGCCCCTGCTGCTACCCCAGACCACAGTAGGTAAAGTGGCCGTACAAATATTACAGCATGCTTTACACCCAGTCGGGCAGCCGTTCTTTAGCCCAGGCTGTGAGTTGGTGAATTTCCCCAACTCACTGTCCGGGGTAAGTGACAACACTGCGCAGGGAATGGCCCAGGCTAACATGGGGCTACTCCTGGTGACAGTTTGGAAACTGCAACTGGTGCAGAATCCTGCAGCCCGGCTCCTTAGGGGGATGGATCATCGCGAGCACATTACACTGATGGTCCGTTCTCTGCACTGGCTGCCAATAGTTTTCTAGGCCCAATTCAAGGTGTTGGTATTGACCTTTAAAGCCCTAAATGGCCTGGACCCTACCTATCTGCATGATCGCCTCACTCCCCGGGTTCTGGATCGACCCCTGCAGTCGGCCAGGGGCACCCTCCTTGAGGTCCCCCAGGTTTCCTAGGCAGACACGATGAGGAGGGCGTTCTCAGTGGCCACACCACAGCTGTGGAACTCCCTCCCGGTGGAGGTCTGCCTGGCCCCAGACTTTCCCTCTTTCCGACGACATTGTGGGCCTTTGGTGAGGGAGATGGGGATACTTTTGTTTTTAGCTTTAATATTGGTTGTTTTAAATGTTTTATGTTGTTGTATTATGTTGTAAGCTGCCCCGAACTGCGAAGGCAGGAGGGGGCGGTATAAAAATCTAATAAAAACAAAACAAACAAACATCTGGCGGCGGTTTCTGACATGACGGTAGCCCGTATTTCCACAAGGGTCAAAGCATGGAAATGCGGGCTATCGTCACATCTGAAAACATGCTGAAAGATTACAATGGTTTTTACCTCAGGTTGAACAAGTAACACGTCTCGTTCATATTCTGATAAATGAGAAGGTAACTGAGGAGATTCTGACTCTGTTAGTGGTTCTCCTGTAAGCAATTTAGATAATGCTTTAGTTTTTAAACACAAAAACCACTATGTTTATACTGAACACTCAGCATATGCAAAAATCAAAAGTCAACTTACAGGGTGGATGGTGAGACACAAAAGACAAACCATGAAGAATGGTGTATTCTAGGCAACTTTTTATTGAAAATAAAGTCTTATTTTCCTATTGTTAATGTTATAGTTCCTAATTCCTGCTATAAGAGTAGAGTCAAATTCACTGCTGGGATAAACATATTTGTACCTAGTACCTTGTAGTTAATTTGTCCCCAATTCTGTAAACACAATACTGTATCCATGGAAGCATGTAGTCCAGTGTTTAGCTTAGACTGCTTTCACACAGCGCTGTGGGGATGGGTGTGCACCGGCGGTGGTTTAGATGTGGGTGTGCTCTCTTCACACAGGCGCACACCCACCTCCACCCACGAAGTCACCTCCATTTTGTCGGATGGCTCTTGTGAGTGGGCGACGGGTGGAGATGGGTGTGCGCTGGGAGTGTGCACGCACGCACCCCCACCCATTGCCTGTGGTGTTTCTATGGGTGGACACCCACTCCACTGCTGCTGCATGCACATGGACACCCCCCCCCCACCCGCACAACCAGCGCGGGGGGGTGTGGGTCTGTGCAAAAACGGCCTTAAACATGGGGATAAGTGATCTTTCTGTACATTTCTATTTTCTTTCTTTATAAAACTTCCTTCCTGCATTTCCTGAAAATTAACAGCTGGCGAGGGTCGAGACCCTTGGCTTTAAGTGCCAGGAAACGCTTGATCTAGACCTGGGTTGTTCAGCATGTGGCCCATGATGCTTTTGTATGCAGCCCAGCAGTTGACTGGTGGGTTCCTCATGGCTGTGGCCCTAGCATCATCATTCGGAACCAGAGACAGGGCACTCAGTCATCTCAGCAAAAGTAGTAATAGCAGGAGCCAACTCCCTACCACCACTAGAGGGAGAGGGGCCAGCTGCTTGTGTCTGCAGCTGAGGGAAACTGTTGGTAGCTAGCTGGAGAGCAAAGCTACCTATAGCAGCTGGAGCCTCCCTGCCTGGGAAATGAAGTCTGCTGTAGTGAACTGAGCCTCTCAGCCCAGACAAAGAAAACAGCAGCATTGGGCCCCTGTGGGAGAGGGAGGCAACACCGAGTTCCCATGGCTCTCAGTTCAGAGAATGGAGCCTTCAAGGCTGGGGAGGGAAAACAGTGGCAGCAGAGCCCTAGAGCTTCCCAGAGAGCAAGAAAGAGGGTGAGTAGAGGGGAGCCTTCATGGGATTTAGCGATGTCCCTGTGCAAGGGTGTATGCGAGCATGGAGCTGTTTGGAGAAGACCCAGTGCATAGCATTTTGTGGCTGCCAGAGGAAGAGTGTGTCTTGTCTGTGGTCATTTGTTGGAATTTTATCCACCTTGGGCCATTTAAGTTTAACCAAATTAATTTTCAGTTGGAGTGGATGTGTAATCCAGAGATGGGGCAAACCAGTTTGTTACAGCCTGCTGATGAATGGTGAAAGCTCCTAAACCATGCAGTTAAAACTGAAGTTCACGACATTTGGGGATTTCTGTACTGTCAAATTCAGAAAATGTATTTCCTTGCATCTAATCATTATTCCCATAAGCTTTCTGGGGTAAGCAATTTCATTCACTATATTTGTACCATACCCTGTAAAAATGAGAACCCAACCTAGTTGGCCTCTAGGGATTAGCACAAAATAAACACATAATGCAAAGTGTAGACTTTTTAACAAATATTACAAACTCGTTCCACTAGAGTGGTAGTCAGATGGAAATTCATTCCCACTGTACTAATCCAGTGTTATAAAAACAAAACAAAAAACTGGTTAATTTGAAAAGGACAACATCTGTCTAGAAAAAAATTCACACTATCAAGATTTTTTATGGGGAGGACAGGAATAGGAATAACACAAAAAGAAACAGGGGTCAATAATACCCCACAATGTTAACAAAACAATTGCAAAGCTGAGTGTTGCAAAACTGGGGTGTCACAATTGCAAAACTGGGGTGCCAAATGTTTACCAAGCAATTATTGATTGTAATTATTCCTCTGAGATTGCTCCAAAAAGTCTCCTGATCTGCCTTTAGATAGCCTTACTGCAAACCTTAAGTAAGGGATAACAATTAATGTTGACCTTTACTGACAAAAGGATCACTTAGCAAGTAAACGGAGGGGTCATTCACACACACTTTGTATGTCCGAGATTGCTCCATGAAGTCTCCTGATCTGCTTTTAGATAACCACCTTCCCGCAAACAGGTTAATTAATGTTAACCCTTACTGATAAAAGGGTCACTTAGCAAGTAAAGGGAGGGGTCAAAATGACCCCATATGGCTGACTGGTATTTTTGAAAATGAACTCTGAAAGCAGCTATGATGAAAAAAAAAAATGTTGAAGGTTCACATAAGGAAGGTGATAACTGCTAAAAAAAATATATACAAACAAAATTTATGTTTGTAAATTGGTTCTTTAGCTTGGGGTATAATAGACACACACACACCCAAAGCGTTTGTAGTGATATTTTTGTACACACAAAAGTGTCACTTATGAAAACAGACACAATGCTATATTTCTTTTTATTTCCATATGTTGTGAGGAAAGAAGGCAAGAACAGGTTCTGGTTTAAGCATTTAAAGAAATAATAAACATTTATTTATTTCTTTATTTATTTTTAACAGCATGGGGGGTTTTCAATATTACCTCCAGCACCCTAGGTGCATAGTACTTTCAGTTTCCCATTCACTTCAGAATAAAAACCTTACATTAATAAAAATTACAAAAGGGGGGGTGGGATGAAACACCACAGGGTAATTGAGCCCATTATGGTTGAGGAATACATAGTATGGAGTGACAGAAGTTTGCTAAAAACGTTTTATTAACTCTTTTGTACCCCTCTTGGATCAATTTGACCCCACCTATCTGCCTAGGGTTAAATGTCAAGTTTTTCTGAACAAAAGGCAAATCTGTTCTAATGAAGGTTGAACAATGAGTCATCAAAATAATTAATAGCTACTCTGTCAGTAAGAAACTGACAAAGAGCAAGGTGTCAGCTGCCGGCGGCAGCACCGAGGCCGTAGAGACCCCCCGAGATGGGCAGGGGTCCCCCTGGGAACCCTGGAGCCCGACTGCCCGGGGGAGAACCCCAACTTCCTCCCACCAGACCATGAGGAACCCCTATCCCAGCCACAAACCTCAGCCCAGGAAAAAACCCAACAGCAGGCACAAGAAGCAGAAGGCAAACAGAAGCAATCAACAATAGGGGCGGGGCCCGCACCTGTAAGGCGCTCTGCAAGGTTCTTGGAGCAACGAGGAAGGAAGGAGGGGCTTAGGGACTAAAAGGAAGTGAGTGCCAAGTCTCCTTGCCGGTAATCAGAGTCCGAGAGGCTGGCCCGCCTGTATGAAAGCTAAGTGTGCTTACTTGTGTGTTATTGTGCTACTTGTGTTTAATCCATATTGCCTTCCTGTGTGGAGAGTAGAAGTGTTTTGCCCGTGTTGTTTCCCTGTCTTTGAGTGAGTGACTGGTGAAAGCTGAGTGTGTGGAGTGTGTTACCTCCCCCTCTCCCTGGGATCGTTCCTTCCGGCGGACCGTGAAAGCCCTGCCCTTGCCCTTTGCTCCCAGGACCCTTTTCCCTGCCTCCCTTTCACCCTCCAAAGCAGGATTCTTCCCTCTCCCCACCTAACCCTGCAACTGAGTTACAGATACTCCTAGAATTTATAGCAAATTAAAATACCAGCTATAGATAATTGTTTCACACAGAGACAGTGAAGAAAATAAGAAATAGTTCTTACTTTTGCAATAAAGTATTTTTCCCAGGGCATGAAAGAGATAGATGGAGGTATCTTTTCCACCAACAGCATCTATCTCCTGGTTTTCTAAAATATTAGATTTCTTTTTCTTCTTTACTTTAGATGATGTGTCACACTTTAATGCAGAGTTAGCTTTTTTCCTTGACCAAAAGTTGTTCTCTGATGAACACTCTAACAAAGAAAAATAAATACATCAAAGTAGCAGTGCAATGAAAAAGGCAAGCTCTGGAACAATCACTTTTACAGAGAAAAATATCAACATATTTACTGATTAAACTGAAGTGGCTGGCCTTCCATCTGTAGTGTTTCCTATTCTAATAAAGCCTTTGACGCCATGCTGGCACTTGTGTCAGAATTCCACGTTCTCTATATAGTAATTCTGAATAATGTTGAGCTGCCAAAATGGTTATTTAGTATTGATACAAATACCCGAAAGTACAACTAGGCATTTTGCTCCCAAATTTGGAATCTTTGACAAGTCACTATCTTTTTGTTATAATGGTTTTTTTTAAACTATCTACCTTTTCCTACATATGAATAACTAGAACACATGCAGTGCTTAGGATCTGTATTATTGTCAGGGTAACCCTGTCACATGGATCTTATTTGCAATATGCAATATCCTTAGTCTAGGGACTTTGTTCCCCTGGTCAGCTATACCATAGCACTCCATGGGCACATCCGGACTTGATAAAACTGTAGTCAAGACAACATGGTCACTCTCGGGTCTGGGAATAAGGTTAACTGGTGAAAAGGAGTCAGAGGCTCTCGCATTGACTAAGATTAGATCGATCTTACTTTTCCCCCTAGAACTAATATAAGTATAGCCCCCCTGTGGATCGTTCAAATGACCTTCATTAAGGTTTGGCGTATCAAATTTACAAATAAGGTCGTGAAGGAGAGACTCCATGCGGCCTACACAGGTTTTTTTTTACTCTAGATTCTGCTAGATGGATCCTTGTCCCCTAGACCACATTTCTCAGCTGTGTCTAGTTGAATATTCCAGTCCCCCATTATAACCACAGATGCATCAGGGGTTTCCTCCTGGGCCTCCCCAATTGCCTTCTCTAGATCTATCCATACTTCTGCTCGATAGTATGGTGAAGTAACTGGGGGGATATAGATGTTAAATAACACAAATTGTTCCATTGGCTGTCTTCCAATTTGGAACCTACCCATTTGAAATTCGGGGCTCGGACCCCCTTATAGGCGAATTGCCACTCCCCAGAATCACGAACACAAAAAAACAGTCCCCCTGAAACTCGACCCTATTCCCTTTCTTCTGGACACCATGGGAGTAGATTTCAGAGTCTTCCAGGTCAACCGCCGCCTCTGGTTTCAGCCATGTCTCCTGGAGGCCCAACAGATCGAATCCTGTCAAGAACTCTAGGAACTCCGGGTCTTTGATTGATGACATAAGACCGGATATGTTCCAGGATGCTAGGCCAAGGGAGCTGATATTAGGAGCTGGGGGGGGGGGGCGGCAAACCTTCCGTACCCCATTCCCTTGGATCACCCTGGGCCAAGGGGCAATCAGGGGAGACCCTATGTCATCCCAGATTGGGAGCTGCCTCTATTTGCAGCAGAGACTGAGCAAACCTTCCGTACCCTCTGTTCCCTTGGATCACCCTGGGCCAAGGGGCGATCAGGGGAGACCCTATGTCATCCCAGATTGGGAGCTGCCTCTATTTGCAGCAGAGACTGATCAAGCACTATAACATTGCTATTTATCATTTCCGGTTGCAGATTTAAAATCTGGGAGGGCACCCTTGTGGGATTCCATGAATCCGCCAATATGGGTGAAGGCCCTGGAGCACTAGCCTCATTGGTCGACAGCAGTCCATTTTCCTCATTCCCCAAATAACGAACCGCTGTCAAGTCTATCATTCCCTCCCGTGAATTATCCAAAGCAGACCTGGTCTCCTTGCCCTGGGCAGTGTACTCTATCTGCCCATGAGCAGAGTTCTTAACGTACTCCAGCCTAGTTTTGAACAGGTCCTGGTCGATGACCGGCAATTGCCGAAACATCTCCAAAAGGTATGCCGGGTCATCTACTGTAGCTTTCCCCAAAAGGAAATCACCTACCTTGTTGGCAATCCTATGGATCAGTAAACCGCCCCCCCCCAGGACCCAAGGGACTAACTGGACCAGATGGTCCTATCTGGCTTGCATTAGGTACCATAAGTTGTTGACTGGCGAGACCCAGATGTCCAGCGATATTTAATTTAGGGTGGAGAGTCTTCTCCTGCGGTGGGGGAGGAATCGGGCAATCCCGACCTAGCTCCATCAGATCTGGAGAAATAGCTCAGGCCTCACTATTCCCTTCCTTCTGCTCCGCAGTTGAGTTGTCTATATCCGCTTTAATCCTGGGGTCTATGCTTCTACTATGTCATGGGCCAAGGGCGATTGCATTGGGGAAGGACAGAGGACGAGCCAGCGAGCTATAAATGGCTGGAAATTTCTCCCTAACATAATTTATGACCCTGTCGATAGAAACACCTCGGGTTAAAAGGTACTTCCTAGCTTTAAATATCTTTTGGACCCAGCACCTGTCCATAAAGGAGACTTGCAGCCTATAAATAAACTTCATGCTTTCCAGATATTGAGTCCCCACTATGTGAGAGGGAGGAACAAAGTCCCCCACAAAATATGCCAGATTACTGGCAACCTCCCCTGGGGAATCCCATGAGTGGATAGTGCCATCAAAATCTGGTCTTATAAACAAGTAAACTTCTTTGTCCTTAACCAAAATTATTTTCCAAATGATTGGACAAGAATAGCCACTAAATGAACTCTTAGATATTTTCTCCTCAAGTGGGGCCAATCCGGCCAAATTAACCTCTACAGACTTGGTATTACCCCCTCATTTGCCTAGGGATATCATCAAGTTGCTTTTGGACCATGGCCGCTGAATTGGCCAGGCCTCTAATACCCCAAAAAAAGGGCTTGCACCGTCCTTGCCACCAACCGAGTCTATTACAGTAATATGTCCGCGGTGACTGGGTCCCAAGCTCCCTCAGGGTTACCCTCAGTGGCCCTCAGCCAGCTACTGGGAGGGGAAGCAGCTGGAGTCCCCTGCAAAGAATCCCCCAGTTCTGGATCCACAAGGCAAAAATAATGATTATGAGAGGAGGGAATACCACTGACCTCGGTCTCCGGCATAGTCCGTATGATTTTGGCTGGCAGATTTTCTTCAGAAGAGGAGGGCGAGCCAGCCCGCTACCTTTTCCTATTCATTGTAGCTCAATAATCAACAATCAAAAGCAGCGGGCCCTAGCGCCTGGCCTGTGCCTAAGGCCGCGCCCTTGTACACGCGGCTCACAGCGCGCGCCAACAGCGCCGCCATGAACGTGCTTGGGCTTAAGAGGTCCCTGCTGCACGCTGGCTGGTTGGTTAGCTCCGCCCCTGAGCTCCACAGCTGACCAGCAGACCGGGCTCAAACAGACTCCCCGGGGATTCGCAACTCTCTCCCTGCTCCAGCAGGTGGCGGTAGTTGCGAGGGCTGCCTTTTGCCAGCTGTGTCTGGTGTGGAGGCTGCGCCCGTACGTCTCCGGCCCGGACCTGGCCTCCCTCATCTATGCCTTCGTCACCTCGAGGCTGGACTACTACAATGCGCTCTATGTGAAGCTGCCCTTGTTCCTGGTTCGGAGGCTGCAGCTAGTGCAGAATGCGGTGGCCTGGCTCCTTTCGGGGACAGGCTGTCGGGAGCACATAACACCAGTGCTCCAGACTCCGCACTGGTTGCCAGTAGCGTGCCAAGCCCGGTTCAAGGTTTTAGTATTGATCTATAAGGCCCTTCACGGTCTGGGCCCCTCGTATCTCAGGGACCGCCTCGCCCTCCGCGTCCCGGAGTGGCTCCTTCGGTCTGCCGGGGAGCCTTCTTGGAGGTCCCGTGTTAAGCGGGGGGCCACAATGGAGAAGGGCATTCTCGGTAGCCGTGCCGCGCCTTTGGAGCTCCCTCCCGGAGGAAGCTTGCCTGGCCCCGAGCCTTTTAACATTCCGGCAAAATTGTAAAACCTGGCTGTTCGCCCAGGCCTTTGGGGAGGGGGGAGGGGTTTTATTCCCCTTCATCCTTATTTATTGTTTTATTTTATGCTGTTCCCCAGTCCTGTATTAATGGTTGGTATTTTAAAGTGTTTTAATGTATTTTATAGATTGGTTTTATATTTGTATTTTATTTTTATTGTAAGCTGCCCTGAGCTGTTTTAGGAGGGGCGGGGTAAAAATCCAATGAATAAATAAATAAATAAATAAATATACTGAAGGTAGTCCATGATGGGGGCTTCACAAGCATCCCTTGTGCTGACACACCCTCTATCTTGTGGTCAGGAACGCTCTGGGCTTGGGGGATAAGGAGATTGGGCCAGGCACCCTTAGCTCCCTGGTCAACTGGGGGAGGAAGCTGGCAGGATTCTTCAACAGGAGCCTGAAGGGCGCGATCTCCTCCGGGAGAAGGAGGCCGAGCAAGGGTCCCCAGTACACCAGCTGGTCCAAGATGTCTCTACCAGGTGGAATTCCACCTTCCTGATGCTCGAGCAGCTTCTTAAGCAGAAATCTGCCTTGCATCAGTTGGAACTGATGCAAGTGGGTCACGCCAGAGAGTGACACCAAGGGGTGTGTGGTCATAGACAACGTGCCAATATACTGAAGCCAGTCTATGACGGGGGCTTCACAAGCATCCCTTGTGCCGCACACACCCTCCATCTTGTGGTCAGGGATGCTTTGGGCTTGGGGGATAAGGGGATTGGGCCAGGCACCCTTAACTCCCTGGTCAACCAGGGGAGGAAGCTGGCGGCGTTCTTCAACAGGAGCCTGAAGGGCAGTGAGCTCCTCTGGGAGAATCAGGCCAAGCAAGGGTCCCCGGTGCACCAGCTGGTCCAAGATGTTTACATCAGGTGGAATTCCACCTTCCTGATGCTCGAGTTGCTTCTTAAGCAGAAAGCTGCCTTGCATCAATTGGAACTGATGCAAGTGGGTCACGCCAGGGGGTGACGCCAAGGGGTGTGTGGTCATGGACAAAGCAGCCAATATACTGAAGGCAGTCCATGACGGGGGCTTCACAAGCATCCCTTGTGCCGCACACCCCCTCCATCTTGTGGTCAGGGATGCTTTGGCCTTGGGGGATAAGGGGATTGGGCCAGGCACCCTTAACTCCCTGGTCAACCAGGGGAGGAAGCTGGCGGCGTTCTTCAACAGGAGCCTGAAGGGCAGTGAGCTCCTCTGGGAGAATCAGGCCAAGCAAGGGTCCCCGGTGCACCAGCTGGTCCAAGATGTCTACACCAGGTGGAATTCCACCTTCCTGATGCTCTTAAGCATAAAGCTGCCATGTGAAACTCCACTGCCACCCTCAGCCAGGTGACCACGCTGGTCCATAGTCTCCACAGGAGCCTGGATGAGATTCTCAGGGGCGGGATTGTGGCCCTGCGGGCAGCAAGATATCTGATGAGGTGCTTGACCTAGCACGAAAGCTGAAGGTGGGGCTGACTGCGCGCTTTGATNAAAAAGCCAGGCTGGGCAGGGTGGGTGGGGGGTGTCCCCCCTTCCACCCGCGCAGCCTGGACTCGGGGAGGGTTTTTCTTTTAAAAGGGCTTTTCTTTGGCTGGGGCTTTAAATTTTTTTACATTGCAGCCATTTAAAAATGGCTGCAATGCAAAAAAATCCGGTACCCTGGAATCCGGTACCGGGTCCGGATTACCGGGCCGAATCCGATAATGCCGGTACGCCCGATACCGGCATTATCGGATACCGGATTCTACCGGTTTCCCACCCCTACTGAAAAGTATCTGACCTCCCCCTGCTGTTGGGAAGCAGACCTTATCAGTTCCATAACACAGCTTGCAACAATAGTCCAACAGCACAATCACTGACACACCCTATAAACTGGAGAGATCAGAACTGCTACAAGAAAGGCAATTAGGAATAAAGTAGGGAGATGCTAGGGGTGACTAGGTAGGGAAACCATCTCCTTACAGATTGACCAGTTTGTCAGGACTCTGCCAGACAAAGTCATGCACAAAAAAGTAGTGAATGATTCATGAAAGAAGGGTAATATCCTTTTCTTAAAGATAACCCTCTCATTACCAAAGCTATGCATCAATTTCAAACCAGAGTTAATACAATATAGCATCCTACAGCTTGTCCTGAGGTGTCCTGATATTTGTCCGAGAGAGGTATCTGAACATGCTTAATGACCTCCTCTCTTTCCACTCCTCCCCACAAATAGCAGGGGACATAGAAAGAACCTTGGAACAGAGAAAGATCTGGAGTACAGAGGTTTTACATATTAATATTAGCAAATCATTTTCTTAAGAAAAAAAATCTCAGCTATCCAAACACAACTACAGCAAAATCGAATTCCTCCTTCCTATTTATTATTATATTGGATAAGGTTTTCTACAGATAGCTTAATAGAGTTTTCACAAAACTGAAAAATACATTTATAGAAGAACTGAAGATACTACTACATACTTTAGCTGTATTTACCTTTCAAAGAAGAAAATTGGAGATTGTTTATTGCACTTCTAATATCACCTGAACCACCTTTACAAATCCTCTCTAAGAATAATTTTTCAGGAACTGCATCTTTTTCTCCATTCTATAAGAAAATACAAAAATAAGTGACTTTTTAAAGTCAAACTTTTTCACATATTAGCTTAAACACTTCCTTAAGATTGCACTCAGCGTGGGACTTATTGCTGCCAGTGTAGGATCACTGTATAATATCACTTATTAAAAATTCTTTGCTTCACATACTTTTGTTTGTGGCTTTTGTAGACTATTAATTTTTTTTAAGTGGCCTTAAGAATTAAACACACTCATTTGCATGTTCAAAAACCCTCTGTTGTGGACATGGAACCACTTATTTTGGTGGAAATAATCTACTTTTTAGTTTGACTTTTGCTTTCTTGAAATCAAGAACTTGCCATTATGTTTATTTTTTAGTTTAGACATTTTTTAAAATCTAGTTTTTAATAGTGTGGACCATTTTGCAATTATATTATCAATGGGTGAAAATTAAACAGTTTTTGTTAACTTACCACAGTAGCTTCTGCTGTAGCTATTCGATTAAGAACTTTCATCATCATTGTTGGAGCCACAGGATTGAAACTATCAAATTCCATAAGAAAGAAAATGTCAGTTAAATGTCAGTCGCATTATTCATCTTCAGTTACATTTGATGGAGTGAAACTGCCTTACCTAATACTAGCTATGAATAGTTCTTCATGAATCTCCTTTGGAAATAGTAACCTTTGGTTGCCGTCTCTGCTGAAACTGTCAGAGATTATAAATACAAGTGGGCATCTACCTGTCCGCACAAACCTCCTAAAACACAAAATGAGGTCAGTAAGAGGCACGTATTCTGGCTTACTAGCTTTTAACCCATAATAAATTTATTTAGTTCTCACCTCAGAAGTTCGTGCAAACTGCTAGGGTCACGATAGAACTGGTTAGGCATATCCTATTTTTTAAAAAAATGCAATGTAATATGAGTATGCCCATACTCTGCTCATAGATAGAAAGTCAAGTTCTTTTACATAAACATCGTCATATATTAGACTGGCTAACAGCTATTGTAGTTAGACAAGCCACAAAAGAAAGATTTGAGAAAATAGCAGTTAACTTTTGTTATAAAGATGTTCTACCAAAAAAGTGAGTTTGTGTGTTGTTTTCCCCTTCCATAAAGAAAAGAAATCTTGAAATATTCCCTATCCTACAGAAAATTCAGCTTTTTACAAGAATTAAGTTCATTTCTATGCAATTTTACTTAGAAGATTAGACAATTGGGAGTTTTTATGATCTCGGATAAATCAGCCTGCAGAACCTAATTAAAAGCCAATTTATATCCATTCAAACCACTGTGAATGCACACGCAACGTCGTCCAGCAGTAAACCTCTACAGTTTATGGGTTTTCGTGTGTCCGTTTTAAAATGGGAACAAGCCTGAACTGGTAACAAGGCTTGCCAGTTCAGAAGGGCATTATGTATTACACTGGTATTACGTATACCCATATCAGTATTATGGACAACTGTACAGAAAACATAATTACATTGTGTGTACATACAATGCTTGTTGTCTTGTGTCAGTTAATATAAGTTTCTACTAGCACATACAATGGCTGGTACAAGAGCTGTGTATAAATCTCCTCTAAGGGTAAAGGTGGTGTTTTTTCCCCGATTTTAAATTGAGTCAGCAAGTGTTAAACCAAAGTTTCCAAGCAGCTGTGAAAAAAGATTTAACGTTTCTGGCCCTGGAGGGGAGTGACAACAGTAACAGGTGCACGTGTAAAACTTCTGCACCCCCCAACCCCACCCAAAGGGAATTCCATTTTTGACATCTTTGACAATTCCAAGTTAAAAAGCACGATGATTACTTTTAAACCACTTAAATATTTTAGAACTATCTAAGAAATTATAAAGTAGCATAAAAGGGCAGAACTCCAGATATTTTCCTGTGCAAGTCACCTGTAAGGTTATGTTTTTATGGTCACCCCAACAGGGATGTAAACGCTGCTCCTTATCAATGGCAGCTTACCTCTATGTCTTAACCCGTTTGGACAAGACCTGCCTTCCTATCAACACAAAGTGGTATATGTAAGGGCTGAATTTGTTGCACTTAAACTTCAAGTTCTACAGATTCAGGGGAGTGGGCAGCAGTTTCTAACATAGGGTGTTTTTAGACAAGTGCTTCCCCACCACTCACTCACCCACCATGCATGTTGCAGGGCTGCATAGGGCACCTATGCAGCCATGCAACATGCATGATGGGTAGGTGATGGGTGGGTAGTAAGTAGGGAGGCACTTGTCTAAAAACACCCATAATATCCACTTCATATTTAAGAGGTAAGGCAGCTGAAGTAAACATAAAATCATGAAGCACCACTGCTTTCAGTAACTAACAGAATTTCAAGAGTTTTTACTTACCTCTACAAGAATAAGCTTTTTGTCAGTTTCTGCAGATTCCCCAACCATTTGAAGTTTGTTATATTTGTTTGCTCTTAGCAGGAACTCTTGAAAGAGAGCTGTCTGGGTCTGGCTGGGCAGTATCTGAAAACTTGATTCTGAACAGAAGAACTCATTTTATAATACATGCTATTTTACAGCAACTATCATTTAAACACACACAAGAATCGATGTACCTGCGATCGGCTAGGAGTGCCTCCCTGTGGGGTACTGTTCGTTAGCCTTGTTCATACAACAAGAGCTCAGAGGGAGGCATTCTCGGTTGCTACCCCACTACTATGGAACGTCCTTCCTCCGGAGATTCATTTGAGCTCGAGCCTGGGCGTATTCCGGAGGCAGTGTAAAGCTTTTTCTTTGAAAAGGCATTTGGCAGATGGGGATACTTTTAGGGTATGGTAAATAGTGGGGGGGGTTAAGTATGGTAAATGGGGAGGTGGTATTGGGGGTTTGTGAGGGAGTTTGTAGGAGGGTTGGTTTGGGTTTTATTGTACTGATTTTAATGTTATGATTTCTGAGCCACTCAGTCTTCAGGAAAGGGCAGCATATAAATTTAAACAAACAAACAAAGATAAAATATTATTTTGGTATTTTCTATCACAGGACTCTAAGCAGCAAAATAAAAGAGACTGATAATCTTGGCAGTGGCGTAGCCACCATGGCACGGAGGGGCGCATTTGTGCCCGGGCCCTCAGTGGGGGGGACCCGTAGGCCCGGGGGTGTGTGTGTGTGTGTGCTTCCGAGCCCGGGTCCTGTCTGTCCCACCCGCTCTCTCGCTCGAACGCCTCTCTCCCTCAGTCGGGGGCAGGGACTGGCAGCGCAAGGAAGCAACCGAGGGAGGAACGCTGGGCTCTGCCAGGTACTGCTGGGGGGCAGTGAATGACGCACGGGGCCAGGTCGGGGAGAGCAGCTTGCAGGTCCATAGCCATGGGGCCCCTAGGGGCCCAGCCCCTCTGGAACAACCCCTTGCCCCTCCAGCAGGAACTTAAGTTTGGCCCATCCAGATCTTAGCACAGGGCGAGCTGTTGGCTAAAAAAACCCATCAACACCAGCTCAGCTGTAGCCCACAGCGCTGCTCTCACTCACTCTCCTATCCAGGCGGGGGGCTCAGTGGGGACCTGAGGCTGCGAGGCTTGGGGGAGCTTGGCTGGGGAGGGGAGGGGAAGGGGACCTAGGGTTCATGCACTGGGGGAGGGGGACCTGCGAGGCTTGGGGGAGCTTGGCTGGGGAGGGGAGGGGAAGGGGACCTAGGGTTCATGCACTGGGGGAGGGGGACCTGCGAGGCTTGGGGGAGCTTGGCTGGGGAGGGGAGGGGAAGGGGACCTAGGGTTCATGCACTGGGGGAGGGGGACCTGCGAGGCTTGGGGGAGCTTGGCTGGGGAGGGGAGGGGAAGGGGACCTAGGGTTCATGCACTGGGGGAGGGGGACCTGCGAGGCTTGGGGGAGCTTGGCTGGGGAGGGG
>QEPC01000724.1:2622508-2634253 GCA_003113815.1 Sphenodon punctatus
GGGGAGGCTTGGGCTGGTACGGGGGGAGCTTGGGTGTGGATTTTGAATTAATTAATGGGAGAATCATGGGCCAAAATGAACTGATATGGGGCGGGGGAAGCATGGGTCAAAATGAACCGATTAATGGGGGGGAGGTTTCCTTGATAGATAGATAATAGTTTATTACGCAGCCACTGGCCATTGCAGGTTTCCTTGAAATAAAGGAGAAAGGAGAGTGTGTTTCTGTGGCTTTAAAGCGCAATCTATGATATTGTTGGCGTGCAAATTAAGTGAGGGGAAACAGAGCCCCCCCCCCCCAATACTCTATGCCAATGGGTCTGTGTCTAGACTGGAGAGAGTCCTCTGTAAGGTCACTTTTCTTCATTGCTGGTCTGGATGGAGCGTCCGAGGGGATGCTATCATTTTCTGTGACCTTTCCTGTTGTATGTCTCTGAGGTCTTCCAGGCTGGGCATGTGCATGTGTGCTAAAATTTGACTGTGATTGTAGAATGTCTTTTTACACTGGCTACATGGGGATGTTCCAGATCTGTGCAGAAAGGTGAATTTTATATCAATGTACACTGTATGCAATTTGAAATGCAATTTGAATACGCAGCTTTATACCAGGTTTCTTTTTTTTGGGGGGGTGGGAATTCCTGTATAGTGCAATTGCAACGTGTAATCTGCCATTCTACTTTACTCAGATCTGAATGCTGCAACTATTTTGTTGTGACCCCTGAATCTTGACTTGGAAGGATTAGTTTTACCCCAGAAGACCCATTTGAGCCTGCATTGCACAAAGCATTGTGAAAGCACATGAAGTGGAGTGAATTTCACCTGCAAGTTAAAATGGGGGGGATCTCTGGGGGGGGCAGGAAATAGAAATCTATGTCATAAGAACAGTTGTAAATCTTACATGCACTAAATCATTTCCCCCAAAACCTCTTCTGGCAGCTGCACTCTCAGACACACTTTTATATATTTTACAACTGTGAAGTTACAAAAGTAGTTTGGAAAAAAAAAAATCTTTACCATGGTTGAAAGCATTGTGGAAGTCTTCTTTCCTGAAATCTAGAGATACTGGGTTGGTCCACTCTTGCACCTGAATCCCAAGATCCTTAACTAATATTTGTATAGTTGCAGTCTTTCCACAACCTGGAGGACCAGTTAACAATAAAATAGAGCCACCCTGCAACCACAAAGAACATTATGAATGTGAAGTGTTGGCTTTTACACATATTACTTATAATATTCAATCTAGAGCCTGCATTAAAATTTATTAGTACAGTAAATTGAGCTAGATAATATTACCTTGCATTCATATGATTTCGAGGCTGGACTACTGCAACGCGCTTTACGTGGGGCTTCCCCTGATGCTGGTTCGGAGGCTGCAGCTGGTGCAGAACGCGGTGGCTCGTCTCCTTACGGGGACGAGCCGACGGGAGCATATTACTCCCGTGCTCCGCGCGCTGCACTGGTTGCCTATAGCGTACCGAGCCAGATTCAATGTGCTAGTCTTGGACTATAAAGCCCTACACGGTCTTGGCCCTTCATACCTCAGGAACCGCCTCACCCTCCGCGCCCCAGAGCAACCCCTTTGGTCCGCTGGGGGCACCTTCTTGGAGGTCCCCCGTGTAAAGCGGGGGCCACAATGGAGAGGGCGTTCTCAGTGGCCATGCTGCGATTATGGAACTCCTTCCTGGAGGAAGCCCATCTGGCCTCAAGTCTGTTGGCCTTCCGCCGGGCCTGCAAAACCTGGCTGTTCTCCCAAGTCTTCGGAGGAGGGGAGGGTGGTTTGGGATAAAACTCTTGGGGCGGGGGGGTGTTTTAAGGAGGATTTAAGATGTTTTGATTTTTTTGTGTTTTATTGTTGTTTTAAATTATTGTGATTTTTTTTGTGCTGTAAACAGCCCCGAGTTGCCATGGGCATGAGGGGGTGGCTAAGAAATGTAAATAAATAAATAAATAAATAATTTCAAAGTATCAAGTTTTATTAAAAATCGTGAACTTGTTCTGGCAAATTACTGTTTGGCAAATTAGCATTACATGTTGTGCCTTGATTCCTCACCAAACCTGCTTTGGTTGTGCCTTGATTCCTCACCAAACTTGCTTTGTTTACCAAGAAAAAAAATATCAAACTTTACAAACAAATCCTAGGTTTTAAAGAGTGCAACAGCATTCTTTCCTTCTCACAAATCATCAATAACAGTTCCATTAGATTAAAAAGTTAGTCCATCAGAGATACCTATGCCAACTTTCTCTATAGCTACAAAGTTATAAACTAGTGACCAATGTTCACTGCATTTTCCCATTTTATTAATGGGGAGAATGCAGTGAACAAGAGTCCCTGGCGTAAACCAACTGGGACTCAACAAACAATTCTGTTCATAGAAGAAAAAGAAGGCAGCAGTATGGGCAGTGGAGAGCCACACGCATAAACGCATTTGAAAAATTCTAGTTTGCTTTGGTTAGAAAATACATTATTATATTTAAAATCTGAACAATCCTCCTGGTTTTAACCCAGGATGGAAACCAGTTCTTACATCAGATATTAAACTCCCAAGCTGCTTGTATTACTAAGGTATTCAGCATTTCAGAACCTCTTTAAGTAACTGTTTGAGTTAATTTTCAAATGTCAGTTTATGAAGAGAAATATGCCTGTCAGTCCTTCAGACTACTGTGTTAAATCACAGGCATGTTAGTTTACTCAGAATATAACATTGTCGTGTCATCAAGATGAGAGAGAACAGAGATGTTATCTCTTCTTCCAAAGTTTATTTACCTTTTTTGGTTTTGTGCATTTAGAAATTTATAAATAACCAGATTGTCTAAATAATCTGCCTGTCACCCATTCAACTTCAATGAAGGGAAATCTAATGTACACACATTATTTAAACACTCTAAAACAACTTGTATAATTATTTGCAAATCTTGTATAATTATTTGCAAATCCAAATGACATAAAACTTTAGCTAACTAAACTGCCTAACTGAGTCAGACCAATGGTCCATCTTAGTCCAGTATTGTCTAAGACAATACTGGACTGACACAGCAGCAGGGGTTTCAAATTCAGGTCCAAATC
This sequence comes from Sphenodon punctatus, assembly GCA_003113815.1. Taxonomy (NCBI): domain Eukaryota; kingdom Metazoa; phylum Chordata; class Lepidosauria; order Sphenodontia; family Sphenodontidae; genus Sphenodon; species Sphenodon punctatus. The sequence goes on from QEPC01000724.1 coordinate 2,625,570, forward strand.
CAGAGGCCATCCTGGCGTGCTACCTGAGACCCCTCCAGGCCCCCAGCAGAGGCCTCCCCCAGGCGTGCTACTAGGGATCCTGAAGTGGAGATGCTGGGGATTGAACTTGGGACCTTATACATGCAAAGCATGTGCTCTTACCACTTGAGCGCTCTTAATTAGTAATAAGAACAAAAGAACGTAAGTAGTGCCATACTGGGTCAGACCAATGGTCCATCGCTGTTCTAAGACATTACTTTTTAAAAATGTATAACCTCCCTTTCCCGTAAGGCTCAGGGTAGCTTACAAGAGAAAAGTGAATACATGAAAATACATAAAAACATATACATCCCCTGAACACCTCACCCCAGCCCCACTAAAAATCCCCACCCAACCCCTATTCCTGCCTGCCAAACCTTTGGCCAAAAAGAAAATGTGTTCATAAGTTACCTGCTTTAGCGGTCTTTGAAATACCTGAGCTTTTAACCAGGCTTCAACTTCTTCAATCTTCTTCTTATGAACAGCAAGCTCATTCTAGCATGACAGAAAAGAATTTGAAAAATGAAGATACACACTCCAATTTAGAAAACTGTATTGCCTAGTATAGTCTAATAAGAGTATAAATACTACAAAAGGTATTATATAACCATGCTTTAGGTGCCCTTGACTCAAATATATATCTTACCAATAATAAGTGCAATTTAAGAGAACCTCTCCAAAAGCCTCTCATTACTGAATTGGGTCAGTAATTCCAATACTGACCCAATTTCCAAATATGTAGGAAAGAGATGAACCTTGAAAATTCTCTTGAACTAATTTATATTTGCAAACCTGGCTGCAAAGTCTTAACAGTGGACAGCTTCAGACACAGGGATGTTCATGTAACAGTCCACAGGCTTTGCCAAGGTTTCTCAAACTTTTACTCATTCTGGCCCTGATCCTGAAAACACATGCATGCACTCTCTTTCTTAAGTCATACACACAAGTATTTTTAAGGTTGGGTGCTCTGACCATTCATCTTCCACTCTCTTCGCCTCCCTGGTCTCTCCACTCTCTTCATGCAACTCTCAGACCACTCTCCGCAGCATTCCCTCATGCGATCACAAAGCAGATAATCAAGAATTGACCATACCTGAGTTTTTGGTTTGTACTTATCCACCCACGGTTCATTTTCAGATTGATCACAAATCTCATCTATGGAAGATGATTTCCCCTTTTTTTTGGTTGGAACCCTACTCTTGCTACTTTCTAGAACAGATGGATGATCTTTTCTCTTCTGATGCTGGTTGATATCCTTGAATGACTTGGTAGAAAGGTTACTAGATAAGAGGTTTGTATTCTTCAAGTAATCATCAAATGATGGCTCTACCCAGTCTGTTACCTGACAAAACAAAAGCATGCAAGAAGTTAATAGCACACAGAATATTACTTTTTATTTTTTAAACAAATATACACACTCCCCTCTAGAACGCAGCCATTCAGTAACAACCAGTTCCAATTCAAGAAGAGTAGCCGTGTTAATCTATAGCTCTATAAACAGCAAAAAAGAGTCTTGTGACACTTTAAAGACTAACCAGAAAATTACTTTATTTTGGCATGAGCTTTCATCAGCAAGAGCTGACTTCCTCAGATGCACAAAGTGTCCTGGAAGTTGGCTGATGCCAATCCAGGCCACTTCATGCATCTGAGTAAGTCAGCTCTTGCTGATGAAAGCTCATGCCAAAATAAAGTAATTTTCTTGTTAGTCTCTTTTTCACTGTTTGAAACTATTTCCAGATACACCATCACTGTAGCAGAAATCTTCCATTCATTAAAATTAACTATTCAGTTCCCACTTCCCATGGACTTTAATGGATGGAGAATTGCATCATATGAGGGGGGGGATTTTGAAATGCTTGATAGATATGGACAATTAACAACATATTTGGCATTGCTCAGTGTGATGGGACAAGCCTACTCTGGAAAGGTAAGGGTTCACACTATGCAAGCAGAAGTCAGCCAGACTGACTAATTCACTCAGGCCCTTTTTACACGGGCAGCAGGGGGTGGGGGTGCTGACATGGTGGGTATGCGCCCGTTCCCACAAATGCACACCCACCTCCACCCACGGAGCCTCCTCCGGTTTGCCAGATGGCTCTGTGGGTGGGTGATGGGTGGAGATGGGTGTTGCGCAAGAATGTGCACGCACCACCACCCATGCGCTTTACAGATAAACACCCATCCCCCCACTGCCACAGCGTTTACACGCACACACCTCACACTCACCCACACACCCAGCAAGGGGTGGGGGTGTAAATCTGTGTACAAAACAGCCTCAGTCGCCACCTAGCACCCAAGGCAATTGAATGGTGCTGGACTCTCAAATAAGGAGTTGTGTCTCTGTTGAGGGAAAGCTAAGAATGAACTAGTGCACGTCTAGTTCTTATGTCTGGCAAGAAGTACTGCTCGAGAGCAAGGCAAATATTACCCAGGCATGGCCTTATGGGACTACCATTCACCATACACCTAGCATTACTGTCCACCACCCTATGAGGCTCACTCTTCAGGAAGTCCTGGGACAATATTCTATAATCAAAGACACCATAACCTCCTCAGCAAACTACATTTGACAGCAAGGTCTCCAAGACCACCAGTAGCTGATCCAGCCAACTAGAAATTCATCAATTTAATAAGATGAAGTTTTGAATCAATATGAATCTAGTAAGTACAGTAATCTACACACATATGTATAAATATAAATTTTTAGCACTAGAAACACATTAGAAACATTTTAAAACAGCAATAAAAAGCTAGCAAGTTAAAACTGTAAAACAAAATCTTTCAGTACTATTTTAGTTATTAATTACATACTTTAGCAGGAGCTTTTTTTCTTCTAGAAGAATCTTTTGACATCATCAACTTTTAGTTTCCATCCGCAGTCTATGACCTGTGACATAATAAAGAAAGAAATCTAAAAAAAAAAAAAAAAAGTAGTAGTGGTGGTGATAGGATGGGAATATTCTTCAAGCATACCTTTTTTAAAAAGAAAATCATGATAGGCATCGAAGACTAAGCTTCAAACTGAAATAAGTGAATTCGTTGAGGGCACAAGTCCCTAAGCGGGTAACAATGGTGCTAGCACAAGCCCCAATTATGTGAATGGGTATCACACCTGACCCATGCTAAGTGCTAACACCAGCATTATCTACTTAGAGGATCACACTAAGGCACTAACTTAGTTACAGTGACAGCTAGACCTTCCTTTAAGGAAAAAAGCATCTTTCTGTGGCTTTTGAGAAAAGCTGTTAAATTACAAGTCCCCTCCACTGCAAACATGTAAATGCACCAATTAAGTTTATTAACTTTTATTTTAATGGTATTTTTGGTTTGCACATTCACTTCCCAAATAGCAATTTTATTGAGTCTCCCAATTTTAGGCATTTAAATCTAAAATCAAATGATTATTGATAAAAGTGCCAGAATCCCAAGGCTTGGGGTGTGTGCGTAATAATGTGAATTCCTAGCCCTCTTTGAAGACATCAACATATTTATTAGACATACATGGAAGAAGAGTCTGCCTTTAATTAAAAATAAAAATATCTGAGCACATCTCATGAATTTTGAACATTTGCAGTTAAGCTGCTGCATATTTAGCTTATTAAAATGACTATAGCTACAATAAAATGATTGCAATTTCACTCACATGTATAATGGTGCATTTCAAGGGGACTACTAAGAACTGTAAAATCAAGCAACGTGTTACAGATTAGAACTAGGGCTCTAGTTGAAAAGACGCAATTGCATGTAACTCACATTAAACAGCATAAATGAACTCCACAGAGAAGGAATGTATGTCCGTTACCCAATATGGATTAAAGCTACAGCTGCCTCAGCTGCACTACAGCTGCCATAGACAAAATTAACGTGCAGATTGTTTTTATTTTTTTGTAAAAGTAGCGCTTACAGGCTACAACCAAGATAAGAAATCTATGGTGCCAGGTGCACGTAGGGATGTGCCGCGAAACAAAACAGGTCTGTCAAATCGACACTTCAAAAATAAAGGACACTCGAATGCTAGGGAAAGTGCCTATTTGTGTGTAAGGGGGGGGGGGGGGAAGCATCTATGCAGCCAAAGGGGCGTCTATACAGCCAAGTGGGGTGGGTGGGTTGTGAAGTGGGGGGGAGGGAGGTGGACATGTCTATGCCTGTCCTTCGGGGAGAGCGATCTCTGCAGTCAAGGGGAGGGGGATCCCCCAGGGGCCTATGGAGCTAGAGAATTCTACAAGAAGTAGCAGCCCCAACATCCCTCCTCCCCCAACTGCCGATTCAGCGTAAAGCCCTGGGGCAGCAACTACAGTCCGGTCTAGGCCCGTCTCCCCTTAGCGGCGGTTCTCCTCCTACCGAGTCCCTCACCACGGCTGAGAGCAGATACGCTCCCACTTCCCCGGCATGGGGGCCTTCCACATGCCGCGCATTTAGCTGCCCTCCCGGCGCCTGCACCAACCGCCCCACCCCCCGATCACGCAGAGTAAACAAACGTCCAACGGGCTGCTCAGCTGGGTGAAAACGTCATTTTTGTGCGCGGAGGGGGAAAGGGTGTTAAAGGTCCCCGGAAAGGGGTGCACGTGTCTCTTAAGTGACAAGTATCCTGTTGCAGCTGCTGAAGAGACCGAGAATGAAGCGACCCAACATCCTCCTCACCGGTGAGAAGTCATAAGTCGGGGCGGGGATGCAGGAGTAGGATGTGAGAGGAGGCGCCCGTCTTCCCTCCCCTCCCCTCCCGAGGCCATACGTAGGCAGGCAGCGCCCCGAGCAGGCTCCGAAATCCCGACTTTGGCCTCGTGGTTTAGCGTGGTTTTAAGGCCTTGATGCATGTTGTTCGCGCTTTATTTTGGGGGACTGTTCGGGCCAGGCTGCTGCCCAGCTCAGCTCCTCTGCAACTGTGGGAGGGGGGAAAATGAAATGTCACTGGGAAATTTTAAAAAACACTTTATTTCAATCTCCGCTTCGTGAGTCAGGCTATGAGAAAACCCTAAAACCCAAGAGTCTCTGAGGCTGTGATACTCAAGTCGTTCGTTCTGAAGGAGTCCCATTGATTTTAAAGGTACCCTTGTGGAGTGAGTCTTTGAGGACTGCAACCTGAACGTCTCATAACTTCAGCAGGGCTTGCCGCTACAGGTCACCCTCCTTTGCTGCAGCCTCTTGGCTTCTATAAGAATCTGACTTCTCTCTCCCTGGTATCTTGATTGCCTGTTTTCAGTAGAGCTGTGGCCCCGTGTGGCCACCCAGGAGCCACAGAGCTGGCCACCCATTGGAAGGTGTGAGCCATGGAGCACCCACTCGTGGCCCCACATGGAGCACTGCTGTAAAATCCAAAGTGTTCTGTGCGGGGCCAACCAAATGTATGTTGGTCATCTCTGTGGCTGGAACAGCCATGCTTGAACCTGCTCATTTGATGCGTTCCCTGCTCACTCCACTTGCATGGGTGCTCAGCAGCAGTACCACTCGGTGGCCATGGACACACATCCCTCCATCACGTTGCTCATGTAATGGTTTCCCTATTGCAAAGTCTACTGACCTATTTTTTTGTTAGACTGCAGTCCTTAACCAAAAGGAACTACTTGGGGGTAAGTGGGTTAAGGACTGTAGCCTGTTAGTAATTGTATCTCCTGATAGATTGTTTCCCTATCAGTCCTTCACTGGGTGTCAACTTGAAACCTCAGAATGAATGTGGGTTTGGCTGGGTCTGGTGCCCAAAACCTATCCAGTGAACTCCTCAGGAGACCCACACAGCAGCTGAAAACAATGCAAAATCAATGTTTGTTCAGATGTCACCACCCTCCCACTACTGTAGAGACATGAGATTTAGTGCACTCCTGTTTAAATATTCTAGACCAGGAGGGGTACCACACTTTTTCTATATATTTACCTTGTACAGAATATTTTCATATTCAGATATGTAGAGACATGGGAAATTTGAGATGTTGCTCTGGTTCCCACCTCCGTGCTTTATCATGGTTCATGGATGTGCCTAGGCTTGCTTTGTGCTTGTCAATTTTACTATGAGCTGCTGGCTTTGTTAATTTTAACTATAGCTGGGAAGCCAGAACTCCCCTATTTATTCTGCCACCTACCATTGGCTCCCCCTGGAGGTCAGGGTGCCAATGTACACAGGGTGGCAGCAAAAACATGGAGCAGCTTGAATGTTTGATCATACTGCTCTGCCTTGGAATGATTCCATGTGTACTAGCATGGAGCACGTTTGCCTCATACCGTGTGGAGAGATGCCCACTTTGAAAGGTAGTTACGTTGCTGACACAAGTTGTGTGAGAGTGTGTCACTCTTTCTTGTTGGTTACATTCAAATTTGCATTTCCTTGGCAGACTTTCTTGTCATTCGTGTCCCACTCCTATACTCTCCAAACCCTTGCCTTGTTTGTTTTTTGCTTTCCAGTGACTTTTATTGGGGGAATTTACATCCTGTCATATCAAATAGTGTTTGGTTCTTTGAGATCTACGATGTAAGGGTTTCATTATTTAAAGACTTATGCAGAACATCATAAATAATACCAACCTACACAGCACCATAATCTGGTAGATAATTCTCATGCTAGCAGCCAGTGTGCCTGTGCAAGCTCCATTCATTTCAAAGAGGTGTGTGCATGCACTGGCTAACAAGGATTGTGCTAGCATTGTGGATATTGTGACTTTGGTGGAACTACTCAGTGTGCAGTCTTCCATATAGCAGTGTCTTTGCAGGACTATGTCATATCCTTCCTTTCTAATGTAAGTGTGCTTTTTTTGGGTTGTTTATTGTTGAGATGCATCTTAATATTCATTTGCTAAAGTGCCTATGCACTGGTTTGCTTTTTAGGCACACCTGGCGTTGGGAAGACTACGTTGGGCAAAGAACTTGCAGCCAGCATAGGGCTAATATACGTTAACGTAGGTGATCTGGCCAAAGCAGGTAGGTTGCATATCAGAACATTTAGCAGATTGTATAGTGGTTGCTTGTAAGATATATAGCTTATGTACAGAGCTGTATTGGTAGCTGGTGGAGGGTGCATTTAGAAGTGTCTTTGTGCAAAATATTCTTTGAGCTAAATAATTTTGTTAACCTCTTTTAAAAACTTGAGAGCTTGTCCCACCCCCACCCTGCTGGCAACAGTAAACACCAACAGTAGTGCAAGCTCTTATGGCTCACTCAGCAAATCTTTGGAGACTGGGTGAAGTCCTCCATCAGTAAACTCAGTGGAAGCTGAGCTATTGACTGTAATGAGGACAGAATTACACTCTGTGGGTAAAAGCAAACGTGCAGGTGGTGATGCGGCTCCCCAGCCCGGCCTGGGGCAGAAAACTGCAGCCGCCACTCTCCAGGTTGACAAGCGGCAGGAAATGAACGTGCCTGCTACCAGGAGAGCCATCCCACTGCCTGCATGACCCGGGGGGGGGGGGCGCAACAAACATGTGGGCAGCAGACCCTGCCCCCTGCCATGATGTGCAGCTATGGCAACCAGCCTTGGTGCATGGCCATGGCGGGCCCCCACCCTGCTGCAGGGATGGCAGAGCCGAATAAATGTGCTGGCCTGCGTGGGCCTGCAAAGTCACTGGAAGCCCTTGACCTGGGTTGTGCCTCAAAGATTTTCCTGAGGGTGAATCCAAGGACAGCCACCTGCCCATCCTGGGGCAGTAGTGGGCCCACATCTGGCAGCATGAGAGCACACGTGTGGGTGAGTCCCAGGCCACAGTGAACCAACATGGACCAGCATCTAATTTGTTTTTTACCCTGTGCCTTCTTCAGACATGATGTATGAGCAGGGTTTATTTTAGTGCCCTCAGACACAGCATTACTTATGCTGGTTTTGTGGGCTGTTCACACCCTTTTTTCCTAATTTGGCGTAAGCAAGAGCAGAGTAGTTCTATGCTTATACAAAGCAATACATTGACACTTAAAAGTTACATAATAAGACATGTCAGAAAATACAAAAGTCTAGGTTTAGTGAGAAACTTTAATCCTATCCCTTTGTGCATTAGAATTACAGCATAGCCTAATTATGTAACAGGCCATTTCTTAAGTAATATGTGTTTGCTGCACAACAGACCATTTCTTATGTACCGTAAGTATTTGCTGCAAGCCAGGAACCCTGTCCTGCAATCCTTGCTTCTAATTAGTCTTTTGGCCCCACCCCTGAATCTGGATCCAGACAGGTTTAGAGGTTTGGGTGGGTTCAGTTACAAGATTAGGAATTTGGGCATGAGTGGGAGGGGGTTGTCTTCAGATAACCAGTACTTCTGCAAGTACTTGTCCCTTGGTTACACCTCCTTCCCATCTTTGTACAAGTGCACCTCCTTTACTGGCCAGCATTATTATTGTTATTATTTATTTATTATAAACATTTATATAGTGCCAGCCATGCACCCGGCACTGTACAGAACATAGAAATAGAAGTGGTCCCTGCCTGTGGCTTACAATCTAAAATACAAGGAGGGGGAGACAGGGAGAGGGGACAGTGGGAGAGACAGGGGAGAAGACAGACAAACATTCAGGTGGATGTGAAGTCTCAGGTGCGTGTGCCTGGCTTGGTTACAATCCGATTGGTTGCAGCAGTCTGCAGAGGAGGGCAGACAGTAAGTATATGGGGAACGACTAGCCGGCATTGGGAAAGGCAGCGAGGAAAAAGTGGGTCTTGAGGAGGGATTTGAAGGAGCGGAGGGAGGGGGCAAGGC
>QEPC01000724.1:2637698-2648670 GCA_003113815.1 Sphenodon punctatus
TGAGTCAAAGATGAAGCCTAGGCTACGGGCTTGGGGGACAGGCAGGATGGTGACTCCATCAATAGTTATTGACAGTGAGGAAGGAGAGGAAGGATGAGGGGGTTATCCATGATAACTTTTGCTGAAAGGGTAAGCGATTGTGTAAAGCACTTCTAAGGAATCTGAAAAATACATCTAATTTATATTTACTATCAAAATGTGATTCATGTAAAAGCATCCCAAATTATTGTGTTTTCTAAAAATTATTATTATTTGACTTTTTTCTATAGGGGAATTATATGAAGGCTATGATGAGGAATATGAATGCCCAATTTTGGATGAAGATGGAGTAAGTCCAAGTTCAAAATCCAGCATGTTTGTTTTGTATTGAACAAAGAAGTTGTATTTATTTTGATGTCTTTGTCTTAATTTCCTATAGGTAATTGATGAACTAGAAGACAAAATGAGTGAAGGTGGTGTTATTGTTGATTATCACGGCTGTGACTTCTTTCCAGAACGGTGGTTTCATATAGTGTTTGTGCTTCGCACTGAAAACTCATTTCTGTATGACAGATTGGAAAGCAGGTAAATCAGTACATGATACTGTCCTCCAGTTCACAAGAAAAAAAGTACATAAACATAAATTCTCATTTTCCTAAAATGGTGATACAAAATTCTTTCTGAGCATACTTAAATCTTATGGTTTTTTTCATGGTGTTTTGTTTAGGGGATACAAAGGGAAAAAAATACAAGACAACATTCAGTGTGAGATTTTTCAGACTATTTATGAAGAGGCCATGCTATCGTATAAGGAAGAAATTGTGCACCAGTTGCCCAGCAACACTCCAGAGGACATGGAGCATAACCTAGATCAGATTGTACAGTGGACTGAACAGTGGCTGAAAGACAACAACTGAAAGCTAAAGAATAGTAACAGGCCTCTGTTTCTGGAAATTCTCTCCCTTCAATAAATGAAATTTCTTTAATTCTTGCATCATAAATAACCTTTTCCCTTTTAGTTACTGAAGAAATAACTCTCCAATAATAATTTTTCCCTGTGGAAACAGACAAATAAAAAATCTATTAATCTGTTAAAATACCATCTCTTATAGAGGAGCGTATGGGGGGGCAGGGGAGAAATGGGGATATTTCTGTAAAGTGAATACAAGCTAGTACCCTGTCATTCAGGCTGTTCATAGGAACTTTTGTAAGGATTGAGATTTTTGTTGATGGCATTAAATTACAAATTAAGCTGTTCCAACAGCCACCAAACTAGTGGGCCCTTTGGCCATTATGTATGTATCTAGATAATTTGGTTAGGTATGCTGTTGACAAGGATTTCTGTGAGAAACAATTGGTTTGGGTCAGTTTTGTCTTTATTTTTACAACAAAGACAAGGCAAAATACACTTGCAGCATCTACCATTTAAGTTTGGATACCAGACATCAAAATTCAGCAATAGCTGGACTGTCTTGTGCTAAAATAAAATGCTTTCTGTAGCTATGACAGCTGTCCTCATCCCCTCCTGCTTGGCCTCATCCTGGTCATAGTGAATTGTAGCTGAGCCTGCAACCCAGGTTTTGCTAGCTCCATTCCCACTGAAGTAATTGGTAGTGTTTCCTGAACAAAAAAATTTGTCCTGATGGAATAAATAAACCTGTCACACACAGTGCAATTCTCTAGCTGTTTAGCATCAGTGCTAACTTATAGTGCTAGTGAAAGTCTTGTCCTACTTAGGTGAATTTGAACTGGTGCTAAACAGCTGGAGGTGATGTTTCAGATATAGCATACTTACATTGGGCAGCTAATGCAGCTATGCTGTAGTTTGATTTCTCCATATGGAAAAGGGGATCAAACTATAATATGATGATTACCTCATTTGTACTTACGAAGCACAATGGGACGTCTGATTGAAAGGTTTCTAAAGAAGTGTAAAGTTGAAGTACAAGTGGTTGGATAGTGAAGCCATGTTTGTTATGAAAAATATTAGCGTTAAACACTGTTCTCTATGGATAGAACTGCAGCGGGTATCCATGACTCCTTGGAGGAATTCTATGCCACTTGGTCACCCTGTTGGACTATAATTACGGAACATATTGATATTGACTCGCAACCACTTTCAGTTAAGCTTCAATCGATTTGGAAGATTGGAGGGACCTGGGAACAGCTAAGGATACTTGCTGGCTCTATAAGACTAGATAGAAACACACATGTAAAGGTATAGGCTTAGGCTAGGACACACCTGCATCCCACCTGTCTATCTGGAGTTGTTGTTTCTTTTTTTTTCCCCTTGATATATAATTTCTCTTCTTCTAGATTAAGTTTGTCACTTGGGACACACGTATATGTTTGCATGTTCATTTTAAATGTGATCCTTTGTATAAAACCTTTTCTGTTATATAATTTACCTTAAAAATATTTTAAAATTATAAACGCAAGGGTCTATATTTTAATTAAAACTTTGAAAAGAATATCCTCATTCCAAATCCTGACACATCACAGAAGAGAGTATTACAAGTCTTTGGAAAAAGCATCATACTTGCAGTTTGACAAGTTCCATAAGCTTCTGCATTATTATTATAAGCATTTATATAGTGGTAACGATATACCTGCTGCTTTACAGCATACTATGTTATGACTATCATTCCCCTCAGTTAAAAACTAGAAGGGAATGCTATTTGAATACTGTTGATTCTGCTCTTTGGGTGTTCATGTAGGAAACTACTGAAGGAGGTGGGGCACAGTGTTCCACTCATCTCCAACTGAGCCAAGCTGAATTTCACCTGACAATGGAACACGACCCCCAGTTTAGTCATGTAGCTCTCTTTTTTTTAAGAGTGCTATAATGCATTGGTTCCCAAAGTGTGGGCTCAGGGGGACCGTGGGCCTCCTCGTTTCTCCTGCTTGCTTTGTTTGTTTGTTTTGTGTTGCTGAGCCACACAGCATGGTGACTGGGCTCGGTGTTGGCACGGCACTGACTCCAAGGTCAGGCACTGACACAAGCGGAAGAAGTTTAAGGCACTTCTGCCCTCAGCAATCCCTTCAAAGCAGTGGGTTAAACAAACTAGCAGGAGAAGGCTGCAAGCAGACAGGGGTGCGAACTTTGCAGTGTGGCTTGCCTCACTCCCGGGAGGGGTGTCTGTCTGAAAACCCAGCCCAATGAGCCTGGGGTTTCAGCGTGCAGTCTTGTGTGGGAGAGACCGCTTCCTTCCTGCCCTACTTAACCGGAGGAGCCAGCAGCAATCCACAGAAAGTTGTAGCAGCGAGGAGCCACATCCTCCTGGAACCGGACCTGCTGCGGGACATCAGCATCACCCACCTGCCCCCCACCTTCCCAGCACCATGTGACAGTGGCAGAGCAGAGGAAGGGGCAGCTGGCGGGTTTTCGCTGTGAATCTCCCGTAGTTTTAGTCTGGGCTCGAAACTCCGGTGAGGCTGAAGCGGGGGAGGGAGCCAGGCGGCGGGCGGGTATGAAGGGGGGAAATTAACATGGAGAAGGGATGGCTGGGGAGAAATCATACTGGGGTATGAAGGGGTGAAATAAACGTGGAGAAGGGATGGCTGTTGATTGGAGGGTAGTAAGAGGCTGGCAAACATTGGTGTTGGCTTGATCTTCTCTTCTGCATTGTCCTCTTAGGCTGGCGAATTGATACAATGAACCAGTGGCTAAAGAAAGTGAGGCTCACAGGGCAGGAATGACAGGCAGCAAGCTTGCCAGATAAGGAAGAGCAGACAGAAATAATTTATGTAGTTTCCAGCACCAGTTTAAAACATTAAAGTAGTGATTGTTTGGAGGCATCTAGCTCGCAGGAAAGTTAGGCGCTATGACCCAAACTACATAAAAATGGGTTTCACGTCTACTGGTCAGGCTGAAGAGCCACATCCACGGTGTGTTCTATGTTATGAAGTGCTGTCGGATGAGAGTATGAAACCAGCTAATCGTCATCAAATTTCACAAATGCTTACATTCATATTTGTTGTAGTATGCAAATTTAGGGGGGGTATTTTATGCAAATATATGTAAATTTGGTGGGGGTCCTTGGCTCATTGGGAAATTTGAAAAGGGGTACTTGGTCACAAAAAGTTTGGGAACCACTGCTATAATGTAAAGATTGTTTTTTATAGACAAAATTGTCTCAAGAATGCAGCATGCAAATCCTCGTATACCACTTTAAGTGGTAAATTTTCAATGTGTCAGTATTTTGGCTGTTAAGTCTTCTATGTCATTGAGCATTATTTATCTTGAAAAAGATAAGAGAAAGCAAATGCATTAAGTGTTTGGAAGTCCTTTTTAAAAAAAAAAAAAAAAACTGACCCCAATCATACAATTACATGTGTGGCCAGACATCCACTGAGCTCCATGAGGAAATGTCCACATGGAACTCATTGCAGGATTGAGGGTCCATTCTGCATTGTTAATGTACTACAAAATGATACCGATTCTTAGTTTATATAAAACTCAATATATTATTGAAGGGAAGCCATTAGTTTATATATAAACTAAGAATGGCTTCCGTTCAGTAGTCTTTGAGGGGGAAGGGAGGCAAGTAGCTTAAATTCTATTTTTTATAATGGGAGTTGCAGTGCTATGCAATTAGTGCACATGCAAGTTACATTATTGCCTTTACTGAGTAACTGTCAGAACTGAAGCTATTTTTGTATTTTCCCTTTCTGGAAATCAAGGTTTGTATAACTATTGTTGACTTTTCAGACAATAGAAATTAAAGTGCATTTTAATGTAGTGAACCTTACCTCTTCTCAGATTTATGAAGTTTAATATCCAGGCTGTATTCTGAAAAGATATAAAACTTTCTGGGACTGGAATAGTTCTTATACTCCTAAACCATTATACTAAACTCTCATAATGCTAAATCGTTCTTATACTCCTTTTAGATAATTATTTGTGGTTTCCCCCTGAGCTGTGGGCAGGGTGGCATATAAATTCAAATAAATATATAAAATAAACTTACTATAGCTTTTGCTGTTGTGTCTCTGATCCTACTTTAAGCATTGTCCATCGTGTGACTGGTATCTCCATGTTTTGAACTCAACTTTTTGAACTCCGCTGTGATGGATGAATACCATTATTATTATTTTTAAGGTCACAGTCTGACAGAACAGTTAATTTAGAGTTAAATGCAGGCTCACTTCCCATTCTAAATACGGAAACTTTCAAGTGTTCCTACAAATAAATGGGTTATGCTGTGTTTCTTAAAAATGTCTCTGAATGTTCCCTATGGGGATATGGTGGCACATGAAAAATTTCAAGTAGATCTGTTGAGCTAATCCAAAGTTATAATGATTTTAAGGTTAACTGGGTCATGTCTCGTGTGGAGTCTTACCATTTTTGCAAAGCAATATCTTCCTCATTTGAGCAAGTTCTGCCTTAAAAGTTCACATGTATATAGCCAGAGCAGTCCAGCAATTGCTTAGGATGGAATAATAACATGCAGTGAAGTATTAAGAGTTATTTAAGTTTGAAAAAGCAGTTCTTGCAAGCTGCAAAATTTTTTCCAAAGGCTCATTTACAGCTTCAGCAGCAAAAGGCCTTAAGGTAAAGCAGGCAACACCCTGCAGCCCCACCAGGTGCCTGAGTTGATTGATTTTATCTGCAAAACAAGGGGTTTGGGGCAACAGGACATTTAGTGCAATTATGTCCTCATTGAAGTCAATGACTCAGCTCCCAGAGGACAGTTATCTTCATCTCAGAATCTTTATTCTTTTAGAGAATAAATTGCAGGTTTGAGACTATAACTCTTTCAGAAGTACTGACCAGGAATAGGAGCCTTTGAAACAGAGGCCACTTTTAGATGTGCGTGGTCCACAAATCACACCACATATAAAAATCCTGCAGGCAGATTCTGTTATCGTGCATTCTTTTAAAGCCGTGAACTAAATACCTTGATGTTGAGGTATTTAGTTCATGGCTTTAAAAGAATGTACGACTCACTTTAACATGCACCATGTCCTGTCTAAACCCTGCCTGTGGGTTTTTTAGCTGCAGTGTGATTTTACGCCACGTCTGCGCTGTGCACATCTAAAAGTGGCCAGAGTTTCAGGGTCTAATATCTAATCTTAGCTTAAAGGGTGTCTTAAAACAACACCACCACAGAAATCATTCAGCATCAGAATCAAAGAGGTGGAAGCAATTGTGAGTGGTCATTAAGTCTGGCTCTGGTACAGGGGTACACACACCCCTCCCACACCTTACATGCACCCAGAGAATAGAGCATAGATGGAGACACTCTCAAAGGAATAAGGATTGCCCATGCAAACAATAGCTGCAAAATGAATGCGAGTTGGAAACTGGAACGCTGTGAATGCCAATAGCCCTTATTGGGCAGTAAAGCAATACAATGGAGCTGCATCTCTTAAAAAGGGAGAGTAGGGAGGGAGTGGAATGCCAAAAACGGCAGAGGGGTGTGTGTGTTTGGGGGGGGGGGGGAATTTCAAGGCCCATGAATCACCAGACTTACAGTTACATCTCAGGATTTCAAAACCGCAGAGGGGTGTGTGTGTTTGGGGGGGGGGGGGAGAATAAAAAGTGCCAAGATAGACTGGGAGGGAGCGAAGAGGAGATGTAAGGATAACATGAACCTGGTTGTGATCACAGCAAAGAGGCTACCAGGAGCATTGGAAAAGAGATGGCTGAGACGAGATAGAGGTCTATAAAATCATGAGGGGTGTGGAACTTGTAAACAGGGATTGGTTATTTACCCTCTCAACTAAAACTAGGGGACGCTCCATGAAACTCACAAGTGGCAAAGTAAAAGCAAACTGAAGGAAGTATTTACTGCCAGAAGAGGTGGTCAAGGCCAGCAGCATAGCCGAGTTTAAAGAGGTTTGGACAAGTTTCTGGAAGAGAGGTCCATTAGCAGCTATCAGCCAGATAGGATCAGGGAACAAAATCCTTTACTGTCGGGAGCCTGGGGATGACCCACAGGGAATGGATAGCATGGTGACCTGTTGGGTGCTTCTCCCAGGCCCCCGTGATTGACCACTGTCCGAGACAGGATGCTGGGCTCGATGGACCGTTGGTCTGATCCAGTACGGCACTGCTTATTTTCTTATGACATGTGGGATGGGATAGAATGACAGAGAGGACACCAGGGCTGTCTGCCATTCAGCCTTGTTATTCCAGTAACATCCAGGTCCCCTGTCCTTCAAAACATTATCCGTCAGTCAACCCAATTGTTATTTTATCAGGTCATCTTTACCACATCCTTATAATTCCATGTAGTTAATTGACCTGTGCACCTCATCCCCCCACACTCTGCTTGTTATTCAACTCAGTCTTTGGCCATTCTCCTACTTTTTTCTTTAATTCACTTATATTGTCCCACCCATTACTCATTGCCCCTGGTCATTCCATCCAGTTCCCACTCATTCCACCCACAACACCATCACAGTCAATCCACCTTTTCCCTTTGACTTCCACCTTGTCAGTGCACCATCTCCTCATCATCTCTTCTTTGTCATTCCAATTACATGAGTGCCCCTCTCATCATTCTATCTCATCCTCTCTTTTTCAACTCCTGCCCTATAGTTCATTGCTTCTCATTCTGTCAGCTACTTGTGGCATCCTCTGTCATTCCATTCAAACACTTGTCATTACATATGATCCAAAATTTCCTCCCTGTCACTTCACAATATTCCTCAGCATACCACCAAGTTGCAGTGACTTCCTTCCAGTCATTCCATCCAGCCCTCATCATCCTAGCTGCTGCCATTGGCCTTCTCTTTGTCATTCTACCCAGTCCCTCACCATTCCAACTGCTCAAGGCAGCCTCCTTGTTATTACATACAATCTCCAGTCATTCTGGTTGTGTCCTCTTTGACATTCCACCCATTCCATGGGGGAGCTGTGGCAGATGAAGCAAAAAGGGCAGCAGTTAGAGCGATGGTGGTGTCACTCGCATGCTGAAGTTGACCAATTGCGACGTACTTATGCTGTTGCGGTGTGGGCAGCAAAGAAGACTTTCTTTACTGCCATCATTGTGTCAGCTAAGTCCCACCCAGCTGAACTGTTCCGGGTGGTGAGGGGGCTGGTCAGTTCAGCCTTTCTCCGCCTGGACTTAGAATCATCAAATGCTCGCTGTGATTTGTTTTTGGACTTTTTTGCCAATAAAATTGCTCAGTCACCACAGTTTTGGTGCAACTTTCTTAGCAGAAAATGGGTCAGAGGCAGTAGTCTTGTCCTGTTTTGTGGGATGAGTTTCGGGCTGTGTGGCCCTCGGATGCGGGGGATGCTCTTGGAACTGTTCAAGCCACTTGTGAACTAGACCCATGCCTGCCCTGGCTAGTTAAGGCTTGTTGGGAGATATTGGGGCCACTGCAAGTGGGGATAGTCAATGTCTCCCTTAGGGAGGACAGGGTGCCTGACTGTCTCAAGGACGTTGACGCCCTGGGCAGCTATCGGCCACTCTTTATTGAACTGCTAGTGACTTAGTAGCTGCGGGAGCATATCTCTCATTTTCTTCCGACTCAGGCCCAGCAGTCTCGGTGCTTACCCGATGTTTATCAGCTGTGGGGAACTGGATGAGGGGGAGCCGCCTGAAATTAAATTCTGACAAGACGGAGGTGATGATTGTGGGGAGGGTCGAGGGAGTCCTCCCTTGGTTTCTCAGGCCCGGAGTCTGGGGGTGCTCCTGGACCCACAGCTCTGTCTGGATGCCCAGGTGGCTGTGGCAAAGGGGGCATTTCACCAATTACATCTGGTGCGTTGGCTTAGGCCGTATGTCTTGGACTCGGATCTGGCCACAGTCATCCATGCTTTTATTACCTCGAGACTGGATTATTATTATTATTATAAGCTTTTATATAGCACCAACGATGTACCTGGCGTTTTATAGAGTATAAGATAGACACGGTCCCTGCCCAAGAGCGTACAATCTAAAGACAGGGTACCTCAATGCACTCTACGTGAGGCTACCCTTGGTGCTGGTTTGGTAACTGCAGCTAGTGTAGAATGCAGCGGCTCATCTCTTGACTGGGACAGGCCGATGTGAGCACATTTCACCAGTGCTCCTCTCTGCACTGGCTGCCAATCGTTTTCCGGGCCTAATTCAAGATGTTGGTGCTGACTTTTAAAGCCCTAAATGGCTTGGGCCCCACCTACCTGCAGGACTGCCTCACTCTCTGGGTCCTGGATTGGCCCCTGTGGTCAGCCGGGGGGGGGGCCCCTCCTCGGGGTCCCCTGGGTTTCCCGCGTGTCCACCATGAGGAGGGCGTTCTCTGTGGCTGTGGAACTCCCTCCCATTGGAGGTACGCTTAATTACCGACCTCCCGTCTTTTCGTAGGCAGTGTAAGACCTGGCTGTTCCGCCAGACCTTTCCTGAGGGAGATGGGGTGGGTGAGTTGGGGTAGGGTGGGGGAATGGGTTTTATATTGTTTTAATTGTAGTTTATAATTGTTTGTTTTGATCTGTTTTAAAATGCTGTGAGCTGCCCCAAGATGCTTGAGGCAGGGGGAGCGGCATATACATTTTAGAATGAATAAAATAAATAAATTCCCAGAGGTCTCCTCCCAGTCATTCCACTCAGTCGACATTCATTTCGGACAGTCCCAATGGCGGTCTCGTCATCCCAACCACTCCCCTTCATTCTAGGTGCTCCCTGGGGCCTATTCCCTGTCATTCCACCCACCCTGCCCCCTTTTCAGCCACGCCTACAGGCCTCATTCACATCATTTCACCCTGTCCTGAAGAGAATAAATGAGGTTGCTGCCTTAGTTTACCCAAATGGGATCGAAGGTTGCCAATTAACAAGCCAAAGTATATAGGTACAACTCAATTTTATTGGATAGACACAACATCTGGACATGGCAGTGTTCTCAGTTACAAACCTCAGTAAACCATGATATCTTATGTGTCAGAGGCACAGTCCAAGACGCAGGCTGGTTCAGAGGAAAAGGGGAGGGGGCCCAGCAGGCAGCTGGGTAGGAGTCTCTCTGGATCTTTGAGAGCGTTGTTTACGATCAAATACCCACCCGGCTCACTGCAAATGCTAGTGGCCATTAGCGTCAATGACAAAAATAGTAAGGGGCTCGGCTTTCCCTTTTATAGCTTTATTTATTAAGGATACATGTTGCAGGGTCCCCTCTGCCAGGTGCAAAGAATAAGCTGTCTATTCATTATACTATCACTTGGAGCACAGCCACCAAGCTAGTTTGGAGTTTTGGGGGAGTTTTAGGGAGTTACTGTTTATTCGTAGGGGAGGGCACCTCCCTTTCTTACAAACTCTCTTTGTTTTCTCTTATGCCTCTTTCTGTGTTCTCAAAGATAGTGGCTGCCTGGGGTTTGTCATTGTGGCCTTGGAAATACATTTTCTGCTTAGAAAGTGATTTTGACAACTTTATTCTCATGAGCCTAGTTGGATAGTGTTAGCCTGAGGCCTGTGCCTGAATGAACTAAACCGAGGGTGATTTCAGACGTTACATTTTCGGGATTCACCACAGTCAACCTCAGTCTAACGCGGGGGGTAGTGAAAGAGCTGTGCACGTCTGTTCGCTCGCATCCAGATGTTCACCACAGTCAAACGTGGCCCGGGGTGATCCTAACCACGCTTTGTGAGGTCGGGGCGTGAGAAGGTCCAGAAGTGTGGTGAATGGTCACCACGGCAGAGGTGAATGAAAAGTAACTTCTGAAGGGAAACCCCCGGCTACGGCAACCGGAAATGAACACGGGCCGCGGTGACGGCACGCAGTGTTGCTGCTAGGTAACCAACAACAAGCGGAACACGGAGGGAGATTTAAAGGGCAGGAAGCAGCAGGGGAATGTGGCGGTGTAGTAGATGGTGAGGAGGGAGGAGGACATGGAGCAGAGGATGGAGCGAGAGGGCAAGGAGGAGGAGGCGCAGCAGCAGCTGCAGCTGCAGCAGCAACAGCAGGAGGGGGAACCCGGCCAAGCGGGGGACACCCAGCAGCTAACGGGGCCTCCCCGAAAGAGGGTAAGGGGCGCAGCTGGGGGTGGGTGGGTCGGAGAAGGGGACAGGAG